>CM070776.1:55605016-56060016 GCA_036346955.1 Dipus sagitta | reverse complement strand
CTCTCTCTCTCTCTCTCTCTCTCTCTCTCTCTCTCTCTATATATATATATATATATATATATATATATATATATATACATATATATATCTTTCAAATAAGTAAATAAAAATAGAATATTTTCAAAAAACTATTTTAAAAATATAAAATATAAAATTTAAGAAAAACCTGTTAACTATGACAGAGACTATAACAGAGAGGATTGCACAGGGAAGAAAAGAAAATTCTGCTCTATTCTCAACAAGGTAATTGAGGCTTTCAGAAGATTCACCAACCTGGATCCCTCATGCCCAAACATCCAGTCCTTTTGGGCCAGGATTTTATTAACCAGTCAGCCCCTGACCAGGACTCTCATCCTGACCTGGTTTAGCCAGGAAAGCTTGTGTTCCTAAAGACCAACAAGCACAGTCATTCAGGTAACCCAATTTAGTCAATTAGATACAATGCCAAAAACATCACTGGGTAGCTAGTACATACTAGCCATGTCTAAATATATATTCTACCTATATTTTCTCTTGACCCATGGGGACATATAAAAACCCAAATTTGGGCTGGGGAGATGGCTTAGTGGTTGGGGTACATGCCTACAAAGCCTAAGGACCCAGGTTCAATTCTTCAGGTCCCACATGCACATGATGCACATGATGCACATGATGCACATGATGGCACATGTGTCTGGAGTTCATTTGCAGTGGCTAGAGGTCCTGGCATGCCCATTCGCTCTCTACCTCTCTCTCTCCAATAAATAGATAAGTACGATAATAATAAAAAAATTAAAAAAAAAACAAATTCTCTACTCCCATGTCCCAACTTGCTCTTGCCTTTCTGCTACCTTCTCAAATTTATAAAACTCTTATAGGACCAGGCTTATTGTTATCTTTTTTACTATACATGACTATTCCTAGAACTTGCTAATACAAATAACTATGTTAGCTCAAGAATTCTCAAAAGCACAGAAACCTCAAGCCTCACAGACTCAGTTATTTGATCCAGAGAACGTGATTGATCCTTGACATAGCTACCCTGTAGGACTGAAAGTACCAAATGAAATAGACTAACAGAGAAAATAAAAGTAAATGGCAGCCTAATAGAGGCCCCAAGAGTTAACTTTGTTCCCTCTGAAGATAGACTGAGATAAAAACTTTATCTTGTAATTTAATTGCAACCTGCATGTTCATTATTGTTTTCATGTGATTGTATGCCATTCTATAATAAGATAACATGGATCAAAACTTAGTCTGGGGATGAAGATATGGCTCTTTCTCTCTTTCTCTATCTACCTGTCTCTCTCTCTCTCTCTCTCTGACACACACACATAAATAAATAAATAAAAATAAAAATATTAAAAGAATACTTAGTCTGCCCCTAGAATTCCCACAGTAATGGAGTAACAAAACTTAATACACATATCCATTTTCCATTCATTTTTATCATACTGAAATTATTATTTTAATATTTTATTTATTTATTTATTTATTTGAGAAAGATAAATAATGAAAAGAAGAAAAAAGGAAGGAAGGAGGGAGGGAAAGAAGGAAGGAAAGAAAGAAGAAAGGAAGGAAGGAAGGAAGAAAAGAAAGAAAGAAGGGAAGGAGGGAAAGAGGGAGGAAGGGAGGGAGGAAGAGAGGAAGGAAGGAAGAAAGATACTGGGCATGCCTGAGCCTCTAGCCAGTGCAAATGAATTCCAGATGCATGAGGCACCATTGGGCATCGGGCTTATGTGGGATCTGGGGAATAGAACCTAGGTCCTTAAGCCTTGCAGGCACTCAACTTAACTGCTAAGCCATCTCTCTAGCCCCTGAAATTATTATTTTTATTTTTACTTTTTAAAATTCCTGGCATGTTAACTTAAAATATATAAATGTGTATGAATATGAGTGCTGGGTATATGTTAAAAGGCCTAATAAGGGCTGGAGAGATGGCTTAGCGGTTAAGCACTTGCCTGTGAAGCCTAAGGACCCCGGTTCGAGGCGCAATTCCCCAGGACCCACGTTAGCCAGATGCACAAGGGGGCGCACGCATCTGGAGTTCGATTGCAGTGGCTGGAGGCCCTGGCCCGCCCATTCTCTCTCTTTCTCTCTCTCTCTCTCTCTCTCTCTCTCTCTCTCTCTCTCTCTCTGCCTCTTTCTCTGTTTGTTGCTCTCAAATAAATAAATAAAAATAAACAAAAAAAATTTTTAAAGGCCTAATAAGTACATGCTCATAAACTTAGGCACTCATGTTAAAACCTATTAAACTAGTATCTTTGGGGCTATTAAATGTTTCATAAAACCTTAAATTGCTACCTGTTTTTATAAAACAGCATTCACTGTGGTCATCAAAGTTTCATTGAGCTATGAATTTTAACATTTACATATGTTTTGATGATGATTTCCTTCCAAAACAGGCTCTAGAAAAAATTATTTCTACTTAATTTCTTATCGTCATAGGTAACAAGAAATGATAGAACATAAAATACTTTATGTTGCTAAAAATATCACTAAGAAACTAACATTAAAATACATTTAATTTAATTCATTCCTATAGATTTCTTTTACAGAAATATCTTCAATATACAAGTATTAAATGCAACATTTTATTAAGGTTGTGGTACATGGAAATGATGGATTATATATGTTTGTCAGAGATCTTTGTGTTAATTTTCCTTTCACAATGAATATTACAGGAGATAAAAATACCAAAACAAGCTGGGTGTGGTGGCGCACACCTTTAATTCCAACACTAGGGAGGCAGAAGTAGGAGGATTACCATGAGTTCGAGGCCACCCTGAGACTACACAGTGAATTCCAGGTCAGCCTGGGCTAGAGTGAGACCCTACCTCGAAAATAAAAAAAAATAAAAAATAAAAAATACTAAAACAGGGCTGGAGAGATGGCTTGCAGTTAAGGTGCTTGCCTGCAAAGCCTAAAGACCCACATTTGACTTTCCAGATACAACATTATCCAGACTCACAAGGGTGAGGCAAGCTCAAGGTCACACATGCCCACTTGGCAGAGTAAGTATCTGGAGTTCGATTTCAGTGGCTAAAGCCCTGGTGTGCTAATTCCCTTTTGCCTCCCTCTCTCTCTCAAAAAAAAATTAAAAATTTTAAAAATACCAAAGCATACAAAAATACCATACCATTCAGACTCTGGGTAAGGTTACCCTGAATACAGTAAAGATAGATATACTATTAAGTGTTTTTCAATAATAACTAATATCTTATAGTTTTTGATAGCTTTTAACTTCAGCTATGACAACAGGAAATGAAGAATATTGCTTTTCTACCTGTGCATTACTCTTTTTATACAGTTTTCTTAATGCTCTTATCTTGTCCAATTTGAACTGAAAAAAATGTGCTTTGAGCGGGAGGATTGCTTACTAGTTAAGGCACTTGCCTGCAAAGCCTAAGAACTCATGTTGGAATGGCCAGGTCCCACATAACTAGATGCACAGTGACACAAGAGCACAATGTCACACATGCACACAAGGGGGTGCATGTGTCTGGAGCAGCAGCTGAAGACCACGACACACCAGTTTCTCTCTCTATTTCTGCCTTTCTCCCCTCCCCAAAAATAAATAATAAAAAATGTCTTTTTGAAAGCAAGCTGTAGATGCCTTCTCATCCTGCTTAAAACCTCATCAATGACATGGTTAGACTCAGTCAATGGCCTAGAGATCTAAAGTATTCTACTTTACTTCTATTGAGAGTGATGTTTTAAAATACAGAATTTGATTAAGGATTTCTAGTCCTTTAGAAATAATCAGATAAGCAGTCTAACTTTTAAACTAGCAAGTGATATGGGCTGGAGAGATGGCTCAGCATTTAAGGCACTTGCCTGTGAAGCCTAACAACCCAGGTCCAATTCCTCAGTACACATGTAAAGCCAGATGCACAAAGTGGCACATGCATCTTGAGTTTATTTGCATCAACTGAAGACCCTGGCATGCCCATTCTCTCTCTCTCTCTCTCTCTCTCTCAAATAAATAAATAAAATATTTTAAAAACTAACATTTGATAAAACTAGATAAAAGCTATAAAATTTTTGTCATACACATACGCATACATAATGTGCTTGTGTTTTTATATTGTTTTACAGGGTACCAAATTGGATTATAAGTAAATGGTCATATAAATTAAAACTGTCAGCCAGACATGGTGGTGAGTGCCTTAATCCCAGCACTCCGGAGGCAGAGGGAGAAGGATCGCCATGAGTTCGAGGCCACCCTGAGAATAGTGAATTCCAGGTCAGCCTGAGCTAGAGTGAAACCCTACCACGAAAAAAAAACAACAAAAAACTGTCAATTTAGCTCAAATTCCTTTTAATTCATACTGTAAATAAAATTTTAAGATGAAAACAAAAGTATACATAATTACACAATCTTAGTCAATATTTTTGGTTGATTATTGTCTCAGTTCTGATTCTACAAGATGGTTCAAGCAGTCTCCATTTCTTCAGAAAGTAAACAAGGTCTGGGGACATGATGGCTCCTGCTCAGAGGTACAGCCTTACCCTCAAGGATCATCTGGGTTTTCATCCTACTAATTTTTGTTATCTTTAGAATGCAAGAATTGAGACAATGAGTTGTCTTTGCTTTCAATGTTTCTTAAGTAGTTACTATAATTACCTACAGAGGTATACAACTCAGCCAAGAAAAAAAATGATACACAAGTAAAAACTGAGATACTAGGACTTTATCCCATTTTTGTTGTGTTATTTGTCCAAATAAAAATTCAATGTTTTTTTAACAAAAGCAATTTTTAGGGACATGTTATAATAAGACTTAAATTTTTACAAATTGATTGATTGAATTTTTGGTTAAATAATGTCTCCCACAGTCCCCCCACTATCTCACAAGGAATAACTGAGGTCTTCGTGCCCCACAGTGGATACCATGACACCATGGGAGAGGTCCCCCAGGGTGGCAGGGGCTGGGGCAAGGGTATGAAAGAGTATAACTTATTATATTTTATATAAAATGAAAAATAAAAAATAAAAAGCTCTCCACCTCCAAGACCTTGAAAGTCAACAAGATTGAGACCTTAAATCCTTCTGTAATCCATTTCAGCTGGAAGTAACCAGATAGATTTGCCACCAACCTGCTAATTCATTTTAGGATTTCAGTTCTGAAGGAGAGGAAGTCAGGTAGTCAGACAGGCATTAGGCTTGGAGACTATTGAGGATGGACCTTTCCTCTCATGATCAGCTTTGGAACCCACCTACTCATTCCCTGGAAAAAGGCGGAAGGTGGAGGTATCAGAGCTTTGTTGAAGGAAAGCTACTTCCTTCTGGTCAAAAGAATAGAATTTGAGTTTTACCTTTGTACCTTGATGGGCTCATAACATTCTTAGCTACCCAAAACATAATATTATGATCCAGTCTTTTAAAAATTAATCCAGTTCTGCCTGTTGATCACACAGCCAAGAAAGCATCCTTTACCTAAAGGCTTTTGGAGGAAGTGATATGAATATTCATACCTTTAATAAGATAAAGTACTTAAACCCACAGATATCCCTCCCTTGAGTCAGCTTGCCTTCCTCATGGTTTTTCTCTCAAACACTAATAAAATTGTCCATGAGCTTTCTTCTGAGTCTGTTTATAAATTCAATTCTTTTATTAACTAGCCTAAGAACACACAAAAGGGAAACCTAGCTCCCTAGTAACAAGACTATGGAAACAATATTGCTAATCATGGGAGTGACACTTCTCCAACTTCTCAGCCACATAATTCAAACAAACATTAATTCACC
This sequence comes from Dipus sagitta, assembly GCA_036346955.1. Classification (NCBI taxonomy): domain Eukaryota; kingdom Metazoa; phylum Chordata; class Mammalia; order Rodentia; family Dipodidae; genus Dipus; species Dipus sagitta. Next base: position 56,054,287 of record CM070776.1, on the reverse strand, counting down.
CCCTTTTCCTTACTCATTAATTCATCTAATACTTTCATTCATCTTATTACACCACTTATTGATACTCATTGTCCTGATATGCATCAGTACCCTAAAAAGCCATGTAGGGACAGAACTCTCTGTGTGGACTTGTGCCTAGGGTTTTCTGACAGCTAACCCACTTGAAAAGGAATAGGGGATAGAGAAGACACCCAAAGTTGGAGAACTTACCCTCCTCATTTTTACTTTGAATTCTTTTGTTTTCATATCTTCATTTCCTGACTCCTTCTGTCCTTCCTCTTTTTCCTCCATCTGTATTCCTTTCATTCCAGGGATATTGAGCAAAATGTACACTGCATTATTCCCAGGAAACTTCAGCAACACACATATCCAGAATGTGAAAGTAGAAAGGTCCCTGCAGTCTCAAGTATTCATTCACCATACCAGACAACCCAAGAACCACTGTCTTCTGGGGCTTTTTCCATGAAGGCTTGACTGATGCAACCAAAGTTATACTATAGGAAGGGTGTGTGTGTGTGTGTGTGTGTGTGTGTGTTGTAAAATAAATCAGACCTTGCCAACCCAAAAGAGATGACTCTTTTGGGTTTGAAAAATACATTTAAGGTCTCTAGCTACAGGTTCCTGGGGGGAATTTCAGAATTATCCCTCCAGAGTCCCCACCATTGGCTGTGTTCAGCAAGCAAAGACATAGACAAGGAGGTGAGGGAAAGGCAATTGTGTCAAGAGGGCTTTGAGATCTGTCCTCAGAAATATAAGTGAAAGAAGGTTATAAAAAACATTCAAAGATATCTAACCTGGTGCAATAGTGAGGCACTGATGCATATTTCTAGAGAAGTATCCTTAATCAGTGCTGGTATCCACAGTGGGCAAAGCTGAAATCATAAGGTCAATAACAAATCTCACCCTGGCAAAGGAAAATCCTTACTTTCATAAACATTTTAAGGGAAAGGGTCTCTAACTAGAGACAATGTCTTTCTATGGATTGGGCATGCCTTGGGTTGCTGGTGTTAGGGTCTAGGAAAAGGTACTTGATTGGCAGTAAGATCATATCAATCAGAGCTTTGGCTGTTCATGCTATCTGGCCCAAGCTGCTTGCATTCTCTCTAACTGTATCTGGGACAAGAAGGAACTATGGGGTGGTGAGGTTGTGGCTATGACAGTAGCATCTGTCCTTCTAAAATAGCATTGTTCATGACCTAACATCCCAGCCTTTTTGCTTATATGAAAGAAAAAAAATTATGTTTTATGGCAAGAATTAGGAGATGGGAACTTTGGGCTATTGGCTCCATTCTGACTACTTCATGCTGAAATGTGGCATTGTATGTGGTATGTCAAGCCCTACCTCTTTCTCTGATGACACTGAGTTGGTGATCCTTGTGTAAAAATCTGATATGTACCTATACTCTCTCATCAGGAGGATATTACCCCCATGAGGCCATGTGAGCTTTGAATAGTTTTCTGGAAGAATTATACCAGTAGATGGACTAGAATAGGGTCTATAAGGATTAAGATAGTCATTAGAAGTGTTATACAGGTGTAAACCAATGGAGCCAGAGAAATCTTGAAACTATCTTTCCCATGATTCTGATACTTCTCTGATGTTTGAGGTACAATCAGCATCATTTTGTAGAGTCTCTTACTATACCAAATTGGTTGACATCAAAGAAGCATGGCTCTCCTGGAAGATGCAAATTCCTCTTGTAATCAACACTTAGGAATTTTAACTATTGAAGTATTTAACAAAAAGAGAATTTGAATAAGATTATCTGAAGGTATTCCCTTGCCTCACAACATAGAAACAGAAACATATGAAGCACTGGAAAAGGTTTCAGTGGCACTCTGGGACTGGGGCACCTGTTAGTCCAATGTTGTTCTTGATTACATTTGTAGCAGGCTACTGGTGGTGCTCTCTTGGAGGGCAAGAACTTCTTTTGTTGTCTTAAAGTTTAATAGCTATTAACTGGTAATTATCCTGATTTCTTTTCTACTTTTGTTGATTGTAACCTTCTCTCTCTTAGCCTAACCGTACAACATTTAGCCCTGGCTTGGAACTCCTAGCACCAGAAATTGGTTATAATCCACATCAACCTGTTGATCAGAGAGACCTATGAGGTCCCCAAAATGGTCCCCAAATAAGCCAGGCTTCTGTCAAAGCACTTGATCACACATCTGAGGTAAATGGTAAGTCCTTATTGCTGAAGACACCAAATGCTGCTGGGGAAGAATATCAAGATATCTGGCTGAATCTGGAAGGAAGCCAGTTCTCAGATGGTCGCACATACAGTGCTGAAAAGTGCTACATCAGCTGCTGGAGGAAAATGGCCAACAAAACTGTGAGCAAACAGGGGACCCTGCTATATGAAAGTAACAAGCCTGACAAGATGCACATGCCTGTGCAGTAGTGGCACACTGCCTAAGTGGGTAACCAATGACTCTCTGATTGGCTATGAGATCCACTCAGTGGAAAGGAAACCAGAACTGGAACAGGGAACCAAGTCAGCATCCTATGGAGACCAAAATTACGGACTCTAATGAGAAGCTTCCACTGCTCTTTGTCCAATGAGGCAATAGCCAACAAAATCTCTATAAATTAAAAATGTTTGTCCCCTTTAACTTATCCTGATCACACTCTCTATTGGAAAATCTGTTTTTCTTCTCGAGAAAGCAGTGAGAACCAAAGACAATCATAATCTACCAACAAGACAAGGATAGACAGCTGACTCCATGACAGGAGATAAACCACCCCTCACACAGCAGCCAGGGCCCAGGTGGAACCACAGAGGAATGGGTGAGATGAGCAAGAGTGCTTCTTCCCTGGTGATCCTGAACTTCTGAGCCAGGATAATGGAGACAGATATTGAAGATACTAAAAATGTAACAAAGCAGAAATTCAGAAGCCACTGAGAGCTCAACACTAAAGTAGACTTAAAACACACCCAGCAAGGCTCAGGGCCTTTTGTGGAAGAGGAGGAGTGTGGTGATTTGATTCAGGTGTCTTCCATAAATATAGGAGGTGTGAATGCCAAGTCCCCAGCTGTATGGCAATTTAACAATTAATCCTCCTGGAGGCAGTGTATTGTTGGGGATGGGCTTATGGGTGTCATTTTCAGCTTCCTCTTGCCAGTGTTTGACACACTCTCCTGTTGTTGCTGTCCATCTGATATTGCCAAGGAGGTGATGCCCACTCTCTGCTCATGCCATCATTTTCTTCTGCCATGGTGGAGCTTCCGTCAAGTCTGTAAGGGAAAATAAACCTTTTCTCCCACAAGCTGCTCTTGGTGGGGAGTATTCTGCCAGCAATGTGAATGTAACTACAACAGTGAAGTTGGTACTGAGAAGTGGTGTCATTACTGCTAGAAAACTAACTGTGTGGCTTTTGGCCTTTTGAAACTGCTCTGTGGGAGGAATGTAGACAAATTTGAAATCTTGGCCTAAGAGATACCTTGCAATGCTGTCAGAGATTTATGGGCCATTCTGGTCAGAGTTGAAAGACCTGAATGCAGTAAGAACTATGGACTGTGGGGTTTGGCTTATGAGGGTGAGAAAGAGCTTCCCCTCAACTGGGCTAGAAGCAGTTTGTGTGGGAGGCTTGCTTTTATGCTCCTGTCCTGAGAACTTGTGCAGGGTTACATTGCATAGAAATGGACTAGGGGAAAAAAAAAAAGAAATCTTTTGGCTGAAACTTCTGCCCATTCAGCTGAAATTAGTTTAAAGATTACAACCATTGAGATTGGACCAGCTGACCTGCATTAGTACAAGAAGAAGAATGCAGATTCTTTTTATGGGGCCTGAAAGCTGAAGGAGTGTCCTGTTTTTCAAAATCTGCTTTATTACACCCTGGATTGACAAGTCAGCAGCCCACCTGGTATTATTGAGTATAACAAATGCAGGAAAGGGGGGTCATTGGATTTGCAACAAAGTTTTGTATTTTGGAAATGGCCATGGGCAATGCGCAGTAGGCTTGTTGGTTTACCTGCGTGGAGACCCTATGGAACCATGAGGATGAACCATGTGTTGCAGCAGAGACCCTGTGTAGATGCCAGGACTATGGGATGGCTGCCAAGGAGAACTGACAGCACCAGATGAAGTTTTCTGGGACTATGAGTAGCCTAGTTGGAGAGGAAGAATTAGAACTTCAGAGTCTTGTCAGTAGTTAGAATTATTGGACTTACAGACTTGTCATTTCCTACAGTTGTTGGACTTGGGCTACAGAGTTTCATGTATGCCCTGTTTAACTCTTGTATTGGTTGAATATTTCTTTGCTAAGCCCAATGCCATTTTTTGCATTGTGAATGTTTATTCTGTGCCATTATAGGTTTGGGGTGGATTGGATTTTTTGATATTTGGCTCAGTTAAAAGACCTTGAGTAATGGGGATGTTTGGACATCATTGGGATTGATTAAAACTATGGGACTTTTAAAGTTGGACTGAATACATTGCATTTTACATCATGTATGGTTATCACTTTATGGAGGCTGGGGCAGAATGTGGTGGTTTGATTCAGGTGCCCCCAAAAACTTAGGTGTTCTGAATACCATGTCCAAGCTGATGGCAATTTGGGAATTAAAGCCTCCTAAAGGCAGTGTATTGTTGGGGGCAGGCTTATGGGTGTTATAGTCAGTTTCCTCTTGCCAGTGTTTGGCATACTCTCCTGTTGCTGTTTTCCATCTGATGTTGCCCAGGAGTTGATGTCAACCCTCTGCTCATGTCATCATTTTTCCTGCCATCATGGAACTCGCCCTCAAGTCTGTAAGCCAAAATAAACTTTTTTTTTCCAAAAATCTGCTCTTGGTTGGTTGTTTTCTGCCAGCAATGCAAACCTGACTGCAACAGGGCAGAAAGAATGCAAGAGCCACAAGGTAGAAGAGAATATTTAGAGTCATTGCATCCCCCCCACCTCAAATAACTGATTGCTCTCCCACATCTCATAAGCCACAACTCCATGGTGAATACCAGCAATCCCACTAAGGATGACCTTCAGTGGAGTGGGGACAGGAATGAGGGAAATGATGATACCAACATATGATGTGTACAAGCAAAGTTTCTAATTAATAATAGTAATTAATTATAACCTTAACGATAACCTTAATTAGGTCTTTTGGCAAGGGTTAGGACCTTCTTCCGATCTTTTGAGCTTTTTTTTTTTAAATCTGAGGAATACTGAGATATATATGAAAATATAACCTACCAAATTCAGAAGTGGTCTCTAAGGTCATATATTTCAGAAGTGCCTCTGTAAGATGCCTCATAGAGTCTAATGGGATTTCATTAACTCTGTGAGTTACCTCCTGAATTTTGTAATAACCTACAAACTTGAGAGCCTCATTGTTCAGCCCTGCTATTAAGCAGGTTACCAAATGAGACATGCATGTCAAATCATGACAACCAAGCTGGCAATTTCAGTTAGGGTCAGTAGATGGCATTGCTACATTACAGTTAGCATATAAGTGAAGATTTTGTGTGTGGAGGCCATCTGCAAAGACTACTGCTGAGCCCAGATGCAGCATTTTATTCAGCTGTAGTAGAAGAAGAAATAATTTAAAAAAACATCTTTATAAGTTAATTATTAAGAATCCAAAAAAGAATATAAATTATTTGTATTTTATGTTGTTTCTCAGAGAACGAGGCCAAACATTTTTCAGTCTGAGAAAGGTCAGAAAGGAAGTTACATGGACACATAAAAGTCCCTCTTCTAAGACTTTTCTCAGGAGTAATTGACAAGCAGGAGTCTCCAAGGAAGGGTGGGAGAATTGGATATTTGAACAAGTGACAGAAGAGAAAAGGTTAGGGTTAAGGAGAGAAGTCTCAGGGGAGGGTTAGGAGGAGGAGAAGGAGGATTGATAACTAATTGCAATCAAAAAGGGGACAGGACAGACTTTGAGGAGGTTAGGAGGTGATAGTTGTGCCAGTAGAGGAGAAACATTGAGAGGATAGAGGAAAGACACTAGAACTGGAAGCTTGCACTTGAGGTTCTCTGTTCTAAATGTGGGGATCAGGGAACTGTAGGTATGGGGGCTTTCCGATTAGAGAAATGGGAATAGTTTTGGGAATAGGTTGGAGAAGCACTTGTGACTGAGCTGGTTTGGGAGGAAAGAGGACTGATTTAATGAGGATAATAGATGTCAGATTTTATACGTTTCTGTAAGAGACATGTTTTAAACTTTTATCCATTTTTTTCTTTATACCTGCTTGGAAAACCAATAGCAAAATGTATATGTTTGTGCTCTGTAAAAAGTTGACTGAGCTTGTTAGGATATATATGTTATGCTTATGCTCTGTAGAACTTTACTAACTTTATGCCTTGGTAAAAAGTAATCCTCTAGATTTGTGTTTCCCACCACCCCTTCCCCTCCCCACCCTCCCCACCCATCCTATTGTCTAGTCCACGAGATGCTTGCTGGATATGTAAGGCATCTTGGGTAGATTCCGGTTAGGTGCTGTAGATGAGTGAGACTATGTGGCGATTTTTTTTCTGTGATTGGGTAAGTTCACTGAGAATGATCTGTTCCAGGTTCAACCATTTTTCCTCAAATTTCATTGTGTCATTTTTTCTTACTGCTGTATAGAATTCCATTGTGTAGATATACCACATCTTAGTTATCCATTCTTCTAGTGATGGACATCTGGGTTGATTCCAGCTCTTAGCTATTACAAATTGAGCCACTACAAACATGGTTGAGCAAATCTCTCTGGCCTGTGGTTTGAAGGTTTTAGGGTAGATGCCCAGTAAGGGAATAACTGGGTCTGTTGGTATCTCTATAGTTAGCTTTTTCAAGAGTCTCCAGATTGTTTTCCAAAGTGGTTGTATCATCTTACATTCCCACCAACAATGGATGAGTGTTCCTACTTCTCCACATCCTCACCAGCATTTATTTTCATTTGATTTTTTGATGTTTGCTATCCTTATTGGGGTAAGGTGGAATCTCATTGTTGTTTAAATCTAGACCCAAACGGCAATGGTACCATAAAGTTCTATATCCTAAAAGGCAGACCAAATGGTTGACCCCTCACCAGGCCCTTAGAGGGAACACCTGAGCCACAAGACACTGGAAAGGGTATGATGAAGACTGACCTCAATCTTCTACAGCCTCTCTCTCTCTCTCTCTCTCTCTCTCTCCCCTCTCTCTCTTTCATATTAGTTATCTTTTTCTTCCTTTTCTTAGTGGGCACTAACCTGTAACTCCCAGTACCAGCATGTGGCTATCATCCACAATGAGCTTTTGATCAGAGAGACCTGCAAGGTTTCCTAAAAGACAGACAGATTTCTGTCAGAGTACTTGATGACCCACCAAAGGTTAGTGGTAAAACCCTACTGCTGAAGACACTTTTATGCGGCTGACACATAAATTGGAATGGCATGGCTGGAAGCTGGAAGAGAGTCAGTCCCCAGACAGTCAGCACGTCTAGTGCCAGAAGGTGTTACATGGGCGACTGGGGGAAAATGACCAATATCTGTCCAAGCAACTCATGGTCTAACCTACTTAGCAGCAAATAACCTGTGGTGATGCTCACACAATTGCAAAAGTGGCACACAGCCATGGTGGGGAACCAACTGCTCTTGATTCGGCTAACTGATCCACTCAGTGGTACGCAACCTATATCTGGAGCTGGGAATCAAGTCAGAGCCATATCCAAACATAAGCTCACTCTCCACTATCAAGCTACCACCAATCGTGGGCTACAAGAGGGCCTACACCTATTAAATTCTCTATAAAAAAGTGAGGGTTATCTCATTTGTCTGGTGCTAACTTACTCTCCATTGGAGAATCTGTTTCTCTTAGGATGTAGATCCTAAGGAGAGAGCCACCCCATCATACCTCAAAAGGGCCCCAGCTGAAACTAAGAACAATTGGTGAAACAAACAAGGGTGCTGTTTTCTTGGTGAACCGGGTACCAGCACAAGGGGGAAGGAGATCAGCACAGAGAAAAATCAACTCCTACCAAATCAGAGAGCCAGAGTCCCAGAGGCCCCCCAACACCTCATCACTGAAGCAGACCAAAAATGAACCCAACATGGCTCAGGGCAATTTTGTGGAAGAGGGGACAGAAAGAATGTCAGAGCCACATGTTGGGTCATGATATGCAGAGACATTTATCTTACCCGTAACTGTGGGTTAACTCCACAATGCATGACCCGTATACCTCAGCAAGGAGGGGCCAGGGGGAGGGTTTAGGTAATGGATGAGCCTAATAATGGTACCAAATTGACTATATTAGCTGAGTACAAACTAATTAATAAAAAATATATATCTAAAAAAAAAGTAATCCTCAATGACAAGTACTGAGGAAACTAGTGCTTTTAGGGGACAGACTCTCAGAGGCCCATACAGATTCTTTCAGGGGCTCAAACCTGAGTCTGGGGGAATGGGATATGCAAATTCTGCCTGTGATTTCTGTACTGGGTTTGTGGCCAGCACAGTTGCTTTGCTACAAAGATTCATACAGCATACAACAATGGGGGTTCACACAATGGGACCTCATGCATCAAGGGTGACCTTGACACCACAAAGTTTTGGCCCACACTAGATGACAAGTGGTGGCAGGGTGGAAGCACAGACCCCACACAATAGCCAGATGCTAGAGACAACAATAGAGTGCCTGAACCCACTGGATGACCCAGCACAAATGGCAGAAACAGGTTCATAGTTGGGCAGGAGGCTCAGCCATCTAGTTAATCCACTGAGTCCTAAAGTCTGCCACCTTGGTGACAAAAGAATGGCTGAATAACTTGCTAGTGACCACTGTGTGTCTGATGTTTTCTGGTCTGCCTTTTGTTCTGGATGAAATACGATATTTTAATTACAGACAGTTTCATTCTTTATGGTGCTTGTAGTAAATTACAGTATGACTTTCCTAATCCAAGCAGTCTGACAAATTTGTATGAAAAATTAACTCGAAGTGTCATTGTGCTTACATCTCACCTAGAGTAAAGGACAAAAGAGGGTTGGATATGAGGTCAATCTGGCCGTGACATCCATCCACCCATTCATCACCAGGGTTGATTCAGCTGATCTCGCTGGCTAGGCACATGTCCCCTGCCCCTCTAAGTGTTCCATGTGTGTCCCTCCCAAAGCTGCATGCTCTTTCAAAGAGGACAACCTTCCCAGAATAGAGGAGGACTCATTTTCAGTCAAGGGTATATACAAAGCTGTTCTCCCCTGCTAGAACCTCCAAACAAGCCCTCAAGAATAAAAGAGGCAAGATGTTTTAAGAGAATATTAGAAGCTAAACCTACAAAGTTATTGAGGTACTCACTTTCTCATGTAGTTATCAGAAGTCATCTGACTTTCCTGACCTTTAAGTCTCAACATTTACTCCAGGAGGTCTTTGTTTTGGCCAAGACTGCTTTAGTGGCTTAGACATGCATAGGGGTGTGTGAATGCATAGCTGAGACATTTTTAGAGTCATAAACACAGCTCCCAAAAGAAGTATACAAGAGATCTCTGGTGTGGGAAGTTGAACCATTTAAAATAGATCAGTAATGGGTACTGCATAGGCAGATTAAGATCAACCACACAAAATACAGGAAGAGGTCATCTAGATTGTGAGTCACAACAGTCATGAAACATCCTTACACTATGCTCTCTCTCATTGTCACTAACGAGGGGATTCAGGATATAGGCCATCCCAGACTACACTGGTAAAAAGCAGCTAACCCAAATAAGTTTGCTGGATCTCTCCTTTGTGGCTGCTTGCAAAGAGAGAAAGTCTCTAGAGGATGCTGTAGGGAAAAAAAGAAATCTGGGAGAAGTTCCAGTATATCATTTGTTTTATAGATAGGTTGTCATGCATCTTCAGCATAGACTTGCCTAAACTGCATCCTCACCCATTGGGCTAAAGTATAATCTAGAAAAGGCCCTATGTACACATTTTCCTTGCTCTAAGATACAAAATACATTCTATGCCACTTCAACACACTTGAATGCTATAGGTCCACAGGTTTTGATCTCTGGCTGAGGTAATGATTCTGAGTTCCCCAGGGACTTGCTTTTCTAACCAACTAAAAGTGCCAAAGAAAGGCTATTGTGATTTTAAATCGAGGTCAAAATATTGAGACATTACTTTTTGTTTCCTCTTGCACTTTCTAGCTCACTGTAATATAAATTATATTAATAAGTCATCATGTGCTATTTAAAAGTTGGCTGGGTTCTGAGGACAAGTGTTCTCCTGTCTTAGACCCCAAACAGATTTAATTATACTATTATGTTCCCCAAGAGCCTTCTACTAAAACAGGCTTGGCTACCTGGCTCAGTAACAAGGGAAAGGAGAACAAACAGTTCAAAGATAACACAAAGAATTTGGGTTCTATATATTTTTTCCTTTATTTTAATCTTGTCTCAATTTTTATCAACATTTTCCATGATTATAAAAAATAACCCATGGTAATACCCTCCCTCCCCTCACTTTCCCCTTTGAAATTCCATTCTCCATCATATCCCCTCCGCATCTCAATCAGTCTCTCTTTTAATTTGGATGTCATGATCTTTTCCTCCTCTTATGATGGTCTTGTGTAGGTAGTGTCAGGCACTGTGAGGTCATGGATATCCAGGCCATTTTATGTCTGGAGGGAGCACGTGGTAAGGAGTCCTACCCTTCCTTTGGCTCTTACATTCTTTCCATCACCTCTTCTTCATTAGACCCGGAGCCTTGGAAGGTGTGATCAAGATGTTACTCAGTACTCCAGTCACTTCTCTCCAGCACTATGATGCCTTCTGAGTCGTCCCAAGGTCACTTCCATCTGAAAAGAGAAGATTCTCTACCCAAAGTGAGAGTAGCATTAATATAAGGGTATGAATATTAAGAGAAGTGCTTACTGGGCAGTTTGATAAGCATAGTATATACATTTATCCAGACATCAACAGATGTTACACCCCTAGGGCTCATGACTACCCCTGTTTTAAGTTTTCAGTATCAGGGATATATTCCCTGCCATGGAGCGGGCCTCCAGTCCAATTGGAGGGCAGTTGGTTTCCACCATGACAGACATGCCACTATTGTGCCCGTAGGCTCATTTGGCCTGGCTGGCCAATTATAAGGCTTGCAGTGTCCACTGTTGAGTATCTTCACTGATGGTATCTCTCTCCCATTGATCTGCATGTAGAATGGCTTCTTCCAGCTTTCTGTCAGCTGGTCTACATGGAGGAGGTTATCAGCTCAGTTCCAGCAGGATTTCTCAGGGGCCTTGCAGCCCAAGTATGTGGAGTCTTCAGCAATAGGTTCGTACCATCTATTCCTGGTGGGAAACCAAGGGCCCTGGCAATGGCCTATAATGTGTTGGGGGCATCAGGGACGTCCCTGGCCAACAACTCACTGGAACATTCTATATATTTTCTTTCATGCCTTTGGTTACTTAAAAGGCATCTCTCTGTCAAGTCCCTAAAGTTCTGATACTTCTTGCTAGAGAATTTTTGTTATAAGATGAATACAAGCCCTTTAAAGTGACAACCATAGTTCTTAAACCAACCTAGAACTTTATAATTTAGCAACATGTAAAAAGGTCATCTTAATTTGTTTCATGATGTCATGAGTATAATTCAGATTTTTTCCAATAAGCTGGTAGATTTATTGTTACAATATCTCATAATGTTATGGTTAAAATTAAGTTCACTGACATTGGTTTGCTCATCATGACAGCCATAAAAACTGGCTTTAGAATGCTTAATCAAGATAGCTTTGTTTCTATGTCAGGCTTTGTTTTTCATTCATTTGACAGAGAAAGAGGGACAGGGAGAGAGAGAGAGAGAGGGAGAAAGGCAGGGAGAGTGAATAGATGCTCTAGGGCCTCTAGCCACTGCAAACAAATTCCAGACACATGTACCCCCTTGTGCATCTGGCTAACGTGGGGCCTGGGGAATCGAATGTGGGTCCTTTGGCTTTGCAGGCAAATGCCTTAACTGCTAAGCCATCCCACCAGCCCTGTCAAGCTTTTTACTACTGTGGGAACTGAGTCTTTTTTTTTCTTTGTAACACCTTTAAAAATTTTATTGACAATTTCCATAATAATTACATAAAATAACCAATGGTAATTCCCTCCCTCCCCCACCTACTTTCCCCTTTACAACTGCACTCTCCATCATACACCTTTCCCTTCTCAATCAGTCTCTCTTTTATTTTGATGTCATGATCTTTTCCTCCTATTATGATGGTCTTGGGTAGGTAGTGTCAGGCACTGTGAGATCATGGATATCAAGGCCATTTTGTGTCTGGAGGAGCACGTTGTAAGGAGTCCTAGCCTTCCTTTGGCTCTTACATTCTCTCTGCCACCTCTTCTGCAAGGGACCCTGAACCATGGAAGATGTGATAGAGATGTTTCAGTGCTGAGCACTCCTCTGTCACTTCTTCTCAGCACCATGGTTCCTTCTGAGTCATCCCAAGGTCACTGCCATCTGAAAAGAGAAGCTTCTCTAACCAAAAGTGAGAATAGCATTAATATATGGGTATGAACATTAAGAGAAGTGCTTACCAGGCTGTTTGGTGAACATAGTATATGCATTTAGCCAGACAACAGCAGACATTACACCCCTAGGACTCATGGCTACCCCTGTTTTAAGTTTTCAGTATCAGGATGTATTCCCTCCCAGGGAGCGGGCCTCCAGTCCAATTAGAGGGCAGTTGGTTTCCACCATGACAGACATGCCACTATTGCACCCGTTGGCTCTTTTGGCCTGGCTGGCCAAATATAAGGCTTGCAGTGTCCACTGTTGAGTGTCTTCACTGGTGATTTCTCTCTCTCCCATTGAACTGCATGCAGAATGGCTTCTTCCAGCTTTCTGTCAGCTGGTCTACATGGAGGAGGTTATCAGCTCAGTTCCAGCAGGATTTCTCAGGGGCCTTGCAGCCCAAGTATGTGGAGTCTTCAGCAAGACAAGAAAAGTGATTTTTTTCAGAACAAGAAAGAAGGTCAGGGTAAGTGAGACAGGGAGGAGGATCTGAATCAAACCACAAAGCTAGAAACCGCTCATTGTGCTTGTGCTCAGCTTCTCTGTTCTAGGACAGGACTGACTGGGTCTGACTCTCAGACACTGCAACTTATGTGACCTTGGGCAAAAAGCTAAACCATTTTGTGAGCCAGCTTCATCAGTCATGAAGCAGGGACATAGCAGTGTCTGCTTCATGGGGTTGTCAATGTACAAGGTGCTTGTAACCACATCAAGCATGTAGAAGCTGCTCAGCCAACACCAGCTCTTCTAGTGACTCTGAATCTCAATGGACTTCTATGCCACAGCAAGGATCTGACTGCATGGTGAGGGCTCTGGAACTATGGCATTAGGCTCAGCACCAACATACCCAGACTGGTGTTTTAAGAGCCTCACTATGGCCGCTTCATGGAGGATGAGTACAGGGACAGAAGACTGGAGACTCTTGAACACCTAACTGTGTGCAAAGCACTTCTTTCTCCAGCCTTCTTTGCTCATCTACAGAGTAGATTGCACAAAACCTTCTCAGGGTTGATATGAAGAGTATAATAAGTAATAGGATGAAGCCCCTAGGACAGTGCATGACAAAATACATCCCCCAGATGACTGTCTGCATTTTTTAAATTAATTTATCTTTACTAATTAGTTTTGTACTCAGTGAACACAGTCAAGTTGGTACCATTGTTAGGCTCGTCTATACTGTCTGCATTTTCATATCAAAAGTGTTACAAAGAGTCAGGCGTGGTGGCACCCACCTTTAATCCCAGCACTCAGGAAGCAGAGGTAAGAAGATTGCTTTGAGTTCAAGGCCAGCGTGAGACTACAGAGTGAATTTCCAGGTCAGCCTGGGCTAGAACAAGACCCTACCTAAAAAAGAAAAAGCATTTAAAAAGTTGTTGTAGCCGGGAGTGGTGGCACACGCCTTTAATCCCAGCCCTCAGGAGGCAGAGGTAGGAGGATCACTGTGAGTTTGAAGCCACCCTGAGACTACATAGTGAAGTCCAGGTCAGCCTGAGCTAGAATGAGACCCTACCTCAAAAAATCAAAAATAAAAGTGTTTGGGTATTTTATTTTATTTTATTTTTTGTTGCTATTGAAAATGGGACTATGTCCTTATTTCTTTCTCTGTATCTTTGTCATTTGCATAAAGGAAGGCTACTGATTTTTGTGCATTGATTTTGTATCCTGCTACTTTGCTATAGGAGTTAATCACCTTCAGGAGTTTTGGGATGGAGTCTCTCGGGTCTCTTACATATACAAACATGTCATCAGCGAATAAAGCTAACTTAACTTCTTCCTTTCCAAATTGTATCCCTTTTATTTCCTTCTCCTGACTTATTGCTTGAGTTAGGACTTCCAGTACTATATTGAAAAGCAGAGGTGAGAGTGGACACCCCTGTCTTGTTCCTGATCTTAATGGGAATTCCTCCAGTCTCTCTCCATTAAGTATTATTTGGGCCTTCGGAGCTTTGTATATTGCCTTTATTAGGTTAAGATATGAACCAACCATGCCCATTCTCTCCAATGTTTTGAACATGAAGTGATGTTGTATCTTGTCAAACACCTTTTCTGCATCTATTGAAATGATAATGTGGTTTTTATGTTTAACCTTGTTTATGTGGTGTATTACATTGACAGATTTCCGTATGTTGAACCACCCCTGTGTTCCTGGAATGAATCCCACTTGGTCAGGTGGATAATGCTTTTGATGTGTTGTTGGATTCGGTTTGCAAGGATTTTGTTTAGGAACTTTGCATCTAAATTCATCAGGGAAATAGGCCGGTAGTTTTCTTTTCTTGTGGCATCTCTGCCTGGTTTTGGAATTAGGGTGATGCTAGCTTCTTAAAAGGAGTTGGGTAGCTTTCCCTGTTCACCAATTGTGTGGCACAGTTTGAGGAAGATGGGTTTGAGTTCTTCCATGAAGGTTTGATAGAATTCAGCTGAGAAGCCATCTGGTCCTGGACTCTTCTTTTTTGGGAGGTTTTTTATTACTTTTTCAATCTCCATGAGTGTGATGGGTTGATTGAGGTGATTAATCTGCTCTGTGTTTAGCTTTGGTAGATGGTATGCATCCAAGAATTTACCCATCTCCTCCACATTACACAGTTTTGTGGAGTACAGATTTTTGAAATAAGTCCTGATGATCCTCCCAATTTCACTTATGTCTGTTGTGATCTCTCCTTTTTCATTTTGAATTTTGTTAATTTGAAGCTTCTCCTTGTTTTTGCTTCATCGGGTTTGTCAATGTTGCTTATTTTTTCAAAGAACCAGCTCTTTGTTTTGTCAATTGTCTTAATTGTTTCCTTCGTTTCCAATTCATTGATTTCTGCTCTGATTTTACTTATTTCTTTCCTTCTGGAGCTCTTTGGGTTGGATTTTTCTTGTTTATCCAGTGCCTTTAGGTGGATGGTTAGGTCATTGATTTGGGACTTTTCTGTCTTTTTTATGACGGCATTGAGTGCTATGAATTTTCCCCTGAGGACAGCCTTCATTGTGTCCCATAAGTTTTGGTACGATGTGTTCTCATTGTCATTCAATTCCAAAAATTTTGCAATATACCTTGGAATAACATTAATCAAAGAAGTGAAAGATCTATACAACGAGAACATAAAAACACTCAAAAAAGAAATTGAGGAGGACTTGAGAAAATGGAAAGACCTCCCATGTTTCTGGATAGGCAGAATTAACATTGTGAAGATGACAATCCTACCAAAGGCAATATTCAGATTTAATGCAATTCCAATTAAAATCCCTACAGTGTTCTTCACAGAGATAGAAAAAATGATCTCAAATTTCATATGGAAAGGCAGAAGGCCTCGCATTTCCAAACATATCCTCAGCAAAAGAAATACCTCTGGAGGCATCACTATACCTGATCTAAAGCTATATTACAAAGCCATAGTAATAAAAACAGCATGGTACTGGCATAAAAACAGGAGTATAGACCAATGGAATAGACTTGAGGACCCGGACTTTGGGTCAAGCAACTATAGCTACTTGATATTCGATAAAGGCCCAAACAATATAGGCTGGAAAAAAGACAGCATCTTCAACAAATGGTGCTGGACAAACTGGATAACCATATGCAGGAAACTGAAACTTGACCCACACATTTCACCATGCACTACACACAAGTCCAAATGGATCAAAGACCTCAATATAAGACCAGAAACTTGAATACTACTGGAAGAAAATTTAGGAAGTACTTTCCATGATATAGGAATGGAAAAAGACTTCCTGAACAAAACCCCAGTAGCGCACGAACTTAAACCATCACTCAACCAATGGGATCACATGAAGCTGAAGAGTTTCTTTACAGACAAGCATACATTAAGCAAAGCCAATAGATTACCCACAGAAAGGGAGAAAATATTTGCGGGTTATCCAACTGTTAGAGGCCTAATCTCTAGAATCTACAAAGAACTCAAAAATCTAAACAGTAAGAAGTCAAACACCCCACTCACAAAATGGAGCAAAGAGCTGAACAGGCAGTTCACAGAGGAAGAAATAGAAATGGCAAACATACACTTAAGAAAATGTTCATCATCCCTAATCATCAGAGAAATGCAAATTAAAACAACTATGAGATTCCACTTTACTCCAATAAGGATAGCAAATATCAAAAAATCAAATAAAAATAAATGCTAGCGAGGATGTGGAGAAGTAGGTACACTCATCCACAGTTGGTGGGAATGTAGGATGGTACAACCACTTTGGAAAGCAATATGGAGACTTCTGAGAAAGCTGAGTATAGAGATACCAACAGACCCAGTTATTCCCTTACTGGGCATCTACCCTAAAACCTTCAAATCACAGGCCAGAGAGATTTGCTCAACCATGTTTGTAGCGGCTTAATTTGTAATAGCTAAAATCTGGAATCAACCCAGATGTCCATCACTAGAAGAATGGATAACTAAGATGTGGTATATCTACACAATGGAATTCTATACAGCAGTAAGAAAAAATGACACAATTAAATTTGAGGAAAAGTGCTTGAACCTGGAACAGATCATTCTCAGTGAACTTACCCAATCACAGAAAAAAAAAAATTGCCACATAGTCTCACTCATCTACAGCACCTAACCTGAATCTACCCAAGATGCCTTACATATCCAGCAAGCATCTGGTGGACTAGACACTAGGATGGAAGGGGAGGGAGGGGAGGGCATCAAAGGGGTGGGAAACACAAATCTAGACCCAAATGGCAATGGTACCATAAAATTCTACTTACTAAATGGCAGACCAAATGGCTGATCCTTCACCAGGCCCTTACAGGGAACACCTGAACCATA
Organism: Dipus sagitta; assembly: GCA_036346955.1. NCBI lineage: Eukaryota > Metazoa > Chordata > Mammalia > Rodentia > Dipodidae > Dipus > Dipus sagitta. Next base: position 56,037,078 of record CM070776.1, on the reverse strand, counting down.
AGACATTGGAGAGGGTAGGATCACGACTAACCTTCTTCTTCATCTTCCCTCCCTCCTTCTCCCTCTCCTCCTCCCTCTCTCTTCTCTCTAACTCTTGTATATTAGTTATCTTTTTCCTCATTTTCTTAGTGGGCACTGACCTGTAACTCCAAGTACCAGCATGTGGCTATCATCCACAATGAGTTTTTGATCAGAGAGACCTACAAGGTTTCCTAAAAGACAGACAGATTTCTGTCAGAGTACTTGATGACCCACCAAAGGTTAGTGATAAGACCCTACTGCTGAAGACACCTTATGTGGTTGACATGCAAAATAGAATGGCATGGCTGGAAGTTGGAAGACAGTCAGTCCCCAGACAGTCAGCGCGTCTAGTGCCAGAAGGTGCTACATGGGCGACTGAGGGAAAATGACCAATATCTGTCCAAGCAACTCATGGTCTAACCTACGTAGTAGCAAATAACTTGTTGTGATGCCCACACAAGTGCAATAGTGGCACACAGTCATGGTGGGGAACCAACTGCTCTTAATTTGTCTAAATGATCTCTTCAGTGGTACGGCACCCATAGCTGGAGCTGGGAAACAAGTCAGAACCATATCCAAACATAAGCCCACTCGCCAATATGAAGCTACCATCAATCGTGGGCTACAAGAAGGCCTACACCTATTAAATTCTCTATAAAAAACATAAGGGTTATCTCATTTGTCCTGGTGCTAACTTACTCTCCGTTGGAGAATCTGCTTCTCTTTTTCAGATAGATGTAGATCCTAAGGAGACAGCTACCCCATCATACCTCCAAAGGGCCCCGGCTGAAACTGAGAAAAATTGGCGAAACAAGCAAGGGGGCTGTTTTCCTGATGAACCGGATACCAGCACAAGGGGGAAAGAGACCAACACAGAGAAAAATCAACTCCTACCAAATCAGAGAGCCAGAGCCTCAGAGGCCCCCAACACCTCACCACTGAAGCAGACCAAAAATGAACCCAACATGGCTCAGGGAAATTTTGCGGAAGAGGGGGCGGAAAGAATGTCAGAGCCACATGTTGGGTCATGATATGCAGAGATATTTATCTTACCCATAACTGTGGGCTAACTCCACAATGCATGATCCATATACCTCATCAAGGAGGGCCCAAGGGGAGGGGGTAGGTCACCGATGAGCCTAATAATGGTATTTGCTGAATACAATACTAACTAATAAAGAAAAAAAAAGGAAAAAAAAGTTGTTGTAAAGGGAAGGAGGGAGGGGGGATTTATTGGGATGGTATTGTATATATGTAACTAGAGCAGATTAATGGGGGTGGAAAGGCCTAAATGAAGTTAGGGGAAGAGATTGAGTAAAGGAAAGGTGGAGGGAGGGCTAATAAAAATCTAAGAGAATATAAATAAGTCATATGGAAACCTACTTTTTTGAACAATGGAACACCCAGAAGCCATAAATTGTTATTAGAAAATTTTCAGTGCCAGGGATGGGATGGATACCTTCCAGTGAGTTGTTGGCCAGAGAGGACACTAAGGCCCCCAAAACATTAAAGGCCATTGCCAAGGCTCTTGGTTTCCCACCAGGAATAGATGGTAAGAACTTATTGCTGAAACTGAGTCTTAAGATTTATTAGTTGCTGATTTTTCTTTTATAAAGTTGCATTTAAATATCATATTTAAGAATCCTAACTGTGCTAAGTGTTCATTACTAATTTTATCATCTTGATTTTATAAAAGAAATAATCTAGTTTTGTTTATTGTAATTTTTGTCCTTAAGAAGGCAAGGAGGACTCCCCTTGTTCTCATAACCTGTGTGCTTTCTCAATTTTTAAGCCATGTTGAGGAAGACCAGTCATAATTCTTTGTTTTACCCCAAGTTTAACACTGGAATTTGTTATTTACAAACAATGTCATTTACACATAAACTATTGGGTATCTTGTCTAAGGTTAATCTATTTTAATAGTCATGGGTAACAAAAACACTGAGACATAACATTGCATCATGTAATTTTTATTTCATAAGTAGGCTTCAGTCTAGTCCAGTTTTGAGAAAAAAAGTTTAATACCACTAAAAGTGTATACACATATATGTCAAATTACTAGAAACAGGGTTCTATGTTTTCAGCTTTAAAATATAAAGTGCTTATTCAGGTTTTCTACAATAGACAGATGTTCTTAACTGTAAACAAAATGCCAAACTTCAACTCTGTCTTTTAAATCACCTTAAAGACTCAATTAAAATATCAAAATTTTAGATGAGCTTAAATGTTTGTTATAATTTATATTTTTGACAGATTGCTTGGTTTATGGGTTGTTGATAGAACACAAGACTGTTCAAATGTTTTGCCTATGGTTACAACTATCAGATGTTTGAGATACAATCTGAATAATTTCTATGCTTCAAAATAATAGCATTATAAATGAGAAGCTAAGAATAAGTTGATATAAAGAGGCTATAAAACTAAAGAAGGTTTACTGTCTGATGACAGTAGTCATAGTCCTATATCCATTTGGGGCCCGGTATAAAGTGCATCCTCTTCTGTGCCGCAATATAGAAACCTTCACAAGAGAGTGATGAGACACTTCTCAAACTCATTACGGTGGATTTTCCCTCTTTCTTATTTAAACTGGGACATCATATCCCTTCCATACCCCCTTTAAGAAGAGACTCACATATTGCATAAATTACTGTGAATCAATTGCCTTTATATTAGGTAGTCATCTTTTGAGATTACAATTTGAGCTCATTGGGGACTCCCTCTTAAATTTGATGTGGGCATCACCCGGATTTCCCTTCTCCCTGACAACAGACCCTTTGGAAGATAAGGAAACCTGGCCCCTGAGGGATGCCATCCTTCAGCTAGACCTGTTTTATAGGAGGAAAGGGAAATAAACTGAGGTCTTCTTTGTTCAACTCTTTTTCTGTTTCCAAGACCATTCGGAGGTGGCCCAAAGCTGTAGGTTAGACTCTCAGAGTGCTCATTTTCCTGGTAGGCAGAGACCATAAAAGTTTCAAGATCCAGGGCTCAACTGTACAAAGGCACTATAAAATATTTGTGATTTGTTTTGTCATGATGGACTGGGGCATTAGATGGAGAGGCGATGAGGCTGATTATCTCTTGCTCACTCCCTAGGGGCCTTAGGCAAACCGGGAAATTCTTGATTATTATGAGATTCTGCCAGTTGTGGTAAAACCCACCAGTAAGGAATTGGTGAAGTCTCTGGAAGAATTGGCCCTTTTAATTCCTGAGGCTACCAAATTAACTTTAGGAAATGACCTGACTGTTTATACCCCCATGATATTTTGGGAATGTTACCCTCAAGGGAAATTTCTGGCTAATTGATAATTGCACCCAAGATAACAAGTTATTCTCCTAATAAGTTCTCTTATAACACAAAGAATCTTCAGGGCTGGTTATGAAATAGTCAACCTCAACAAGACGATTAAAAATTCACCCTTTACATAGGCAGTAATGTTCAGCAAGCAAAACCAGCTGCTCTTACCAGGGCACTAGATCTAAGCAAAAATTAGAGAGTTAGTACACTGATTCTAAGTGTGCCATCCTGGTCCTCCATGCTTGTGCCACTATTTAAAAATAAGAAAATGAATAAGCCTTTTCACAGAAACATGCATTATATCCCGCCCACAGGGTGAATTCAGGCAGAGAAAAGAGCTGTTTTTAGTTGGGTATTGTGGCACATATCTTGAGTACCAGCAATCAAAAGGTTGAAGTAGAAGGATCACTGTTAATTTGAGGCCAGCCTGGAGCTACAGAATGAGTTCTAGTTCATCCTGAGCTAAAGTGAGACCTTGCCTCAATAGAAACTTAAAAAGAGAGAGAGAGAGAGAGAAAGCTGATTATATATGAGGCTAATTAACAGATATCAAGACTTTATTTTGTGTTAGTTATTTTCTTCACAATTTCTGACTATTCATTAAATCTTTAGCAAATAAACTAGTTTAAATTTTTGGCAAAAAGTCTCCAAGATAGTTAATATATTTTGTCTGTACTTAAAAACTTCAAGTATTTAAAATTAAAATAGGTATCTTCCATTTTTTAAGATATAGCTTGTCACATCACCAGACAATTTAAGTTAGATATTACAAAATAATGTTAATGTTTTGTAATATTCTTTAACTAGACCTGTTTTGATAAAGACTAATAGTGTTCATATATGCCCTATATTCACACTTTTTCTTCTAGGTTTTCAATAACAAACATAATAGCCACAACCACTTAGGACACAAGAGCTAGAATGACAGCCAATATTTTGGCTCTTGCCACCAGGTCAAGTAGGCCCTAGCAGATGACAGGGCACTTATAGAGGGTCCTTCAGCTCTGGTAAGTCACCTACCTTCTTTTTCAGAGAAGACAAGAAGGCTCTGAAATTGGACCTCAACACAGTCCACGCAAAGAAAGTCACAACAGAGAGGCAGATCCTCAACTCTTCCAAGGAAAACCACATGGTCAGCACAGCAATGTCTCATCCAGCAGAACACACAAATTCTGAAAGAGCCAAAGACCTCCTCCCATGTCCACAAAAGTTTCTCCTAAAGACCTGCAACTGACCTCAAAATATATAGATAAAGCCGGGCAAGGTGATGCACGCCTTTAATCCCAGCACTTGGGAGGCAGAGGTAGGAGGATTTCCATGAGTTCGAGGCCACCCTGAGACTACATAGTGAATTCCAGGTCAATCTGGGCTAGAGTGAAACCCTACCTTGAAATACCAAACTTTATATATACATATGGGCTGGAGAGATGGCTTAATGATTAAGGCACTTGCCTGCAAGACCAAGGACTCAAGTTTGATTCCCTAGTACCCACATAAACCAGATGCTCAAGGTGGCAAATGTGTCTGAAGTTTGTTTGCAGTGGCTGGAAGCCAGTCCACACCCACACGCATTATCTCACTCTATCTTCTTCTTTCTTTCTCAAATAATTAAAAAAATTTAAAACTCTTTCCATATATATATATATATATATATATATATATATATATATATATATATATATATACATACATAGTTAAAGCCAGGTTTGGTGCTCACTTCTATAATCACAGGAGTTGGTGGGGGGCTGAGGTAGGAGTACTGTCATGAGTTCAATGTCAGCCTGGGCTACAGAATGAGTTTCAGGTCATCCTGAGTTACACTGAGACAGTGCCTCAAAAAAAAGGGTAAAAAAATATATCTGCTTAAATTTTGGCTATTTATTTTGTCTTAAACACTCATCAATAAAGCATAATCAGAGAGTAAAATATGCCTTAAAAGCTTTGAGCAATACAGCCCAGAGAATTTCCTTCAAAATTCCAAAGGTCAAATGAGAGAGGAAATTGTACAAAGCCATGTGACTTTAGATGCATTCTTGGTGAGTCAGCAGAATCTGTGTTATCATCAAGGTTAAATGTTGTGTATATGTTCTTGATTATTCTACTGCTGTTTCATCTGCTTGCAAGATCTACAAAAACAGATTCAGACCATGTCAAGTACCACTGTGCCATTTGGTGAACAGCTTCATAAATGGATTTCTGGATCTTCATGATGAAAGGCAATTATGACTAATTTTTGGACGTTGTGTACTTAGCTGCTGTTTTAATCACATCTCCTCTCATTCTGTCAGTTTAAACTCAGATGGCCCTATGAAAATCTAACTCCCTATACCCAGATTCCATCATTGTCTTACAAGGCCTGAAAGACTACAAGAATGGGAACTCAAAGAGCCCATTTTACTCAGTGCCTACTTCCCCTTGGAGAGCCAACTTTTTTTTTTCAAGTCTTTAAATTATTTTTCTTCTATTTCATTGATTTGTGCACTGATGTAGGTTTTTTTTAACATCTGGTACTTTTGGGGATTGATTTGTTCTTGTTTTTCCCAAGCTTCAAGTGCATCATTAAGTTATTTGAGTTCTCTGCATTTTTGTAATGTAAGGAGTTTGTGCTATAAACCTCCCTTTTAAGATCTCCTTCATTGTGTCCTATATGTTTTGGTATGTTGTGTTTTCACTTAGTAGTAGAAATTATGATTTCATTCTTAAGTTCTTTGATGACCCATTCATTTCTCAATAATGTGTTTTTGAATTCCAGGAGTTTATGTGTTTTATCTTTCTCTTGTTATTAATTGCTAGCTATATCACATCATGGTCTGATAAAATACAAGGAGTTATTTCAATTTTCTTAAATCTGTTGAGATTTACATTGCTTCCTAATATGTGATCCATTTTACAGAAATTTCTATGAGCTTCTGAGAAGAATGTGTGTTCTGTATCATTTGGATGGAATGTTATGTTCATGTGTGTTAGGTCTATTTGATCTATGGTATCATTCAACTCCATTGTTTTTCTGTTTATTTTCTATCAACATTACCTGTCTATTGGTGATAGTGGGGTGTTCACATTACCCACTACTATTGTGTTGGAATTTATTTCTAACTTTAGATCTAGTAGATTTTTTAATAAAATTAAGTACACCTGATATAGTGCATATATGTTTAGAATTATATGTACCCTGGTGAAGCATTCCCTTGATAAGTATCAAGTGATTTTCTTTATCACTTGTATCTAACTTTGCTTTGAAATCTACTTTGTCAGATGCTAGTATAACCATAACTGTTTGTTTGCTAGTTCCTATGCTTTTCCATCATTTCACCCTAGGTAGCATCTGTCTTTGATGGTGAGGTGAGTTTCTTAAAGGCAGCAAAAGGAAGGATCCTTTTTTTCTGTACAGTCTGTTAGTCCTTGATTGGAGAACTGAAACCATTAATATTAAGAGTTAACTGTGAAAGGTGTAAGTTATTCCCTGTTATATTGATGATTTTCTGGAAGTTGGTGTTTTCTTGGTCTTCATTTGCTTAACAATTCTTCTAACACTGATTATTGGTTTTTCCTCGTGTATCCTCTAAATATGTTTATTCTTCTCTTTACATCAAAGCATTCCATCCACTATCCTGTGTAGAATTGGTTTAGTGGTCATAAATTCCTTTAATGTAAAGCTTTCTTTCTCCTTCAATTATGAGAGATATTTTACTAGTATAATAGTTTGAGCGGGCATCTGTGGTCATTCAACATTTATAATACATACTAACAAGCTCTTCAGGCAATTAGAGTTTCCATTGAAAAATTGTTATTCTTATGAGGTTGTCTTTATATGTTATGAGATATTTCTGTCTTGCAGCTTTCAGTATCTTTTCCTCATTGTGTGTAGTTAGTATTTTGAATATAAAATGACATGATGAATTTCTTTTATGTCCTGTATATTTGTTGTTCACCATGTCTTTTGGTCCTGGATGGGCCTCTCTTTTCCTAGATTTGGGTTTTTCTATAATCTTATTAAAAATATTTTCTGTGCCAATGGCCTGAAGTTTTTCTTTTTGTTATATGTGCATAATTAGAACCTTCATCCTTTCAAAGTATCCCATATCTCTGTCATGTTTTGATTATATGCTTTTTTTGAACTTGTCATTGATTTTAGCATCCTGATCTGCTTCCTCCACTTTGTCCTCAAGTCCTAATACTCTGTTCTCCACCTGGTCTATTCTATTGGTAAGGCTTTCCTGGGAGATTTTTATTTCAGTTATTGTCTTTTTCATGTTGTTTTGGTTTTCTTCAGTATTTATATCTCTTTATTTATAGAGTTTTATTTTACTATCACAATTTTGGTCATTTCATTTAGCTGATTGTGTTCTATTGCAGTTCATTCAGTCATTTGTTCACATCATCTTTAAATTGATTCATGTGTCTCTTGTTTTTTTTTTTTTCAGTTGTTTGTATGTGCTTTCTTTATGTCATTTATTTTGCATTGGTATTTGCCCATCTGGAAATACTCCACTTTTCTTGTCAAGAATGCTGGGACTCATGCAAGATAACACTATATTGTAGAAGCAAGAGGTATGGTAGAAGCTGGACTTACACGGAGTGATTACATAAGCATTTAGCTAGGAGAAGCAAGCACCTGTAGGGCAGGGAAAGCACAAGGTTTTGCAGCAAAGAATGGGTTAATGTGGGTTTGCCCACTGATGATAAGTAGGGAAGAGTGCTGTGCTTGGACAGGTGGGAAGAGAGAATAGAGGCAGGGTGCTACGAATGTAAAACTCATTTTCAAGGGCTTGGCTTGACCAGGGTGGTAGAGAGAACATGTGGGTATGGGAAGAGTTGAAATAGAGTCTTGACAGATGGGGAATTAACCCACAACATAGCTCCACTAGGCACTCAGTGATCCATGTAGGCAAGATTGGGAAAAGGGTACTGAAGGGACACAAAACTCCTGCACACTAGCAGCTTCACTAGGAACTTGAAGGAACAAATGGGCAGGGTTGGAAGAAGTACTCTAGGAGATGGGAACTCACTTATGCTCTACTAGGCACAGGGGAAGGACACCCTGGTAGGTTGGGGTAAAGGTATTAAGACATGAGAAACTTACCCACAGCGGTGGCTCAACTAGGCACCAGGAGGAACACTGTAGGTGTGGTTGGGGGAAGGGTACTGAGTGACATGACATTCTTCTGCAGCCTAATCATTATTAAATTTCTTGCCAGATGAATCCAAAATATAGCTTCACTTTTAGAAATTTCTAAATAGTATGAAAGTTGGGTGGATTATACACACTTTTAAAAAGGAATACAAAGTCTTCTTTCCTGGAAATAAAAATTAAGAAGACTTGACCCAATCTGAGAAGACCAGAATTTAAGCCTGGCTCTGAAGAAGCCTGACTCAGGGCAGGTGCCCAGAAGCAGGGACTATGTGAAGAATTCCTTAGTCAGAAGCCTTGGCCAAGGTTGAGAGAAATCAACCAAGCATGTCTGGAAGTATGGCAGCCTCCTCCAGGACTAGGGTCTTGAAGGCAAGCAGTGATCAGATAATCTGGGCACCAGGCATAGTGCACTGGACAGGGAGAACACCTGCTGCCCCTTCTTCCAGGGAAGGCACAGGCTACTTGTTCCAGACAGTATAGCACCAAAGTCCCTATCCTTCAAATTGTCTTCAGAACTGCATGGGCTGTTTGGTAGAATCCTGCCTCAGTCCCACATGTCACTAGGCAAGGATAGAGTGAGGCCACAGAGATGGTTCACCCTGCCCTGACTGCCACTCTATGGAAATGTTTGGCCTAACATCTGGGCTGGTCCTAAATTTAGACTCCTTCTGCCTCTGGCTCCCAAGTGCTAGAATTATAAGTATGTACCCCATCCTGCTTGTGTTTAATATTTCTATTCTTTGATCACTTGAAAAATAGCATGCCGCTTCCTTCCTTTTATTGATGATACCCTCTGTTGTGATTTTTACCTAGATGATTATTTCTTTCATTTATACAACTTCTGTTTAATGCTTTTTTAGTTTCAATTTCCTTCCTGAATTTATCCTCTATATTTAGGACTTTCATCTCCAAATTCTAATAATTTCATTTGTTTTAGAGATTGTCTTGTCAAAATTTTCTTAGTTCATTCACCTGCTAGTTTGAGTGGTCTATATAGTCATTAATCCTTTTTTTTAAAGTTGTATTATGAATCCTTTATTTTGGTAGTTTTGTTCTGTTGTGAGGTCTCTGTTGTAGGATCCTTTATGTTTCTTTGTTGCATTTTTCTCATGTTGTAATGAATATGTCTTGCACACCCTTATTGATTTTTGCCTTCCTTATCTATGCAGTTTTCTAAAGGTCACTTCCATAGTATCTAGGTGGAGTCACAGTGGTATTCCACACTTAGTTGTCCAGACTCCTGGTTTTGCCTAGCTTAAAAAGATCCTTTTGTATTACACTTGTGACCCCCCATTATGCTTCAGAGACAGTAAATTTGGACTATTGGTTGGAGAAGGTGTGATTTATAGTTTTTATAGCAACTGTATCCATTTTTAAGTCATGAAAAAAGTACTGAAGAAAGAAGGAAAAGGGATCTAGTATAAAGGTGAAAGAAATATGGGTTGGAGGTGTGAGGTGCAGAAGTGAGATGGCTTTAGAAGAAGGAAAGAAAGTAAAGTAGAATGTTCCTACAGACTTTGAAATGTGTGGAACAGTTATGGAGTTACAATTTTGTGAGGTGTAGTGTAAAACCAACTGGATTAGCAATGTGCAAAATTGTAATTCATAAAAATTTTTTAAAAAACAAGAAAAAATAGTCTACTAAAACATTACAGAAAAATAGTGAAGAAGGAAACATAAACAGATGCCACAACACATAAAAAGCCATTAAAGGGCTGGAGAGATGGCTTATCCATTATGGCACTTGCCTGCAAAGCCAAAGGACCCAGGTTCAACTCCCCAGGACCCACATAAGCCAGATGCACAAGGGAGTGCATGCATCTGGAGTTCATTTTCTGTGGCTGGAGGTCCTGGTGTGCCCATTCTATCCCTCCCTCTCTCTCTCTCTCTCTCTCTCTCTCTCTCTCTCTTTCTCTCTCATAAATAAATAAAAAATAAAATAATTTATAAGTCATTAAAAATATATAGTTACAGCATACACACACACATTTAAACCAACCATCCAGTAAATTAATCAATAACAGCCAGGTAAGAGAGAGAGGAAAAAAACTGAATACATATCTGTTCTGGTCTATACTGTGTGTTTGTTCTTAAAGCCATACCTGAGTGAAGTTCAGCTGCTGAGTATTGATGCTGAGTTCTAAATGGGGTAGAGCCCAGGGGAAGACCCTAAACACAGCGCTTGACTTTCCTCTGAAGCATGCACTGGTGCACTCTGTCTTTGACCTGGGGTCATTTAGCATGATGAGTTGATTGGGGTGGGTCATCAGGGTCTGGACCAATGCTGCATGCAGCTGCTCTCTCCCTTTAGCCCAGGCATCAATTGGTATGGGCACTATAGTTCAAGCTTGCCTTGAACTTGTAACAACCTTCCTGTGTCAGTACTGGGATTGTAGGCATAAACTACCTCATCAATGTTTATCTCCTATGAGATGGCTCATTTCTAAGTTATTATCCACCACTCAAACATGGAGACTTCCTTTGGGATAGCACACAAACCCTCATGATCCAAAAAGACAGACATATCCATACTTTGCTTCTCCAAACATCTGAGGGTGCTTTATTTCAAATGTAATGTCACCTTTCAAAGGCCACAGGGATAATTTAAATCAGAAAACTCACTCTTTTGGTGTTTTAATAAGCACTTTAATTGGTAGGATTTTCTGTCTCAAACATGAAACAGACTCTCAACATTCCCTCCACTACCACTAGGTAGGAACTCAAAGGGTTGTCTTGGAAAGGTGTTTCCCATGGCAGCGATCATAGGTACTAATGGCAGCCATAATATATTCACTTACTTCTCTAAAACAGTCTACAGTTGAGAAGTGTCAAAGTATAATTTGGATACGTAATCTCTCCACTATCTCCCACTCCCCATTCATGCCTATGTCCTTAGTCCTTAGATTGGTTATGGTTTATCTTCATGGCTCATTGGGCCTCCATTAAATGTACATTTGCCTAAATCCTGAAAATGAGCATATTTGGTATCTACTTTGTAATAATGATTAGTTTCTAGGAATTTTCAGGCCTTTCAGAAATTGAAAGGTGATATAATCTGTTGAAATTTGTGGTGTATAATACTCTGGGACTTACCTAGTCCCTGCCACCAAGTATATCAAAGAAAATTAATAATAAGAACATATGATTTCTATGCAAATAAATAAATGAAGTCTACCCACAAAATTTTGATTCCATCTTCTGCTTCTCCACAACTCATGCCCCTTTAACAAGAGAGTTAGTTGCTAGTCCATGGCCTCCTGGGAGCCTGAAAGTACATTCTGAGTGTATTCTTGGAAGATATCTTCAGGATTCAGCTTCTACTGTTTGAGAGACAGAAGCTTGAAGCTATCATCCAGGATGGACCTCCTATTGCGCCGTAGCTTTCTTTGCCGATGCTGATACCAGACCACACCACCAAGAATCAGAACAACAAGCAGGAGGAGAAGGCCAATGGCAATCAAAACAGCAGTCAGAATCTCAACATCCTTTATAGAGACTTTCATGCCCAGCATCCTCACATTGCCTTCTCCATTGTCTCTTAGTATCACTTCTAAAATAGAGAAAAAGGAAAATTGGTATTCATGGATAAAGTGAACTTTTACATAATCTGGAAAAATAAGTCCATCTAAAAATAATCCAAGACCTGTTCCTCAAAACACCAGCTGATAAACAAAAAATTCAAGCTTGCAAACATCACACAAACATAATGCCACAGCTATAGGACTCCTTGAGTATTACTGGTGCCCCAATCTGCCTGTGGAAAGATCTAAGAGTCACTGGAGAAGGGCTTTGATTCATTTCCTCAAAGAACTAAAATCCTGTGCTTTAGGGAAAAAGAACTTACATTCAGAGGGCAGAATTAGGAGCATTAAGGGAAACTGCACAAAGTAGATTGAGTCTGGCCAGCTTTTCAATGCTCATCTTGACTATTAAATTGTGACAACAGCTTTCCATTGTGCTACCTGGGCTCCCACATTTGTGCACCATGTTAACAGTAATCTCACATAGATCTTATCTAATGCAGGTGCTAGTTGCTGTCATATAAACTTATAATGATCCTAAACTGACCTTCAGTGTATAGCTCAGAATCTTAAGCCACACATTCTAACCTTCACATTCAGTATCTAACCTACCTTTCTAGTCTTACCTGCTTTCTTTCACATAAACTCATTTTATTCCACATTTAGAAAAAAAAATGATTATTTTACAGCATTCTGGTTTTGTTCATGCTACTCCCTTTGCCTGCATATTTTCTTCCTCCTAACCTTTCTAGCTTCAGGTTAAATGTTACATGTCTACAATTCAGTTGAATAATTAATAGTCCCATGGTCTATGTTCCCAAAGTGCCTATACTCTTTGTACTCCTGCATCTTACTTACTATGTGACCTTGAGCTAAGTGGATGAATCCCATTGGCTCTCAGTTCCTTTTTATATAAAATAGAGATGATGACCATACATGACACAGAGGTTTTTTTATTAGGTTTAAGTGAATTAATAATCATAAAATAATTGCAATTACACCTAGTAAATAGCAAGTACACAATACATGTTAGCTGTTATTAGTTTGCCATTTCTGTGCACAGCATCCAGTATTGCAATTATAGTTCCCACTTCTCATTCCATTTTTAGGCAATTATTTCTTATTTATTTTTGTGCTCTTGGATGAATGAATGCTCTAATAGAGAATATGGAATGTAATGAGTTCAAAGAGAACTTAGAAAACACTTTGGTTTTGAATTTAACACTTACTTCTCTTGTGACGCTGTACAAATTACGTACCATTTATCAGCTTCTCATTTAGAAAATTATTGTTTTTCAGACCAATAATTTTGATGGCTTTTTTTCCTAAAGTGAGAGCTTATCAGAAATATATGCATGAGGGCTGAAGAAATGAATTAGTGGTTAAGAACTTGCTTGTGAAACCTAAAGACTCCGGTTCTAGGCTCAATTCCCCGGGACCCATGTTAGCCAGATGCACAAGGGGTTGCACATGTGTGGAGTTCTTTTGCAGTGGCTGGAGGCCCTGGTGCGCCCATCATCTCTCTACATATATATATCTGCCTTTCTCTCTGTGTCTGTCACTCTCAAATAAATAAATAAATAAATAAATGCATGTACACAGAATATGTATATATATATATATATATATATATATATATATATATACACCAACATATAAGATATATACATATCACAAATGTATAACTAAACATTATAGATGTAATAATTGACTATACATATACAATAAATGAGCCACTCAGGTTGGAGGAGGTGTGGTCTAAGCTCCACTTTGCCAACCTCAACTTTACCTTTTCTCTCCAGGACATACCCTAGATCCTAGTTAACACTTCATGAGAAACTTAGAACTTCTCCAATTTCAAACTTGTTTTCAATACAGCCAAAAATCTCCAAAATAAATTAATGTTACCTAATGCCTCTGTTTTTTTTAATGTTTGTTTGCTTTTGATCTGTTGAGATAAGTTTTCACTATGAATACAGGCTGGTCTGGAACTCATGATTCTTCTCCTTCTACCTCCCAAATGCAGGGATTCTAGGCAAATGCCAGTACACTTGGCTCGAATAGCTCATGTAATTAAAAACTTTATGAATCTTTCTTACTATAGAAAAAATGTGATAAATAATGAAAGTAGTATTTGGATTTAGCTTTAATAAAGGACTCTCAAAGGGTAAAAATGGTGCATTCTAACCAAGGTGTCCAACAACAGAGGAATGAATAAAGAAAATGTGGTATATATACACAATGAAATCTTTTTTACCTAGAAAAAAGTAAAGTTGTTTGGATTGCAGAAAAAATGGATCCAACTGGAGATGATTAAGCCAGTCTCAGAAAGAAAAATAGAATATGTTTTTTCTCATTTGTGGTTCCTAGATCTTATATAGATATATAAAATAATGTTTTTATATATAACATGAAAGTAGAAGTGAAACTGTCTGGGGAAACATAAGAACAGGCAGGGATAAGAAAAGGGAGAATAAGGTGGAATACTTTTTAGGTGTGAAAACCTAAAAAAATAAAACTCAAAAAAAATGGTTTGTTCCAAAGTTGCAACTACTTGGTAACCCATGAATAAAGGGAAAGGGGCAAGAATAAAAATAGTTGTTGAGGCCAGGCGTGGTGGCACACACCTTTAATCCCAGCACTCAGGAGGCAGAGGTAGGAGGATTGCCATGAGTTCGAGGCCACCCTGAGACTATATAGTGAATTCCAGGTCAGCCTGAGCCAGAGTAAGACCCTACCTCGAAAAAATAAATAAATAAATAAATAAATAAATAAATAAATAAATAAATAAATAAAATAGTTGTTGAAGAACATCTTGTGTTTGTTCTAGTCTCACATTGTCACTGGAGGAATCCATGTTTGTACTACAACACTTTCATGCCTAACTCCTCAGGACTTGGAACTGTCTTCTCCCTTGCATATTAGGTAGGGAGCTAAGAACACAGCTTCTAACTGATAATGACATTGTTTTCCCAGCTCCAGAGAGTGAACCAGAGAGGATAAACATATTCAGAGAAACTGAATCTTTTTCCTTTGCTTCTGAAGTCTTAAAGAAATCAAGATGTTAGTATCATGATATCCACCTTTCAAGCATGAAGTATCACATATTCCCAAGGTACTCCCCATCCCCCCCACACACATTCCATGTTTGTCTTCCCAGTCTATACATCATTCTACTCACCTTTTCCAAACTCTTTGGTACTGGCGGTGATAGTACTTAAGTGTTCTGGGAGAGAAAAAAAAATAAGAGATTGATAGTTATTTGTTCCAACCCACAGGTTTTCAATAGGAGGTTTGCACTGGGTGAGTGAATTTCTGTGTGGTAGGAAACAAAGTAAAATGAAGGTAGAATTAGCTACTTTTTGTTCAAAGTCTATACTGGTTTGTTAATTTTATTGAGTAGTGACATGAAATAAGGATAATAACACAGACATAGAAGGCCAAAATGCATGCAAAGCCTTTGCTATTATTTACATGTTTCTTGACATTTCCTATATCTTCATTATTACTGGACACTATACTATTTCTTTTCAACCATTTCCCACCCTACTTTCAGAAAGCCTATGATCCTTGTCAAATGTACTTCCTTCACATTCAAATGCTTCTCAGAATACCTCTTCCTGTTTTGTTTCAATGAAGATAAGCTCTTTTCTGAGGCATGTGCTACATCTACATCCTCACAATACCACTTTACCATCATTGTTCCTCCTATTGTAGTGAATAGCTATCTTTTCTGGGGCCTATGTTACCTGGCTAGTAAAACCAGAAGCACTTCTTATTATTCTTACATAGAATTTTTCTTCATTCATAGAAATTTTTGGTGATTAACACAGTCTTTTGCAATTCCTGTCATGGATATTAAACCATCCAATGCACAAGTTCATAGTTTTTAGACCTTTTCACTCTAACAACTTACATGTCCAATCCTACCAACCACTCCCATGGTCACATCAGAATGGTTATCCAGACCTTTGCCACTTCAGATATCCAAAATGTAACAGTAATCTCTCTTTTCAGTGCTCCATCATTCTTTTTTTTACAAAAATCCCATTATTTGGGCTGGAGAGATTACTCAGAAGTTAAGCAACTTTCCTGCAAAGCCTAAGGACCCAGGTTCGATTCCCCAGTACCCACATAAATCCAGATGCACAATGTGGTGCATGAATCTGGGATTTGTTTGCAGTGGCTAGAGGCTCTAGTGTGCCCATTCTCTTTCTCTCTGTCTTTCTTTCTCTCTCTCTCTCTCTCTCTCTATTTCCCTCTCTCTCTCTCAAATAAATAAATAGGACTAGGGAGATGGCTTAGAGGTTAGGGCACCTGCCTGCAAAGCCAAAGGACCAAGATTAATTAACCAGGACCCATGTAAGCCAGACGCAAAAGGTGGTGCATATGTCTGGAGCTCGTTTACAGTGGCTGGAGGTCCTAGCATGCCCATTATCTCTCTACCTGCCTCTCTCTCTCTCTCTCTCTCTCTCGCCCTGTCCCAAATAAAAAAATTTTAAAATAAATTTAAAATATTTTTTAAAAATTCAATATAAATAAATAAAATATATTAAAATCCCATTACTCTCCCCTTATTAGAACTTTAGCTCTTGAACTATATGATTTTCCCCAACCTATTGTTGTCCATGTCTTCTCTTTCACTTATAAACATGTTAAACCCCATGGTCTTTCATTAATCTACCAGAAGTGTTGTAATCATCTACTAAAGCAACAGAAATTTCACTTTCTCTGTATTTTGTCTAATGGGCTAAATACTGCAAGTGAAAAACAGAATTATAATGATGAGAATTCTTTGTGTCCAATTTGAACTGAACCCTCAATGCTACATGGTAATTACTTTATTTTCCATCCCACAAAGTATCTATTCAAAAACTTTGTCAAAATTCTTCAAACACTTCCCTCTCAGTAGATGATTCTATATGTCTCATTACATAATGTATAAACTCCACCTTTCTGTCAAGACACTCCTCTAAACCCAACCACTGAAGCTTATTTGTTCCATCTTCTCTCTCCTTACAATAAAAAGATAAACATCCTCTATACTTAGTATAATCTTTTATCTTAGTTCTTGCTTTCACACCTTTCAACTTCATCAGAAACTTTGTTACTAGAATTAGTCCTTTTTCCCTATCTTTCTTTTTTTATGAACAACTTCCATGATTGTAAACAATATCCCATGGTAATTCCCTCCCTCCCCCGACTTTCCCCTTTGAAACTCCACTCTCCATCATATCCCCTCCCCCTCTCAATCAGTCTGTCTTTTATTTTGATGTTATGATCTTATTAGAAAGAGAGAGAATGGGCACACCAGGGCCTGTAGCCACTGCAAGTGAACTCCAGGCACATGTGCCACCATGTACATATGGCTTACATGTTTTCTAGGGAATCAAACCTGGGTCCTTAGGCTTTGCAGGCAAGTGTCTCAGTGACTAAGCCATGTCTCCAGCCCCCTTTTCCCTATATTACTTCTATTCTTCATTCTGATTGCCTTGTTAGACCTTCAGAGCTAGAGAAAAATGAAATGAAAACATAGTGAGGAATAAACAAATAAAAAGGTTAAGGATTACAGTTGAATGATTATCATACAGTTATATGAGATATATTTTATCATAAAACTGCTCTGAATACACAGACAGAGACAGTGCGCAAAAGTTTCAGGCTGCTGTGCCAACTCATGTGAGTTCAACTCATGTCAAAGTAGTAAGGAGAGATGTAGATTTGAATGCTAGAAGGAACAAAGAGAATGTTGCATGAGGAAATGCTTAAAGAAGGACCATGCTGTGTGTTAAAACCTGGCTCTTCTGGAACACAAAGAGACGGGCAAGAAGTCCCTTGGTATTTCCTGATTCCTATAGAATAAATAAAGTGCTAAAAAGTGGTCCATCTTTGTGCATTATATCTTACCTTCTTGAGACAAGACAGTAAAGAGAGTCTCCATGCCAGCATGGACATGATCAGTCACATGGCAATGCATCAGCCATGTCCCAGGATTGCTAGCCACCATCTCCACAACCTCAAATGTCCCCGGAAACAGATCTACCACATCTGCTCGGTATCTCTGTCCATTCTGCAAGTGATTAAGGGTGTGGAAGAAAAAGTAAAAAGTATAACACCTGATTTACAGCTTATAGGAATAAAAAGTATGATGTCCACATTAGTGACATAGGACTATGAAATTCCTAGACCAGAGAAACATTAAATGTCTGCTTTATTCATCCCTCCTACATTCCATCCATACATACCAAGTCAAAAGAAGACTTTCAGTCTTTGTCATAAAGTAAAAGACATTCCAATTTGATTAGAAGACTCAAAAAATACCTCAATATTTTTAGTAGTTAGCTAAAATTTGGAGAATTTGGCTTAAGAAGACCAGATACCTAGGAACTAAGTTTCATATCTTTTCTATAGAAATGAATTTAACTTTCTTCTTGCCATGAACCTTTATCATCACTTCTATACCAATGCATACAACTCTGTCCATGTCCTCTGGCCAAATATTCTTCAAAAGCTGCATGTTGTTCAAGGCAGCTTCTGAACTGAAAATGAAATTCCTTGCTCTTAACATCATTGCTATTTGAGTCTGAAGTTCTTGTCTGAGATTCAATTACATTGATTTCTTCCCTGCTCAATAAATGAGCCATTGTCTTTCATATCAGAAGAAAAACCTAAGGTCTTGAAGGAAGTGACTACCCCTGGGTTGTACAACTGGATTAGAATTTCCAGGTCGATGTGCCATATACTAGACTTTTGTATTCTTTTAACTTATCATCAACTTATTTCTTGCTAGTCTCCTCTTTCTAAACAGCTCTCTAAACACTCCTATAATCATTTCTGATGGTCAACCCTCTTTTTGGCTCACCTGATAGAGAAAGCTCTCAGCATGGAAGTGGACAGTGTGGATGTCAATATCTTGGCCCATGGCCAGCATATACCAGGCTACTCGTTCTCCTTGGTACATAGTAAGACCCCTGAGGTTAGCATAGAGCTTCCCATTGATGGCTGTAAAAGAAGAAGAGGTCTCATATATTTCTTTCTGACTCCCCTTTGCTATTTCTCTAGGTCTAGTCCCTATCATCTCTGATAACAATAAGTTTAAAATTTGATTCATCTCCATTCCGTCTATCTCTCTTCAATTTTTCTCCACAGTGATGTTCTCAAAATGATCTCATTAAATATTCCCACCATGATGCCATTCTGCTGCTTAAAATGTCTTAATGGTTCTCCTCCAACAAGTATGTCCATGCAATAAGGTCCTTCACAATATAGCCCCTCATCATCTTCCCAGGTTTACTTCTGACTACCCAACATATTGATTCCAAGTAGTGTGACTGTTTTCACCATGATATATACATGGCCTATGTATAAGCTTTGGGTCCTTAGGTCTCTGAGTTTCTCTCTCAGAAATATTGCTTTTCTTGTCCATATTTTCTAAACTTAGTCAAAACTTCACTTCTCTAAAGAAAATGTCCCTGATCTCCTAAACTCCTCTCTATATCCCTCAATTCTTATATCATCTTCCACCCTGAGCTTCTCCAGTACTATCAGTATAACACATTACAACTCAGCTTAACCTCTTCAGATCATGATCACAGAAAGTGATACAAGCTGTTTCACTTGTTGTAATTCTCTGTCTCTCAAGAAGGAGAGCTATTGATTTCCATTTATGTCAAAGACAATGTAGAAACTTTATGTATTGCAAAGGAAGGTGTCAACAAGCACATTAAAACACAGAACCAATTTCAGTTTTCCAATTAGCCTTCTCATTGATAAAGTTCACATTTGTGGGCTGGAGAGATGGCTTAATGGTTAAGGTGCTTACCTGTGAAGCCTAAGGACCCAGGTTTGATCCCCCAGATCCTATGTAAGCCAGATGCACATGGTAGCACATGCATCTAGAGTTTGTTTTCAGTGGCTAGAGGCCCTGGCATGCCCATTCCCCCAGCCCTCATAAATAAATAAGTAAAAAACAATATATTTAAAAAGAAAAAATATTATAAAGTTCACATTTGATCTTAATTATTTCTTTTTCTCAGTTTGTTCTGAGAACTGGAAGTGGAAGTAAATATATATTATTATTTTATTTCCCCTTTGGGCTCCAAAATTATTTATCTTTATATCTATAGCACTAGTAGTTGGAGTGACAACTGAAGCTAGGATGCACAGACATAAACAGATGAAAGTAGGCATTTGACAAACTCCTAAAATAGCAGAACCTAACTGTGCCCTCATTTCTTTTTTGTTCTGGCCCATTTTTTTCTCTGGTTTGTCAGGACCTAAAAAGTTCACTTTGTAAAAATTGTGAATCATCTATTATAATGTGAGTCACTCATCTCTACATCAAGGGAAAAATAGGTGAAATCTGTGGAACAATATCATGTTACTTTTGAGTTCCATTAGAGTCATTATCAAAGCTGTACCTCACTCTCAGATCAAAGAAACCATGGGCCAGATGGGGTGATGAGAAATCACCTCATACATTCCACTGCATTTAACCCCCCCTTACTTAAAACTCTTCTATGTGTGAAGCTACCCAGAGCTCTAGAGCAAAGGAAAGCATTTATGCACAATTACCTCCCAAATCCATTCAATATTCAAAATGCTCTTCTTTGTATGTAACATAAGCCCAGTATGCTACTTCCTGAGGTTCTATTCTGCAAATTCTCCATATGTAAATTGAAATTTTCTTTTAAAAACAGGCAAAAAGACAAGTAGTTCCTTATTGTCTATGCTGACAAAGCAGATCCTGAATTTAGAATGGTGATGAAATAACATAATATTGAGAGAAAAAAATCAGACTTTTGAGACAGATGGGCCCTGAGTTGGTGGCTAATGGTGTATTTAAAGGGTCATATATGCCCATCTTGTCTTATGTCAAAATTTGTTTGGGTAACCATGGGAACTTTACAGTTAGCTTCTTGCTTTCAGGACACTTGATATAATCTGTACACATATCTGGGGTGTGTGTGTGTGTGTGTGTGTGTGTGTGTGATGTATTCTATTTTATCCTCACTCTACTATCCAACTTTCCCAACTTTTCTGGAATTATAGTACCATATGTAGAGATGGGTCTATCATATCTTCTCATACAACCTATGGGGACTACTTTGAAATGGGAGTAGCTTCTTTTCTACAGACCGTGCATTTTATTGCTCTCCAAGAAAGTCTCATCCTGTAGATTAATATGGCCTTGTTCTTTGGACCCATAGGTTGCCACATTCTCCTCTAGATACCATGACTGGTTTTCATCAAATATCAAAAATAACAAGGCAAACTCCCGGTCCATATCACTCCGGCCTCCATGGGGCTCCAGTACACCCTTTCGGCAAATGGCTAAGGGCCCAACCAGGCCACTATACATGTCCTGAGGAAGGGGAAAGAAAGATATGAGATTAGTCCTGGACGACAGTTCTCTTAAAAGGGAGTTGGCTTACAGATGAGCACATTTTATGCCTGTTAGGACTTCATTACAATGTCTTCTGTTCAGAAACATACTATGTTATTTGAATTCATTATAATAACCACTCGGGACATAGGTAAGATGTGCTATCAGACTTTGCTTTAGATAATTTGAACTATTCCTTGATTTTCAAATCCAGCAACCTAGTGTGCCTTTTTATGCAGTTTCTTATGCTTACAAAACTTGCCTTCCAAAATATTCCTTATCTGATTCAATACAATTATGCAGATTTCAAAGCCCAGATACGTGTACCCCCCATTGCAATACCTTCTCTACTTACCTCTGGCTCAAGTGGACTATACACTTGAAAGTGGGAAGAATATCTTACATTTTTATCTTGCAAAGCAACAAATAACGTACTCAAAATACAGTATACACAATAAATGATTGGTGATGGTTTTCTATGATTAGGTGGCGAGATACACAAATCCATTTTCCAGATTAGGAAGCAGAAACAAAATGACTTTCCTACAGTCACTTCAAAGGTAAGCCATAGCCAAATTCTGTACTAGAATCCCAATCTCCTGACAACAATCTACATATCTACATTTTTTTAAATGAGAACATATTGCCTTAGAGGATCCAAAAAGAAGAGATAAGGAATAAAAAAAAATCTACTGTTACTACCTACCTTTACTCTTCTTCCTATTAAAATAAAACCAGAATTTCAGGAACTTTCTCAATCCTAGGTTGTAGTATCTCAGACATGAATTTCCTACTATATCTACTGTTGTTATTTTCCCAGATAGTTTGCCCATTTCTGAGATCCACTCTCTCAACATCCAGTCTTCTCTTTACCTTGATAGGATCCACTGAAGAATAATATACCCAAGAAACACAAGCAGAGTCATTAGGCCCAGGGCCTGATCTCTCTGGGATATTCCACTGGTAAGTAAGCACTTCACCTAGAAGGGCAATAAGGGAATACCAGTTGGACAATATGAATTTCTCTCAATTTCTATGTTTCCCAAAATAGTTATGGTAGGTGAGTTTCAGCACTTTTAAGGTCCTTCTCCATCATCTGTATACCAGGCTTCTCTTTATTTTTCTTACTTTGCTTTTCTCCTCCTGGGACATACTCAGCACCTCTCTTCTACTCTCCCCTCCTTAAAACATTAGGTCTAGTTATGTGATGATACAAGCCTGGTACTCTTTTCAGGATTTGAAATATCACTTTTTGGCTCTATGTTGGTCTTCTTTCTTTTTCCTGCTGCTGCCTCCTATATGCTACTGTTTCCCTAAGGCCCTGTGCCTATTTCTCTTCTTTCTTGCCATATTCTATCTATAGAAGCTTCCAGTTATCTTTCTAATACATATTATGATCTATTTCTTAAGAAATATTAAATATTTATAGCCAGACCTCCCTTGTTACTGAGCTTCAATTTCAAATTTTCAAATAGACACTAAATATCATTTGAAGATTGTCTTAATATCAATGAAACTTTGCAATTTTTGGTTCAGGTTATCACTTCATGGTAGACATGTTCAAGTCCCAAAGTTCAGTCTCCAACACCAAGCAAAACATGTAAATGTTGTTAAGGATTTAACTCCTTCCTATGAAAACCTAATTCTTTTACTCAAATTATCCCTTCAATATTTAAAAATAACATAATCATTCTCTTAGCTACCAAAACTCAAAACTTGTCTTCTTTGCCTCTTTACTATTCATCCATTCAACTTTCAACCAAATAGCAAATCTTATTGATTCTGTTTTATATCTAATTATCATCTTCTTCTACTTTCAATTCATATTAGTCCTATCCAACTTAGTCCAACCCATTAGACCATTGCTGTTTTTTTTTTTTTCAGTTATAAACCATCCTAAGAAGTCTCTGTCCCCAAACTTGCCTTCTTCAACTCTGCTACCTATGATATCATATTAATCTTTTATGACATCTTTGTTGATATATGGTTTCCATTCCATACAATTTACCCACTGCTAAGTACTCTAATTTTATAATTACATGTTTATATACATGTATAGAATTAAAATATTACAACTCATAAATATGTACAACTAAAATAAACTATAAATAAAAATATATCCATACAATTCTCTAAATACTACCATAATCCATTTTAAAGCAATTCACCAGCAACAAAGTCCCTGTATTCCTGCCATGTTGTACTCTACCCACCAGTCTCATTCTGAACATTTCATACAAATTTATTATACAATTTACTGTTTTTCTATTAGATTCTTTTATTTTTATAACATTTTCATATTCCACCTATGTTGCAGCATACATGCATAATTAATAGTTCTTATTATGAAAAATATTCTATTTTATGGATATCCTGCATTTTTCATTGATTCATCACTTGATGGATATTTGATCATCTCTACTTTAGGCTCTAGTATGATTAATACTGCTGTCAAGGACTGGTGTTATATATCTCAGTGGTGAACTGCTTGTCTGTCAGGCCCTGGCTGAGTTCAATAAAATTGCATGAAAGCAAGCTTTGTTGTTGTTGTTGTTGTTTTGTTTGTTTTTTGTTTGTTTGTTATTTTCAAGGTATGGTCTCACTCTAGCTCAGGCTGACCTGGAATTCACTATGTAGTCTCAGGGTGGCCTTGAACTCATGGCAATCCTCCTGTCTCTGCCTCTTTCATCTGAGGGCTGGAATTGAAGGCATGCACCACCATGTCCAGCAACGTGCAAGCTTTTGAATGAACCTATGTTTTAAAACTCCAAAGTGTATAACTTGAGGATGAATTACTAGATTATATGTTAACTACACTGTTTAAACACTCGAGGAATTACAAAACTGTTTTCCAATGCAGTTGAATCATTTTTCATTCCCATAAAGAGCACAATCCATTCTCTCTCTCTCTCTCTCTCTCTCTCTCTCTCTCTCTCGTTTCTCTAGGTAGTGTTTCACTCTAGTGCAGGCTGACCTGGAATGTACTCTGTGGTCTCAGGTTGGCCTCGAACTCATGGAAATCCTCCTACCTCTGCTTCCCAAGTGCTAAGATTAAAGCTGTGCACCACCACACCCAGCTTAGAATTTTTTCTTAATTTTACCTTAGCAATCTTAAGAGAAGAAAAAGTATTTTATTGAAATTATGATTTGTGGGCTAAGGATATGGCTCAGTGGGTAAAATACTTGTTGGGAAAGCCCAGTGACCCAAGTTCAGATCCTTAGTACCCGTGTAAAGACACATGCAGTAGTGTTCATCTGTAATCCCAGTAGACTTATGGCAATAAGACAGAGACAGCGGAATCTCAAAGCTCACAGGCCAGCTAGTCTGGCATACACACATAGCAGCAGCAATAAACAAGAGAATACCTCAAGCAAAGTGGAAGGCAAGGGCCAATATTTGAGGTTGGCTTCTGACTTCCACACACATGCCATGTCAGGCACATACCTGAATGCACACACAAATTATACACACAAAAACACTGAAAAAGAAGAGCTGGGTGGATGGCTTAGTGGTTGAAGGCACTTGCTTGTAGGGCCTAATAGCCTGGATTCAATTCCCCAGTCCCCATGTGGAGCCAGAGACACAAGGTGGCACATGTGTCTGGAGTTCATTTGCAGTGGCGGGAGGCCCTTGTGCACGTAGTCACTCTCTCTCTCTCTCTCTTTCTGTCTCTCTCTCACAGACACACAATTTGTCTCTCTCTCTCTCCTTACAAATAAATAAAATATGTTTTAAAAAGTAATTACAATTTGTTTTGCTCTGATGTCTGATAATTAATGATTTCTAATATTAAACTATATTAAAAGCAGGATTTAAATGGCTATATAACTCTGTATCTTATGGGTTTATCATAGTTGTTTTGCCTTAAGGGCATTTAGATTGCACTCACTTTTTGACTATGTACAACACTGTACTATATAATCCACACAGAAATCTCTGAAAATATCTATGAGTATTTCCATAGAATGAAAGTTTAGTTATAGAATTAATGAGTCAAGGTTGGTAGACTAATCTAGAAACATTACTAATTTCTTTTGTGAGAGGAAAATTTAAAATCCTACTAGTAATTCACATAATACTATATCCCCAGTAATACTGAGTATTATAATTTTTAAACACCTTTGCTAATTTTGCAAATTTAAACATAAAAATATTACAAAAGCAGGTGGATTGAGAGGTAACTTAGATGGTAGAACGCTTGTCTCCTGGTATAGTAGGGACTGAGTTTACTCCCCAGAACCTTGTAAAACCACATTAAGTGGTGTACACTTATAATCCCAGCACTCAGGATATACAGGAAAGAGGATGAGGAATTCAAGGTCATCCTTGACTACATATCAAGTCAGAAGCCAGTCTGGACTACATTAAGAAACTGTCTCATGAAAAAAGTATTAAAAAACAATGAATCAAATTTATTTTACTTGGAATTCATTATATGTAACTTAAAATACAGTATTCAACAATTATATTATTACTCAAAAAAGCATGTTTTGGGGAATAGTAAAGGCATTTTCACTGTAAACTTGCCAACCAGAGTTTGAATCCGCAGTTTGACACAAAGTAGAACATGTATATGTAATCCCAATGTGCCTATAGCAATGGGAGTTAGAATCAGGACAATCCCAAAACTTGCACCCAACTAGCCTGGCCTTTCCAGTGGCAAAAAAAGAGACCCTGAGGCATGTAAGGTGGGAAGAGAGGACCAGCACTCCAACTTCTAAACACTTGCTGGGACAGACATGCTCATACACCCTCACACATCATACACACACACACACACACACACACACACGGGCTTGTTTTAATCATAGTCTGTCTACTGTAACAGAATATCAGAATTTATCCCTCCTTTTTAATTACAAGTTTTTATTATAATGTCATAAATCTCTCAAAATATTTAGGAAAAAAATAAATGGTCTCACCACAAAGAAATGATCAATGTTTAAGGTGATAGATATGCTAGCTACTATTAATCAACAACTACCTAATGTATACATGCATCAAAGTAGCGCATTGTAACCCATAAATATGTACAATTATTGTGCCAATTAAAACATGAATAAAAGTCTTGCTTTTCCATTGTCTTAATCAGTAATTTTATTCATTTTTCTCTTGCTTCCAAATTCCTACCCTACTATACCGGCATCCATACTGGTGACCTTGCTATAGATATGAAGTAGAAAATGAAGACTGCTAGAGAACTTTCCTCATCCTACTATAAATTGGGCAACCTATCTCAGTATACTAGTGTATGTTCGTGTGTTAATGACAATTATCTGTTAGAAAGGAGGGAAATGGCTATCAAGAAAAAGAAAGCCAATTACCCAATAATTAAGGTAATTAAAAATAGAGAAAGCAAGAGATGCAGAGCATGAATGGGGAAAAATTGATATTTAATGAACTTAGAGATGACTTATCATTTTCAATTAGAGAATATTAAATGGAACATTGGTGAAAATTAGAGTTTTATTGTGCTGTACACTATACTAGCCATGTGTGGCTAGCATGAGAAAAGACATGAATGTTTAATTGTTATTAAATACCCATCAATGACTATGGTTCTAGCTACTTCAGCCATAGAATATCCCAGTTAAAAAAAAAAAAAATCTTCCCTGGATCCCACATTTATTTCAAATACAAAATCTCAGGTTTCCCCCTTGCCTTCAGAGACAAGTTTTCAAAACATGGTAACACATCCAATTTCCTCTGTCACACACCATCTCTCACCCTTTGTTCCATGGAATCTGACTCTTAATCTCACAGTTCTTCTGACATAAATGTTTTATAAGAGTTATTTAAATATACCCAGTCAGCCACTTGTGATGGCACACACTACACTTTTAACTCCATTGCTTGGGAGGCAGAGGTAGGAGACTTGCCATGAGTATGAGACCAGCTTGTGAGTACAGAAAGATTTCCAGCTCAGCCTGGGCTAGAGGGGGGCCCTACTTGAAAAAGAGCAGAAAAAATTAAATAAATATACCAAAATAACTGAAGGAAAATGTGGTCAAAAACCAAAAGAAACTTGAAAAAAAATGACTTGATGTAGAGGACTCCAATAGCACAGGAAATAGTTCCAAGAATCAACAAATGAGTCCACATTAAAGTTAAAAGTTTCTTCATAGCAAAAGCAACTATCAACAGAGCAAACGGGAAGCCTACAGAATGAGAGATCTTTTCCAGCTATTTCTCTGACAAAAAGTTGATATCTGGAATATATAAAGAACTTCAAAATCTAAACACTAAAAACCTGCAATCAATAAATGTGTTAATGAAATGAATAGACAGTTCTCAAAAGAAGAAATACAAATGTCTAGCAGATACTTTAAAAATGTTTAACATCCTTAACTATAAAGGAAAAAATTATAAAACACCTTGATATTTAATATCACCCCTTTCAGAATGGCTATTTTCAAGAAAACCAATGACAAGAAATACTGGTGAGGGTGTGGAGAAAATAAAGCTTTTATTCATTGTGATGGGTATTGTCCAACCCCTGGATACATATCATAAGGACTCTATATTCTACTACAAAGATACTTGCATATGCATGTTCACTGCTGCTCTATTCACAATAGCTACGAAACTAAATCAACATAAATGTTCATCGATGGGATGGCTGGATAATATGTACTCAGCTATAAAGAAAAGTGAACTTGTAAAAATTTCATGAAAATGGATGGAACTGGAAAGAATTATACTAAGTGAGGTAACCCAACCCCAGAAAGACTATTTCTCTGCTATTAAAAAATGTTGTTATTATTTAAAAATTCTCTCATATATGTATCTTAACTTTAATATTTGTATGTATTTAAGTAAGTGGATATGAGATTGTCCAAAAACAGAAGAATGGATAAAGAATATCTGATACATAAACAATAGAGTTATTTTCAGCCACAAAGAAGAAAATAGTTAAATTTTTTGCAAGAAAATGGATGCAACTGAAGTCAGTAATATTTGGAAAATTCAGTCATACTCAGAAAAGCAAATGCTATAT
Source organism: Dipus sagitta (assembly GCA_036346955.1). Lineage (NCBI taxonomy): Eukaryota > Metazoa > Chordata > Mammalia > Rodentia > Dipodidae > Dipus > Dipus sagitta. The sequence continues at coordinate 56,008,724 of CM070776.1, read as the reverse complement.
GTTTTGTCTCATATGCAGATTATAGATTCTGTTTTATATGTGTGATTGTAAGGCACAAAACTAGAAAGGGGATCATGTAAGGGAAATAAGAGCTCTTAAGGAAGAAGGAAATAGAATAACATATACAAGAAATAAGAAATGAGAAAAAAAGCCAAAATGAGAGAAGAAAAGGAAACAATAAGTGTGTGAGAGAGAGGGAGAGAGTAAAAATTAATGCAGAAGGAACTTCATTCTTGTTCCCCTTAAAATTGACTTGTAGGAGAAAAACACTCTTTTTTAAAATTTATGATATTATAATTATCAGCTTCCTTTTCTTACTATATTTCTTACTATAATAGCCTAATTTCTTTAAGAGTAGAAGTAAATATTATTTCCCACCTTTTCAATTTCTAAAGTGGCTCCAACCATCCTAAAGGCCTCCAGTAAGTATCTATTCAATGAGTTAAAGAATTATAATAGGATAAGATTATGTTCAGTCTACATTAAGCATTATTAACATACTGAAGTTAAAATTTTATCTAAACTAAGGTGTTAAATACTTTATTGATGGCTAGAGCTAAGAAACAGTTTGTGGTCTTGGCCAAGTCTTTATGGCCAAGATAAGGAGCTCTGACTGGAGTGAGAAGTATGATAATAGAGACCTGAAATAAGAATATTAGCCAAGACTAAACCATTGCCTTCTGGGATTAAACTGAGTATTTTGTAGGGACAAATTCAAGCTGTGATAGTCTTGGCTAATACTCTCCTTTTGGGTTTCTAAGGAGTATAACACTTAGGCAGTGCTAAGGATTAAATTAATGTCTTATGCATGCAAATCATATACTTTACCATTGAGCTTCAACACCAGTGAATCTTTTTGTCATGCTGATAATTGAGCCTAGAATCGTGTGCATAGTAGACAAGCACTCTAAAATTGACCTATACACCCAGCCCAAGAGTACAATATGTTTAAAGGAACAAGTCAGAAGGACTAAAACAGAGGTCCTGTAAAGTCTTTGTTACTTCATTAGAAGTATCAACTCACCAGGCTCAGCAGCCTGAGGCCATCTGGTACTAGATTCTAGCACTCCATGAGCATGCACAGAATAGGGTCGACTGGCATTATTCTTGAACACCACAGTCAGGATGTCACCAACCTCCCCTTTGATAAGTGGACCTAATATATGCAAAAACGTTTCATTAATAATGAAGTAAAACAGGAGGCATTCAAGGAATAAGCATATGTGGGAGGTCTGTAGAATTGAGAGTTGATCCAAAACTGAAAGTCAGGGATAGAACAATTTTTGCCATTCTAAACTTGATATTGCTACCCATAGCACCATAAGGGTACTTCAAGAACAAGATTAGACTTCTAATTACTCCCAATTTTACCATACAAGCACTGTCAGTAATAACCAAAGACCAGTGATCCTGAATTCTATGGAATCATTGATGAGAATCTGTCATCAAATATAGAGTAGTTGAGATCTCTTCATAGGCTAGTGGAGATCTCTTCAGTGGTCAGTGAGTCCCTTCTGGGCCAAGAGGAACATCACAAAACCCATTCAACAAAAAATAGCCTAGAGTATTAATAAAATTGGGGTCCCAGGAGAGTACTGTTTCCTTTATCATTTTTTTCAACTTTTTGGAGCTCCAAACTTTTGCCTGTAGGGTGTTTCAAAATCTACTACCCTCAGAGACCCACTATCCCAAAGGTATATAAAATCTGGGGTGGGGGGCAGGAAACTTGCTTCAGGTTACAACAGGATTAATATTTCCTTCCTTCCCTTCAGTGCATATTTTCATGGACACTTTATTAAATAGAACCATACTTCTAGTATATCACAAGGAAAAGTTGAGAATGGAAAATGCAGAAGCTTTCCTGATATGATAGAGTGGCCCTTGAAGCAGTTCCGTCTTCTATACACTAAGACTTACATACAGTTTCCTTACCTAGGATACCCAAGTGCTCCTCTGGTCCAGATCTTGACTTAGGAATTCTGAAAGTACCATCAGTGTATTCCCTGAATACGGCTTTCTTGTATCTGGAACCCAGAAGCCCATCCTTGTTGCTCAGGAAAACATGACCATAACTAGAATCCAAAGAATGTTATTAGCACGTTGTCTTGTTTTCTCATTTTCAGATACTGGTAAGTTAAGTCAGTTAAGTCATGTTACATATGAAAAAACACGCATATATTCCTTTAAATGGAAAATTTGCTTACCATAATTAAAATAGTAAGTTTCAGAGCCTATGTTTACTATTTTCCATCATTCAGTACAAATTTTCAGTACGATTAATGTAGAAGGAGCACAGATCTAAGAATCAGAAGCTCATGGCTCTGGTTTCTGCACTAATTATGGCTTAGAAAAGAATTAGATATCTTGGCAAAAGAATAGCTTACAAGGTGGCAGGAAAGTATTAATTGTTGCTGTTGGAGGTCAAGGGTGGAAAGTGATAAGGAATAAATAGGATCATGCAGATTTCTCCTTGCAGTATGCTTTCCAGTTGACAAAGGACATGGAATTCATTTTATCTTTGGAAATCCCCAATAGGTAGGTCTCAGAGGTAAATCACTATACCAGAGATGACAGGAATTATGTGACACTGTCAGCCAGAACTGGGAGGGAAGACTTCTGTTCCTCCCCCTTCTTCTTGAGTAATAATCTTTCAACTACATATTTTATATGAGCAAATGAAGGCTAATAGCAATCCAATTTTCTAAGTCCCACAGAGTTAGTGTAAAGCCTTTAACCTTAAAAACAATCAAAGTAAAGGACAAAACAAAATAGGGAAGACTGCTAATTTGTTCCTCAGTTTTTATTATTTTCTCCCAAATAAAATAATAAGATCACACGGGCTGGAGAGGTAGCTTAGTGGTTAAGCACTTGCCTGTGAAGCCTAAGGACCCCGGTTCGAGGCTCAATTTCCCAGGACCCACATAAGCCAGGTACACAAGGTGGCGCGTGCATCTGGAGTTCATTTGCAGTGGCTGGAGGCCCTGGCTCATCCATTCTCTCTCTCTCTCTCTCTCTCTCTCTCTCTCTCTCAAATAAATAAATAAAAATTTAAAAATTTTTAAAAATAATAAGATCATGTGGACTTTAATGGAGCTCATGTCTGCTCACCCACAGATTGCATTCCCCATGTTTACTTGCAGCTATATATAGCTACTTGAATAAGTTCAGGACAGTAGAACACTCCAGAAAGTAATATATACATCCTCCAAGACATCTTCTTATAGTCAGTGTTGCTTATCTTGGCTTGAAAGCTTAGAATGGCTACAACTAACATTGGCATTCTAGTCTCAGAGATGAGAGCAAGTGTTGAGGACAACACAGTTTCTCCACCATCCCTGGACTATTCATATCTATACTACTATGAAAATAAGAAATAAAATTGTATCTTATTTAAACTATTCCATTTTGGACGTCTGATATATATTAATGTATGAACATCAGGCATTTCATTCCCTGAGTAAATTTTCTATGAAATTTAAGTTCCAAGGTGAGTACTTTTAGCTAAGTAGAAGGAAGGAAGCAAGGCTAGGAGGGGAAGGGTGTAGCAAGACCTGATCCTTTCCTTCAACTCCATCATAAATAAATAGAAAAGAAGCAGAGTCAGAATTCATAAGATTTACATTTGTGTCCCATATCCTGTTTGTGTTGGCATGTTAGGTGACCTTAGATAAATCACTCCCATTTTTAATATCAGGGTCTTCATCTGTGAAGTGATTCTCTAAGACTGTGATCTCTCCTTTCCTGAAGTCTTACCTGTCCTTCTCAGACTGATTATGCCATTCCAGTTCCCAGCTCCTATCAGGACAATAATCCCACTCCACCTCTTCTGCCATGATGTAGTAGGTTCTGGAAGCTTGGTAGCGTTGACGTGGGCTATCTTGATGGCCAGAACACTGGGAAACATTATAGACTGCTCTCATCCCCGCTTTTCGGTGGTTGCCTGCTTGGCAATAGATATCAAATGTCCCTAAAAGAAGAACGAAGAATAAAATCTGACTACAGGTACCACTAGCAAGTATCTAGGAATTACTTTCCTCTTGATAGGTATATTTCAGAGAACAGATGATCTATGATAACCCTTCTGTACACTGGAGAAAAGTGTAAGTTTAAGAGTAAGTGCACATAAGAGCTCCAGTACCAAGGTCACACTCGGTTAAAAACTAGTTTTCTAGGAAATAACTAACTCCTCTAAGTTTACCAAAGGAATTCATTAGGTTTAGCATGAAAAGCCACATAATTCCTGAAAATCCCTCAATTCTGACCTTATTTTTCTCTAGTTATATTATATTGCAGCAGTTTTAAATTCTCTGAATGCTTCAGTGCCCTCATCAGTAAAGGGAGGGTCATTATGCTTACCTCATCTGGCTGTTTTAGAAATAAATACAATAATGCATGCACACTTCTTAACCTATAATAAATGGTCAATAAGTGAACCTATAAACAAAGCTTAAAATTGATTATTCCAAGAAGTCATTGGTTAATTGCCTCTTTTTTTTCTACCAAATACCAAAGAAAGTAAGGTAGGCTTAAATAGACTTTTTTAACTTGCTCATCACAAGGAGGCTTACATAATAGAGCTCTGAATGGTTCTGTCATAGGTTGTTGCAATGGAGTATCCAGATATTTGTCCTGAATGTCTGTGTTATGGAGCTGCATGGACCTGGTCTGCAGATTTAGATCTCCATATCAAGGACTCTTACACTCAGAGAATGTTGGTCAAAGAAACTAACTTTCTGAGGTTATTTTCACTGTACCCTTTCCTTGTTGCTGACTGCCTATCCTTCCACTATAAACACTTACCTAATTTCAAAGTCTTCTATAAGCTGGCCTTGAAATATTAACCCTGACCTGTCTCTTATACTCAACTATTTCTCCAACTAAATCTCTCATTGCCTCTTCACATACTTAATTCCTACCGTGGACTTGCTACTCATGCTGTAACAGTTTCTGGAATGTACCTGACTTTCATACCCTCAAAATCTATGAGAACACATGCATTCTCCAAGATTAAATTCATGTTTTATCTCTTTCAGAAAATATTTTCTGATAATTTGGGCTCCAGATGAGTTTATACTCTTGGCTTTTACATGTCAATGCACTTCATATCTAAATGACATGGTAAATGACTAATTTCTGTGCTGGTCACTTACCTTATTTGACAGAAATCTGAAAAGGATACTCCTTTCTTTCCATATCTACATCCCAAGTCTTCTACTTGTATTACCCTTTACATCTACTCCATCAGTAAATCCTATGAGCTATTCCTTCAAAAGTACCCATTCAGAGTTTGGTGTATGTGGTCCTGCACACCTATAGTCACAGGTTCTTGAAAGGCTGGGGGCAGGATGATGGTTTGAGCCCAGGAATACAAGACCAGCCTGGGAAATATAGCAGAAACTCTATCTTTAAAAAAGTATTCTTGCCTGGCATGATGATGCACGCCTTTAATCCCAGCATTTGGGAGGCTGAGGAAGAAGATCACTGTGAATTCAAGGCTAAACTAGGACTACATAGTGAATTCCAGGTCAGCCTGGGATAGAATGAGACTGTGCCTCAAAAGAAGTATTCTTTCATTTCCAATTCCACTTCCCTAGACCAAACTATCATCACCTCTTACCTGAAATTTTACAACAGTCTCCCAAATGTCCATTCTGCTTTTTCTTCTCCCTCCTCAAGCATTAGCCTCTTAAGATCTAGTGTGTTTTTTAACAAACATAGCCCAAAGCACATTGATCTTTATTTTAATTTTCCATTTAAATTCAGCATCAAATTTAAGCAACTGACTACAGCCTTTTAAGTTCTCACTAATAGGTTAATAGGTTTCTCACAAATTCTGTGACCTTATATAATATCAGACTGCTCCTCACTCATTATACTCTAAACATACTTTCATTCTTGTTTTCTCTCCTCTCTCTTTTTCCTCTCTCTCTGTCTCTGCTTCCCCCCCACCCCTCTCTCTCTTTCTCTCTCTGTGCTATCATATTTAAAGCTAGCCTGGAATTCACTATGTAGCCCAAGGCTGGGCTCAAATTTATGATCTTCCTGCCTCAGCCTTCCAAGATAAGCACGTAGCACCATGCCTGACCATATTGGCTTTTTTACTGATGTGTGAACAAATTATGCTTATTCCCACCACAGGATATTTTCAATTGACTAATGTTCTAGTGATGTGAAGATGAAAATGCTCATTAGCTCATAGTGGGATAGTAAGATAACTATGCAAACATTATTCCCACATCTATGATGATATAATCTGTCAACAAAAACTTGGTACTACACAAGGAGTTATAGACTACAAGGGTGTAAGGAAATTGGTAACATAAAGAGGAAAGGAAAATGAAATAACTGAAGGATGCAATGAAAAAGAAAAATAAAAGGGCAAGGTGGGAGGTTAATAAAAGCTTAACCTGAGGCATCCCCACCCTAAGACTAACTGAGGCCAACAGGACCCCACAGTGAATACTAATAACCAAACTGAGGAGGGTCTTTAGTGAAATAGGGGATTGGGAAGAGGAGATATAATAGTATGACCTTTTTCGAAAATAATTAACAAAAAAAGAAAAGGGCTCTGGGTGTGGTGGCACACACCTTTAATGCCAACACTCAGGAGGCAGAGGTAAGAGGATCACTCTGAGTTCAAGGCTGCCCTGAGACTACATAGTGAATTTCAGGTCAGCCTTAGCTAGAGTGAGACCCTACCTTGGAAAAAAAGAAAAGAAAAGGAAGAGGAGGAAGAAAGAAGAGGGACATGAAAAGAGGAGAAGTAAATAGAAAGGAAAAGGAAATGAAAGTGAAATGGAAGAGAGAGAAGAGAGAAAAATGGGTGGGGGAAAACGAGCTGGGAAACAGAAGATGGGAATAATGAACAAAGGAAGGGCTCTAATGGCAGAAGAGAGGAAAGAAACAGTTATGGGGTAATAATAATAATACAATATAATAATATAATTATTATATAATAATATAATATAGTAATGGGCAATAATAAAAAGTATCTTTGTTCCTGAATAATCTAAAATGAGTTTAATGAAAAATAATATATTGTAAGCCTTAAACTTTTACTAGATACCTTCTCTGGCTATTAAAGTATCACTATTTGAATTTTAAAAATTTCAAACTGGTAAAGTTCTTGCCTTGTAAACATAAGGGTCTGAGTTCAGATCCTCAGAACCCATGTTAAAAAAAAAAAACAGAAAAAAAAATAAAAATAAATAAAAAAAACAGGAGCCAGGTGTGGTGGTGCATGCCTTTAATCCCAGTATTTGGGAGGCGGAGGTAGGAGGATCACCATGAGTTCGAGGCCACCCTGAGACTCCATAGTGAATTCCAGGTCAGTCTGAGCTAGAGTGAGACCCTACCTCAAAAAAAAAAGAAAAGAAAAGAAAAGAAATGACAATAAATGTTGGCAAGGATGTGGTAAAAGGGGAACCCTCCTGCACTGTTGGTGGGAATGTAATCTGGTACAGCCATTGTGGAAATCAGTGTGGAGATTCTTGAGACAGGTAAAAATAGATTTACTATATGATCCAGCTATAGCACTACTAAGCATATATCCTGATGACTCTTCTCACTACCTTAGAGATACTTGCACAACCATGTTCATTGCTGCTCTATTCACAATAGCTAGGCAATGGAACCAGCCTAGATGTCCCTCCACAGATGAATGGATAATAAGGATGTGGCACATTTACACAATGGAGTTCTATCCAGCGGTAAAGAAAAATGAAATTATGAAATTTGCAGGGAAGTGGATGGATCTGGAAAGGATTATACTAAGTGTTGTAACCCAGGCCTAGAAAGTTAAATGTCACATGTTCTCCCTCATATGTGGATCCTAGCTACAAATGTATAGACTTGTGTGTGAGCTGGAACCAAAAATCAGCAGCAGAGTGCAGTAACCTAGAAAAAGGCTATAAAGGGAGGGAGGACAGTGAAGGACTTTGAGAGGATGGTAATATATATATGAATGAACAGATTACAGGGAGGGGAAAGGCCTAAGCGAGGCCAGAGGAAGAAATTCTCTGAAGGAAGGAAGGGGGAAGGGTCAATCAAACTTCAAGATATTCTGAATAAGGTATATGAAAATCTACTTTTTTGAATAATGGCATATCCAGAAGCTATATATTCTTACTAGAAAATTTTCGTTGCCAGGCATGGGATACCTTCCAGTGAGTTGTTGGCCAGGGAGGTCCCTGTTGCCTCCAAAATATTACAGGCTATTGTCAAGGCCCTTCGTTTCCCTTGAGAAACAGATGGTAAGACTCTATTGCTGAAGACTTCACATGTCTGAGTGCCAAAGTCACTGAGAAATCAAGCTGGTGCTGAGCTGAAAACCTTCTTCTGGTACACCAGCCTACTGAAAGCTGGAAAAAGCAGCACTGTATGCAGCCCTATGGGAGACAGAAGTCATCAGTAATGAAAACAGTGGACACTGGAAGCCTCAAGTTTGGCCAGACAGGCCAAATGACTGAACTGAACAAGGGCAACAGTTGCATGGCTGCTCTGGGGGAAACCAACTGCTCTCTAATTGGACTGAAGGCCTGCTCTATGGGACAGAACACATGCCTGGTACTGAAAACCCAATCAAAAGCCTATGGCATGGGAGGTCGTGAGCCTTAGTAGGATAAAGCCTGCTCTTGTCTGGATGAATGCATATATTACTCTCACCAAATTGCCCTGAAAGCACTACATTTAATGTTCATACTCATATATTAATGCTACTCTCACTTCTGGTTAGAGAAGTTTCTCTTTTCAGATGCTGATGACCACTGGGATGACCCAAAAGGCAAGACAGTGCTGAGAAGAAGGGATGGAGGAGTGTCCAACACTGAAACATCTCTATCACACTTTCCAAGGCTCAGGGTCCATTGTTGAAGAGGTGGCAGAAAGAATGTAAGAGCCAAAGGAAGGGTACCACTCCTTACAATGCAACTGTCTGGACAGAAATTGTCCTTGATATCCATGACCTCGCTGTGCCTAGCAATACCTACACAAGACCCTTATAATAGGAGAAAAAATGATGATATCAAATTAAAAGAGAGACTAATAGAGAGAGGGAGGGGATATGATGGAGAGCAGAGTTGTGAAGGGGAAAGTGGGGGAGGGGAGGGAAATATCATGGTTTATTGTCTGTAAGTATAGAAGTATAAAATATATGTGTGTGAGCTGGAGAGATGGCTTAGCGGTTAAGCGCTTGCCTGTAAAGCCTAAGGACTCCAGTTCGAGGCTCGATTCCCCAGGACCCACGTTAGACAGATGCACAAGGGGGCGCACGCGTCTAGAGTTTGTTTGCAGTGGCTGAAGGCCCTGGTGCGCCCATTCTCTCTCTCTCTCTATCTGCCTCTTTCTCTCTGTCTGTCACTCTCAAATAAATAAATAAAAATAAACAAACAATATATATATATGTGTGTGTAATATATATATATATATATATATATATATATATATATATATATATGAATTAAAGTGATCTGAAAGGGATTTTATCAAATACAGTGATCTATGACTTGGGATCTCTTTAAGTGTGTTTTAAAAATATGTAAATATAAAAGAAGAAGACATGCTTTTATTAGTAACAAAATTTGGGAATCTTATCCAAGAGTAGCCTTTTAAGACTTTACTCTTGTAAACTTATTCTCCACTTTACTTTCTAAACTGTAGGCCAGAATGTTTTACATTTATTTATTGAATGTCTCATTAGTTTGCCCAGTCTAGCCCCCAACTCCTGAGCTCAAGCAATCCTTCTGTTTCAGCACCCCCCACCCCCGGAATCCAGATTTACAAGGACATACCAGTGCACCAGGCCAGAAGATTTTACAACCACCTTCCTTAACCCATACTATGACACAAAAACCTGATTTCACTCCTTAAATGACATAGTGAACCCTATGAAACCATATATATGCTTCTGGCAATCCCAGCTGTTTTTTGTTTGTTTGTTTGTTTGTTTTGTTTTGTTTTGTTTTTTCAGGAAGGAGATGAAATTTGGGATTGGCTTTGGGATTAAAACTAGAGTATTTCCTTCTTATTCATAGGTTCTACATTCCTACTCAATGAAAGTCATCGTTACTCTTGATTCTTTCAACTTCATTAACTGATGTTTCTAAATTGCTAAAACTCTCCCTAAACAAGAAAATATCCTAGGTAGATGAGAAACAAGGAAGATCCAAGATGTGTGGGGAAATAAGCTTTATGTTGTGTTTGTAAAGCTTAGCTCCATTCAGAAATTATTAAATTGTTGAAATGAGTTATTGTCTGTAAGGAATAGTATTCGAAATATGAACAGAGTTTACACAACTAAAATGTTTAGTAGCACCTACATAGATGGCTGAATTTTCTTACAAACACTGCCACCTACTGGCTGTCAAAAGAATATGCGCTAGAGAATGAAAAAAATACTGAAAGTTATAAAATACTTGAAATTAATAGACTCTAAAGAAAAATTCAAGTCAAATTTCTTCATCAAAAACAAAGGCACTGGGCTGGAGGAGTAGCTTAAGGGTTAAGTCACTTGCCTCTAAAGCTAAAGAACCCAGGTTCATTTCCCCAGGACCCACATAAGCCAGATGTACAAGGGGGCACATGCATCTGAAGTTCATTTTCAGGGGATAGAGGCCCTGGCACGCCCATTCATTTTTGCTATATGATGCCCTGTGTCTCTCTATTTATCTATCAAACAAATAAATTAATTAATTAAAATAAAAAAGCAAGGGGACTAATTAATGACAAGGAAAAGACAGGAAGGGAGGAAGAGAGAGGGAGAAAGGGACTAATTCTAGCTACCGAGATAGCAAGTTAGTGAAAGGTCCTCCTAAGGTTTTGGTCTCTGATCTGAAACAGTTGTTTGCATGCACATGAGCACACACACACACACACATATACACGGGGGGGGGGGATAGGATGGCTTGTAGTAAGCTTCACAGTATATTAAGAGTTTAAAACATTTATTATTTATTATTTATTATTGGCCTTACTCCCAATACAAGGGCTGTTTCATTAAAATATCTATGTGGAATGTGATGGTTTGAATGTAAAATGCCCCCCATAGACTCGTGTGCTTGAATACTTAATCCTCAATTGGTGGCACTTTTCCAGGAGTTTGTGGAATCTTTAGGAAATAGAGCCTTCCTAGAGAAAGTGTGGCCCCGGGGAATGCCCTGAGGAGTTACAGCAGAGCCCCACTTACTATGCTTTCTCTCCACTTCTTCCCTGGTGACCTGATGATGTTAACGGATTTTCTGCCCCTGCCATGTTTACCCCACCAGGATGAAACTTCCCCTTGAATCTGTAAGCTAAATTAAACCTTCCTTCTATAAGCTGCTTCTGGTCAGATATCTTTGACCCAGGAATGAAAAGTAAGTGATATAGCAGTCAAAAAGTTTGGTGACAAAATCTACCCTCTATCATATAAGAACTTCCATGAAGCTATGCATTACAAGAATTTCTCTCTTATTGCTCCACAAAAGAGCTTTCTCAACCTTCTACTCACTCTATTCTGCTTGCAGCTGAGGAAGGAGTCCAAATACCCAGAACACAGAGGATACATTAAAAAGAGATAAAGTGTTTGGTAAACTTCCCAGATTCCTCAACACACCTCTTCTACTTTTCCCAGATCTTCTTCTCCCCCTCATTGGCCCCTGTCACTCCTGGCCCCCTACTCAATGAAGCCTCTAAGCCTAGGATCCAATGATAATGTACTTACCAGGGTTGTCAGGCTGCATGATGGCCATGACAAAGGTGTGAGGAAAGAGCATGGCTGCACCTTTCCTCATGCCCTGAAGCTGCACGGTGTTGCCTTCAAACATGACCCCATGCACGTCAGTCTCTGTGCCCAGGCCAAGCAGGTGCCAGGCCACTGTATCACCCTTGCAGATGTCCAGCCTGGGCAGGTTAGAGAACAGAAACCCATTAATGGCTGGAAAACAAAAACAAAAGACAAGACAGGAAGATGAGATCAGGTTACTTGAGCCCTGGCCAGTAGCATAGTATCAGCTCTATTCTATGGTTTCCCACTACTTGAAACTGCCAGGTCATCCTACATTCCTTTGCGTTCTTATAAGCTACCCTGGTGGGGTGTTTGAGGTAGGGTCTTACTCTAGCCCAGACTGACCTGGCATCCACTATGTAGTCTCAAACTGGCCTCAAACTCACAGTGATCCTCCTGCCTCTGCCTCCCAAGTACTGGGATTAAAGGTGTGTGCCACCACGCTGGGCTACTTTTAAGCTACTTCAGTTCTACTCATGAGTATGTCTCTGAGATGAGCGCCCAGCCACCTACTCTGGTGTCACCTCTTCCCTTCCTCTATCATACTCTGGAAACACATAAACTACTCTAGACTAACAATTCCTACCAACAACTCTTATTTCCACTCTCTTGAAACTCTCTTTGCATGCACTACTCTTTCCAGTTCTCTTGTTACCTCTTTGATTATTCCTTCTCCATATTGTTCTTATTTACCACCTTTCTATAGAATGTATTCCTCAAGATCCCATGCTCATCTCTCAACCTATCTCCTCTTCTTCATCTTCACATCTAGACCCAAGGTCTCTCATCATCTCAGACTAGAACTCCGGTGACAGCCTTCTTCCATACATCCTTATCTGCAATCCCTACACAGACAACATGCACATTCCATTATCCTGTTAGATCTACTTATCTACACCTTCCCAAGTTATTACGTTATTAAAAACAGTAGATATGCAGAAAGCAGCTGTTGAGTTTTTACATGCTTTCCTCTCAATTTAAAATAAACCAGTTCGGGTTTCTATGGTAACCTACCAATATATTACTCATTCATCATAACCGAGCTCCTCTATGAAATTTTATTCTGTGCCCCCCGTGTGTGTCTCTCTCCTTCCTTCTCTCTCTCTCTCTCTCTCTCTCTCTCTCTCTCTCTCTCTCTCTCTCCCATATGTTTCACTTTTATTGTAAAAAAGTCTGCAGTATAATTAACCCAAGAGTATTCAAGTATTTACTTATAAAGCCCCTGAATTAAATTGACCAAGCAGGAAGCATTTTATTTTCTGTATAGTTATAACTACTTGAGCACCTGACATGCTGTTTACTACCAATTAAGTTCACTAAAAGTTCAAATTGTAATAAAATTGGCTCACAAAAATATTACTTTTCCAAGATAATGGAAGTACACCTGGGGCTGGTAACCAGGAGAAGGAGGCAGAAGACGCAATATATTCATTTTGTGTTGACCTCCCACCTTCTACACTGCTCCCATCCAAACATGGGGAGACATGCCTGAAGCTCACCCACTTTTAATGTTACCATCTCCATTGGAATCAGCTTTGGTGAGCCATCTTGTTTGATCATTCTTTGGAATTCTGATGGGAATTCTGTTTGGAATTCTGATGGGATTTGGAATTCTGTCCCCAATTTTGTTTTCCCTGCCTTAAGTCTGAGTGCAAACTTATTCAGTCTTTAGCTCCAGCCCAAACACTCCATTCTTCAAGGAATCTTTAATATTATTGCTCCAATTAATGTTCTTCTCTGAACTTGAAATTTGTTCTAAAAATTGAGTGCTTAATTATAGTCTGTTTAGCTTGTTCTGTAATTGATTCATGGTTGTTATTCACATCTCATTGAAAACATCTGGGCGCACTTTGGAAACTGCACCACTTCTTCCCATTCATTCTCTCACTCGCCCATAATATTGTTTGGTAGCTTATTAAGTCAACTAGTATTTACTATATATTAAATATAGTAGATGCAGAGATAATAATAATTCAATATTCACCTTTACTCTAGAAGAAGTCAAAAGTCACATATGAAATAACTGTAACATTTAGGATTATATGGACCTTGCTAATAAAATGATATCATTAAAGTGCAATGGTAGTTCAAGAGTATATAATCATCTTGGATTTGAGTGGTGTAAAATGATCCCCATAGCATCATATGTTTAAATACTTGATTTCTGGAAAAGTGGCACTGTTTGGGAAGATTGTGGAAACTTTAGGAGGTAGAGCCTTGCTGGAAAGAACTGTGTCACTAGGGGACAGACCTTGAGGTTTTATAGTCCAGCCGTCCTTTTGTTTCTCTCCTCTCTCTCCTCTCCTCTCCTCTCCTCTCCTCTCCTCTCCTCTCCTCTCCTCTCCTCTTCTCTTCTCTTCTCTTCTCTTCTCTTCTCTTCTCTTCTCTTCTCTCTCTCTCTCTCTCCTTCCTCTTCTCTTCTCTCTCTCTTTCTCTCTCCTCCCTGCCACTGTGAGACCCTGTGTCATAGCCTCCTGCTTCTGTCATGTTTTACCTGCCATAATAGACTCTAACTGCTGGAACTACAAGCTGAAATAAACTCCTTCTTTCCCTAACTTGCTTCTGGTCAGGTATTTTGTCCTTCCAATGAAAAAGTAACTGATACAAGTGGTAAAAAGTGGAAACATGGATGAAGTAACTTTTGAATAGAGCATTAGAGAATAGGTAGACTTTCCAGAGGCTGAAGGAAAATATATAAGAAGGGGCATTTCAAGTGTAGAGCATAAAACATGGAATCAACGAAGCACAAGCTATGCTTATGGGAAAAATAGACCCAATTTGCTGAAATATGGGATATGGGAGAAAAGTAGAGAGAGACAAGATTGTTCAGGGGCTATAGGTATATCTCGGTGGTAGAGTGCTTGCCTAGCAGATAAAAGGTCCTGAATTCCATTATTAATATGACAAGGAAATGTCTAGAAGAATATCACCCCAACTGTTTCATAATCCTTAGAATATTCCTGTGCCCAGTCTTTATCTCACAGCATTATCTTCCACTGCCCTCATACTGTGCAATATAGATCATGCCACAATAAGACAATGAATATAAGAAGATCTGTTGTCTTACTTGGAATCCCTCAATCTAGCTTGACTTTGGATAGAGCTGATGAATAAAATGAACATTTTTTCAGGGATTGGTTATGATTATTATCACAGTGGCATTTTACTTGGAACCTTTAAGTCATCATCCAAGGCAAACGTTTTCTACATACCATGCATTCTATTGGAGACCTGAAAACCCTCGGCATCTTCTGAGAGCAATCGAGAATCCAACATAGCAGCTGCTTGATTAGCATTGCTGTACCAGCTCTTGTTCTCATCAAACACAGTGAAGAGGAGAAAGAATTCTTTATCAATTCCTTTCTGCAGGCCCATTGGAAGAAAACAGAGGGAATAATTGCAGTGGTTTCAGCAGTTAAGAACAATGCAGCTATAGCCCCAAGAGTTCCTCATTCATTCTCATTTTCCTCTCCAAATTCAGAACAAGGCCCTATCTCCTGTTCATATCAGCAGTTGCTGTTAAGCAGGTTTTCCTCAGGGAACTTCAAATTGTAGTTTAGAGGAAGAGGTAATAGTAAAGGAGCTGTCCTATGAAAGCTGAGGATAGGAGGATTGCAGTGAGTTTGAGTTTGGGCTACAAGTGAGTTCTAGGTCAGCCTGTGCTAGGGTAAACCCTGTCTCAAAAAATAAAAATGAAAATAAAAAGATTAAAGAAGGAAAACTAGACAGGAGAAATGTACAAAGATGAAGCACACGACAAATACTGGAAGACAATACAGTGTGTGGTAGGTGAGAGCCTGGAGGTCACCTGAAGAGAGGACTGAGGTCACCTGAAAAGAGGACTGAGGGAAAGTGGCTAGGAAAGCAAGGCAGGGCCCTGAAGAAAAATTTAAAAATTATAAAATCTTCATCATTATTATTACATTACAGCTATTACATTCAAGACAATATTTTCAGCGTTGTATATGAATTTCACAGAAACCAAAGGTAACTTCTGTCAGGGTTTGGGTTCATGATAGAGAGGAACCAGGGACAGTTCCTATCTCTAATGAAATGTATTTATTTTTATTACAATATAAAAGATTAGGTTTCATTGTGGTGTTTACACACATTTCTTTTTATTTCGCTTCCCCCTTTTCTTCTTTCCCCCTATGCCTCCCCAACATTCTTTCTGCTTTCATACTATATGCTTCCTTTGTCCTCTCCACCCATCCCTCCACCCCTTAAGTGCAGCAAACTAAGTCCAAAATGACAAAACTCATATGTCTCTCTTATATGTGGATCCTAACTTTAATATTTGTGTGTGTGTGTGTGTGTGTAAATAAGTGATGTGAAAGTAAATATAAACTCCAGATACCCACAAGAAGGAAACAAGAGGTCACCAACTGTTTATTGTGCCCAAGACTTTTATTTAATGCCAGGAGAAACTGGCAAGATCCAACACAATACAGAAAGATAAGGGAGCTCTGGAATGCTGGGTAAAGGGAGAAAGAAGGTATTTCAGCGCTCTGGGTAAAGAGAGAGGGAGAGGTTTAAGGATTATGGGAAGAGGAGGAGGAAAACTACTCTGCCTTGTGTGCTGTGCTGAGGTAGGGGCTGGGGAGAAGTGGCAGGCCCTCTTCTCAGCCCAGGTGTACACAATTACTATAAGAGTTGATGGTTGCAAAACTTCAGATCTAATCTGAGCATGGGAAGGAGAGGAAAAGGAGAGGAAGAGCTTTCTGGTGAAGTCTTACAACTTCTTTGTTTGTTAACTCTTTATCTTTATAAATGATGAAACTAAGTCAAGAGATGTTATGTAACTTGTCTAGGTTTACACAGTACGAAATGGGTTAGATACAAAAAACAAGCAAATATTAATATATATTTATGAATTAGAAGCAATTTTAACGGCCACTGAGATGAAGAAGAGAGACAATGATTGGAGGATATGAAAAAGGGAAAAAAAACATATTCATGTGTTTGTGTGTAAAAAATACATGCAAAGAATGGGATTCATGAAGTACTAATTTCTGATGTAATGTAACAGGCCTGGTAGGAAGGAAGATATTCTAAAGAGACACATGTGCCATTCCCTGTGGCTTTCAGACTATTGGAAAAATGAACCCCAAGAGCTAGAATTCCCTTGGTATTCTTACACTGTGAGAAAGAAAAGACTTAAACCAGGTTCTAGGCAGCAGGGAAATGTCTTTCCAAAATGAGATTTCATGAAGTGCTGGGAACTAGTCAGACCACCTTACAGGAAGGACCGGCACCCAGACAATGACAAGCAGAACTATAATGTTACTAGGACTGCTTAACTATGTGTTGCATACCTCTGGACCTCTATTTAAACGTCAGGATCCCAAAGATTGGCTAGGAAAGAGGCACTGGATCTCTCAACATGGCTACATTGACTAAATCATTCTTTCTGCCTTTTGCTGTTAATTTGGCACTTTCTGTTTGTTTTTCAAGGTAGTATCTCTCTCTAGCCCAGGCTGACCTGGAATTCACTATGTAGTCTCAGGGTGACCTTAAACTCACAGTGATCCTCCTACCTCTGCCTCCTGAGTGCTGAGATTAAAGGCATGTGCCACCACGCCTGGCTTTAACTTGGCACTTTTAATTGGCTTATTGAGGAGAGGTGGCTGAGTCTGGCATGTTGGGACTGCTAGGGAGCATCTTCTAACTCTAACTCCAGTAACAGTAATGGCTTGGTTTATTTATTTATTTTTTAATTCTCTTACCTCTAGAGTCTAGACCCAGTTTATCCCCTTCACACCAAGCTTTCCAAACAAACATCCCTGCAATACCTGCTTGCCATCTGCACCCAAGGCACCAGCCTTGCACACCAGCAGGGGGCCCACCAAGCCAGAATTTGTGTCTTTTATGGGATCTGCAGCAGAATAATACATCCATGTGAGACATGCCTGGTCCTGAGCAGTGGGAGCAGCATGGGGAGGGACTGTCCAATTGTATTTTACTTTTTCAAAAGGCTTGGCTACCAAGGCAGCATGGGATGAACCTGCAGAGAAAACATGGGCTCATTACTCATATTGGCTAGAGGGAGGCTCATCAGCTTAAAAGAGTAGGAAAAACTCAGCGGCTACAAAGACATTTTGGAGCAGCAGTGGCAGCAGTAACATGGAATAATGAATATTGAAAAAAAAAAAACCTATGGTCTAAGAATAAAAAGAATAATTTGGTTTCTAGCTCTGCAACTACTACTTACATGGACTAAGGCAATTTAAATGTGCTGGGGTTTCAGTTTTCTTAAATTATATGACTTTAGGATTCAAAGGGATTTTAAGACCTCTTTGGAAATACACCTTACTTGAAGACATGCATTACATTCCTTATATCCTGACCTCTGCTTAAAACTCTGTGGTGGTGTGAGACGTCCTATTTGTCACCGTGGCTCATTTCATCTTTGAAAAA
Organism: Dipus sagitta; assembly: GCA_036346955.1. Taxonomy (NCBI): domain Eukaryota; kingdom Metazoa; phylum Chordata; class Mammalia; order Rodentia; family Dipodidae; genus Dipus; species Dipus sagitta. The sequence continues at coordinate 55,990,546 of CM070776.1, read as the reverse complement.
TGGATGGTGGGATCCTTTTTCCTTTACTATATATGTATGTATGTATGTGTGTGCGCTTATGAAAAGCACTAAGGCTAATAATCCCTTCATCTTATTTTTGTAATGCTAGAGATCAAATCTGAGGCCTTATTTATGTGTGGCAAGTTTACCACTGAGCTACACCCTCCATTCTTAAAGTTGCAATGCTTTAAATGAACACATGACATGGTCAAGCAATGCAAACTACTTTTATTTTCAATTTCAATCCATATGGTATCAGTGAAAGTACCTGGATAATTTTTGGTTTGACAAATTAGTAAATATTGTGTATACTTTAGTTGATACTGGTAACACATGATTCAGATGACACCTAGCCCTATCACTCATCTATAAAAGGGTATAAGTATAAACGGGAATAATATTTTTGAGAAAAATGTTGGAAAACACATCAAAAGCCATAAAAAGTTTCGTAGCCACAGATAAGATATACAGCAAGTACTGAAATAATGCTAACAGAAACTGGAACTATTGTTCAGTGGTTAAAGGTGCTTTCTTGCAATGCCTGATGGCCCATGTTTGATTCCCCAGTCCCCACGTTAAGCCACATGCACAAAGTGGCACAAGCGTCTGGAATTTATTTGCAGTGACAGGAGGCCCTGGTGTGCCCATTCTCTCTCTAACGGTCTACTTCTTTCTCTCTATCTCTCTCTCAAATAAATAAATAAAATATTTTTTTAGAAAGAAAGTAATCAAGGCTTGACAGGATGGCTTAGCAGTTAAGACATTTGCCTGCAAAGCTAAAGGACCCAGGTTTGATTCCCCAGGAGCCACGTTAGCCAGATGCACGAGGAGATGAGGGGGCACACTCTGGAGTTCGTTTGCAGTGGCTGGAGGCCCTGGACCACCCATATTCTCTCTCTCTCTCTCTCTCTCTCTCTCAAATAAATAAATGAAAATAAAATATTTAAAAAATGAAAAAGAAAGCAATCAAACAAATATAAATCAAAATAACAGTTTCATTGATGTTACTGCCAGGCAAGACTATTATTTTAAAAAATAATTTTAAAAAGATTGCCTCAATGATGGTGAAGCTGTGAGGATACTGTTGTTACAACTATAAATTAATGGGACTACCCCATAAATAATTTGGGTGTATGTGACAAAACTTTTATTTTGTTTTGTTTTTCAAAGTAGGGTTTCACTCTAGTCCAGGCTGACCTGGAATTCACTATGTAGCCTCAAGGTGGCCTCGAACTCAGGGCAATCGTTCTACCTCTGTCTCCCAAGTGCTGGGATCAAAGACACACACCACGACATTCAGTGCAAGACTTTTAATGTATATATCCTCTGACCACCAATTTCACATCTTAAAAATATATCCTGAATAAATAATCATTAAAAGGAACACATACAAGTACATTGATAGTATAGCTTATAACAAAAGGGTATAATTTGAGATTTTTTTTCACTTTTCTTAACCTAAAAATAGTTTACTTAATTATCACCCAATTGGCTCATTTTGTTTTTTAGATTTTTTTAGACAGAACCTGGTGGGACTTAAAGTCAGAGATATTTAACCCAGGTTGGCCTCAAATTCATTGAAATCCTCCTGCTTCAGGCTTCCAAGAATTACAAGTATGTGCTACCATATCAGGCTTTTAAAATGTCTCTTAAATTGTAAGTCTATGATCAGTTTTGTGTCTAATTCTGCCTCCTCCTCCACAAAATTGACTTCATAAAAAGACTAGTTCAATTCCATTATAGAATGTTGTTAATTTTAATCTGTTTGAAATTCCCTTTTATGCATTTATTATTTCATGTAATTATAGCTTAGAATTGGTGTGTGGTGATTTTCTCAGAGAATATAAGAAAGTAGTTACTTAATAATTCCGCTTCTAAGATTCTGTCCTGAAAGGATAACTCAAAATTCAAGCTAGGATGTATATAGGTATACATTATCATATGATATACAATATTCAGAACTATTGAAAACTTCTATGTCCATGGCCATTACACTCATGAATAGCTATGTAGTGGCTATGGTTTCCTGAGCTGGCAAATATTTCATTATTGTTGGGGGAAAGCTTCAGGAGACTCCACACTGAGTCTCATAGTAGCTAATGGCACCTAATAGTTGCTGGGAGAGGGACAGTCATATTCTTCAGTGGTATAGTCACTGATAAATTGCCCATTCCACAGTAAATAACCTCCCACCCATGATAATGCAAGCAACCCTAATTTAAGTCAGTGGGTCAAATATATATATATGAAAGCAAGATGGTAATTAATGGGAAAGAAGGGTGTTAGTCGAGGGGAGGGGTTTAAAAGATGACCATAGGGAGAAATAATATCAAAATACATTATATACATATATGAAATTGTCAAAATAAAAAATATTTTAAAAATCAGAAAAAAAATAAACTTATATGGAAAAATAAATTAAATAGACTATGGGGAATCCATGTGCCAGAGTATTATGTAGTCTCTAAAATGTTATGCAACATGATCCTGGCATGAGAAAATAGTTTCAATGCAATGGTGAAAATGGTAGAATCAAAAACTACAAACTATATCATCTTATATTTATAATTATATCCTATAAATATATAAAGTATTTTCCAGGTACATTACAACTACTGATGATTATTGTATGTAATATTGTGATTATTTTACAATTTTCTGTGCTTTTCAAGAGTCCATAATGTATTCATTTCAAAAGAATACATTTAAACATATATTTTTAGTTTGGTGCTGGGAAATCAACCCAGAGCCTTGCTTGTGTTATATACAAACTCTACCACTGAGCTATACCCAGAGCCTCTAAATATATTTTTCAAAGTTTTGTCTTATTATTGAGACTGAGTCTGCTTCACTATTTCATCATTCATTTATTCAACAATTGCCTTCTCCCTACCTTCCCTGTTATTTGTGTTCTAGAGCCACCTGCTATCATCTGAAGCCAACAATCATTAGAAATCTTTCAGCTCACCATCATTGTACACAGTGCCCTCATAGTCTTTCTCATAAAATACCCCATGGGGCTGTATGCTGAATGGCTGGGAAGCACGGTTGTAGAAGACCACTTGAATGGTGTCACCCACTTCAGCCCGGATCACTGGTCCTGGAAAATAAGAGAGACAATGGAAATAAAAATAAAGATGAAGAAGAAAAAAAACACAAGTGTGTGTGTGTGTGTGTGTGTGTGTGTGTGTGTGTAGGCAAGTATAAGTTGACAAGATAGAAGATTCTTCAAAATAATAATCCATTCCAAGCATAGTGTTATTTACAATTATGAAAAGGTGGCCAAGCAGCAGCATTCATTGCTATCTGCTCCCTCACTGTGCTAAATATCACCAACTGCCTCAAGCTCCTGATGCTATGCCTTCCCCACCATGGTGGACTGTAATCTGGAGCTGTAATCTGAAATAAACCATTCCTTCCTTAAACTTAGTTTTGTCAGGTATTTTGTTCTAGCAATAAGAAGTTGACTAATACACCAGCCACAGAAAAGCCTTCCTACTCACCACCACCTCTCTGTCTTAGAAAGGATATTTCTTCCTTATATCTTCCTGTCCAGCTAATGTAGAGCTTTATTGTTCCTTTTCAGATTTAAAATCACCTGGCCCAGAGGTATCCCAAGAATATGGCATATTACATTACTTTTATTTCCAAAGTCCTGCCCCATCTGATATATCTTATTTATTTCCTGGTTCTAAGTTTCTAAACCACATCTGACTTCGCTACAATCTTTCAATATTGTTTCAGACCTTCTGGATATCTTCTCCCAGGTCAGAGCCTGAGCCTGGTTCTGCATCTCTCATAACAGCAAGCATGTTTGTATATCATAACAATCTGATTCTGGTTCCAAATTGTCAAAAATTAAGCCAGTTTTACTGCTGTTATATAGTTCCTCAAGAATACTTCTAAAGAGCTGGGAGTGGTGGTACACACCTTTAATCCCAGCACTCTGGAGGCAGAAGTAGGAGGATCACCATGAGTTTTGAGGCCACTGTGAGACTCCATAGTGACTTCCAGGTCAGCCTGGGCTAGAGAAAGCCCCTACCTCAAAACAACAACAACAACAACAAAATAATGATACTCCTAAAGAAGCTGGAGAGATGGCTCAGTCAGGAAAGTATTTTCCATGTAAGCATGAGAACCTGAGTTTGGCTCCCTAGCACTAACATAAATGCTAGGCATGTTGGCATGCACGTGTAATACCAGCTCTGGGGAAGTGGAGACAGGGTATCCCTGGAGCTTACTGGCTACCTAGTCTAGCCCAATCAGTGAGTTCTGGGCTCTGTGAGAGAGACTTGCCTTTAAAAATAAGGTGGATGGGCTGGGAAGATGGCTCAGTGGTTTAAGGCACTTACTTGCAAAACCTGCCACCGCAGGCTCAATTCCCAAACTGCCCACATAAGCCAGATACAAAAAGTGATACTAGTGTCTGGTGTTTGTTTGCAGTGACAAGAGGCCCTGGCACATGCACACACATACACCTACAAATAAGTAAAAGTTAAAAATAAGATGGAGAGCTACTGAGGACACCAACTTCTGGCTTCCACATGCATAAGGCCACATATGCACAGCACACACACTTGCATTCCCCCCAAAAAATACCCCTAGAAAATCAATTTTCAAAATGTGAACTTTACAACAGTGGTACTAGATGATGTTATCAAAATGACTCAGTAGTAAAAGTATGAAAAATGCCACATATTCCATTTCTGTCTTGAAGATTTATCATACACAAAACCCAAACAAAGGTTTTCAGAAGTCCTATAGCAAAACACCCTATTTAACTATGCTTAACCTAGTCATTTTTAAACATACTCTGATCCATAAAAAGTTTTCACAATATACTCATTTTCTGGAACTCAACTTTTAGGCATTGCTGGTGTGCAGAGTGCCCCTGAATCCCTAGGCTCAAGTTTCTAAGTTCTTCCCACCTTTTGGGGTCTTGTTAATGAGTTTCAAGAGTTAAAGATTCCTTACCCAATATACCAAGATGTGTTTCTTCCTTCAGATGTACCCTTTCCTGGAATGTTTCATCTTGGAAGGCTTCATATCGAACTTTCCAGTAAGTACCTCCAATTCGGCTAGAGCTCTTCTGGAAGAATTTATCTGAAGCACTGGCATATAAGTAGATAAATGTCATATGATTTCACCGAGTAGCAAATAGACCCCCATATCACCCTTAATCACAACAACTCATGGATCTTTTTCAAATATGTTTTTATTTATTTGTTTGCAAGAAGAGACATCAATAATGATGTCAAGCTGCTGCCAGGGACTCTTGTCACTGCAAATGAACTCAGCCAGGTGCATGTGCCACCTTGTGCATCTGGATTTACGTGGGATCAAACCCAGGCCACTAGGTTTTCAAGCAAGTGCCTCAACTAGTGAACCATCTCACCAGCACCACATCAACTCATGGATCTTTATAGACTATCTAATTGAACTCCTACCAATGAAGACATCACCTTTGATAATACCAATATTGAGTTATAAAAAGCTGTACTTGAACCTTTCCAAAGACAGGGACCTTCTTTTCAGAGGAAGTCATCCCTTATACTGTTAGATATTTTAATACTGGAGTTACTCTTTATAGTAGAATGAAATATCTATGGTTGTAAATTCCATATTCTGAGAAGTTTGGTCCTCTAGAGTTACATAGCCTACATCTGTACTTTTCCTTTCCTTCAATTTTTTGTTCTCATCTTTTTTTTCTTTGAACTCCATTGATTGTCTCAAAAAAAAAACATGATATGCAAGTAAGAAGAAAACAAATGTCTGACCAAACTGTAAAAACTCCAGATATATAGAGGACACATGTCACTGGAATGCTGTGGGTGAACAGAGGGCCAGGCGTAATCTGCATGAGGATGCTGGATATAAGGAACACAGGAGGGAGGTGAGGCAACAGTGGAGAGGTTTTGTTTACTGTTGGATGATAATATCATTGAGCAGGTTGGCTCCCTTCAAGGTCTGAATCACAACATCCAGCTCTTTATTTAGGAAGGTAGGACAAAGCTTGTGGCAGACATGGCTGGTGAGGCATCCACAAGAAAGAGTCACATGTTGCTGATCCTGTGACAATGGCTGAGCAATCCAGATTAGACCCAAGAGCTGATCAAAACACATCAAAGCAGAAAAACAGAGGCCACAGGGAATTTAGCATGAAATCTGACTGCTAATAGACTTGCCAAGGCTCAGGAAACGTTGCAGAAATGGGAAGATTGTAAGAGCCTCAGGGTTAACAGAAATTTCCTGAAGTGCACCCCCCCCCAGAGATTGAGGCCTTAATTACCCTACACTGGCTACCAATAACCCCACTAGGAGAACAGAACACTTCAAGGGAAATGGAGGTGATATAAGACTGTAACCTTTGTAAAATAAATTTTAAAAAAACTAAAATAATCAGAGCTGGAGAGATGGCTTAGCAGTTAAGGAGCTTGCCTGTGATGCTCATAGACCCAGGTTCGATTCCCCAGCACCCAGATACACAGGGTGGGACATGCATCTGGAGTTTGCAGTGGCTAGAGGCCCTGGTGTGGCCATTCTCTCTCTCTCTCTCTCTCTCTCTCTCTCTCTCTCTCTCTTTCTGTCTCTCTCTCTCTCTCTCTGTCTCTCTCTTCCTCTTTCTCTCCCTCTCACCAATAAATAAATAAAATATTTTTAAAAGATTAAAAGAACTTATTGTAGCTTCAGTTTGTGTGCTGTAGATCTAGAGTTCAATAACTGAGGGGAGGAACTTGATGCCAAGAGTTTGTCCCTGAAGGCTGCCCTGGGCTTCATGAGGTCCTATAACAATATCCCTCCACATCCAAGTTTACCTCTCTATTATGAACTAGCCTCCACAGCTCTACCAGCACCTCCCATCTGGGCAGTCTCCAGAAACTAGGCATTAGATGAATCTCTGGTAACTTTTTCTTTTTCTGGTTGCTTATGAATTCACTGGTATCTAGGTCAAATGTACTTTTCCAGAGCTTCAGCAGTACTGAACATCTTTGCCAGGATACTGCCTCTTTACACTTACGCCAGTGCTGCTCCAAGGTGGTAGATACCCCTTCCTTGCAAATGGTCTCAGTTTACTGGTCTCTCCAAGGCTCTTGGTCACTCCCTCCGTGACTATTACTCGCTGCTCCTGGGCATTTTTAAAGTGATCATCCACTGGCTTATTAGATCTTTTTTTAAATTTGATTTATTGGGGACTAGAGAAATGGCTTAGTGGTTAAGTGCTTGCCTGTAAAGCCTAAGGACCGCAGTTCAAGGCTTGATTCCCCAGAACCCACGTAAGCCAGATGCACAAGGGGGTTCATGCATCTGGAGTTCATTTGCAGTGGCTGGAGGCCCTGGTGTGCCCATTCTCTCTCTATCTATCTGCCTCTTTCTCTCTCTGTCTGTTGCTCTCAAATAAATAAAATAAACAAAAAATTGACTTATTTATTTGAAAGAGAGAGAAAGAGGTAGAGGGGGGAAGAGAGACAGAATGGGCACACCAGGACCTCTAGCCACTGCAAATGAACTCCAGATGCATGTGCTGCCTTGTAAATTTGGCTTATGTGGGTCCTGGGGAATTGAATATGGGTCCTTTGGCTTTGCAGGCAAGTGCCTTAACTGCTAAGACATCTCTCCATCCCTTTATTATATATTTTCTCTTTTGGAGGGTCAACAATTTGCTGTATATTTCTCTCTGAGCTCCTAGTAGTCCTTGTTCTCAACTTGTCATGAATAAGGTCTCTGAAAAATGTCAGGCTATTATCACTGGGCAGTGTGCATCTGGGCACCTAACTAGGAGTTGTAGGAGAGATAGACACAATGACCTCATCCCCTTCATTCTCCTCTATCATAAGCTGGCATGATCTTCAGGTCTTAAGTAATCATACTTGAGAAGAAAGAGCCAGGCTCCATCCTCTTTGGAAAGTCACTCCCACAAACTCTCCTAGTATATCCTGCCATTGCCTGGATATTTTCATCTCAAACTTCTCAAACTTTGTCTCAAACTTCTCTGTCCACTGCCATATTATCAACCAGAAGGATTCACTTCTCCCTGGACATTAGGCATGGGTTAAGTATTGTTAAAACCTGTCAAAATCACTGCAATTATTAACATTAAATTCTATAAGTTAACCACTTCTGAGATTCATTATCCAGTAAATAAACAAAGATGTTGGTATGGGGTAATTCATTCCCTAATTAGCAGCTATTAAGCCCTCTTTTGCTGCCTAACCTGCCTTGAGTCTAACCCACAGCCAGACTACCCTTGTTCCAGCACCAGTTATCTTAAACACGCTACACATGCCTTGAGACAACTATGCAAAACATTGCAGCTAGTTGTCCTAGCTTCTAGAAGCATAGCCTTATCCAGGACTGTCTACAACAGTTTATACCAGACATTTTGCAATCACACACCTTGATAAATGAACCATTTCTGTCTTAACCAGAGAAAGCATACTTTCTCTTGGGGAGGGACTATAGTGACTGATGGCAAGACTGTGATTGGTCAAAGCACAGCTTTAATTACTGTGATTGATCTCAACTGAACAGTCATGATGTATCTATGTATTATTTGTTCAAACACCACTTTTCAGAGAGTCAGCTGGGTGACATTCTCCTGTGCTGCCTGTCCTGTGTTGCAATATTGGTTCCAATAAAGGTTCCTCTCGGGTCAAATTTTTGCCTATTTTCTGTGCTGCAGAGCTGGCAACATGAAGAAAGAAGTGGTGCGGGGGTAGCTTGACAGCTGAAAAAAATGTGTACCTAAAAAGATACCTTGATACAACAGGCCACACTTGAACCCATGCACTGCTTGGTGGCTTAACAGATGAACAAGGATGTCTGCCTTAGCCAGAAGTTTGATCTTGGACCCATGCTTAACAGCTGAAAATTTTATATGGGTGCAGCTTGAATCCAACACCACTTGGTATCACCAATGGGTGCTGACAAACATGACCCTCCCAGGCACCTACTCACACCTAATATTACTTCTAATCTCTGACACTAGGTTCCCTTCAAACCACCCAGCAGGCAGCCAAAAGCCTAGAGCTTCCCAGTGCAGTGTCCACCATTGTAGCCTTGACAAGTGAAGAGGTACCCGCAGCTTCAGAGGCAGTACCAGCAGCTGGTGCCTGGTTTCCAGACTGAGCTTCCAAGCCACCCTGACTGTAACCACAGCCTGTTTCTTGTGCCCTGGACTGGATTTCTAGAACAAAGTGTTGGCTATTGCTGTCTCAGTGCTGAAGAAGTGGCGCCTCAGACTCACTCATTGGCAGTGTCCAAAAACCTGAATCTACCCAGCGTTCAAGTGGGTCAGCATCACTACTGGCAACTGCCTATTGATTCCGCCAGGAATCTTGCCCATCTGCAGAAATCCTGTCCTCAGTGGAAGAAGTGGTCTATACTTGAGTGATCTCTGCAATCTCCAGCATCCAGTTCCTGAACAGCCCAAGCTCCCATATAGCAGCAGGTGTTCCACTTATACCCTGGCTCCTATGTGGTTTCCTAGTAGATTCTTGGCAGTGACTACTGACAACGGAAAGAACAGCTTAATGGTTTCAAAACGGCCAGGGCAGGAAGAAGACTTGAAGTAGAAATAGAAAGAATGAGAGAGCAGGATGTAAGGAGCCAGATAAAAGAACTTGCAGGCCCTGGTCAACAGAAGATTTTCAGGAAACTGTCACATCTTCAGGGCCAAGGGTTTTAGACTCAAGTTGAGTTCTGTAACTTTAGCCACTACCAAAGACCAAGGATCCACATACACTTGTAGGACTAGAGGCCCAATGCTTGAGACTACACAGGTACTATAAGAGGGTGGCACTTGCCATTGCTTCTGTCTGCCTGTTACCACTGCTCACTGCTGTCATCCAATGAGGGAAAGAAATGATGCTAGAGACCAACATTTGAAAAACTTCTTGCCTACCTGTGAGGACTATCTACGTAACGTGAAATAATTCTCAGCCAGCCGTCATGTTCCTCCCACCAATTGACTCAGCTCAGCTTCCGGGTACCCCCCATATCCTTAAACACAGGTCCGTATTCCTCATCCTTTCTCTTTTTATCAGAAATTCCCTAAAATGAGCATACCTAAAATGAGCATAGTCACACATGTCTGTGGCCCACACATGCATGTAGTCCCAATTCCTCCTGAGACTGAGGCAGGACTTGAGCCCAGGAGTTCAAGGCCAGCCAGAAAAACATGAGAACCATTGTCATCAAAAATCCTTCATTATAACATGAAAACCCACTGAGTAGGCAAGCCCAAATAGAGGTTCTAGATTCTATTCTAAAATTCCAGTGTCAACTTTTAAGTTTTCTTCAGATTCACTTCATATATTCCTGAAATAATAAGCTTTATAAATGTTCTCTCATGCTTTCCCTTAATCACCTACCAAGAGTTTCTTCTGTGAAGAAACTGGCACCTATGGTTCCCAAAGAGTTGGTATAAATTAATGAATAGGAACTAACCTCCTGCTCTGCATTTTCTGGAAAAAATTATATATATATATATATATATATATATATATATATATATAGAGAGAGAGAGAGAGAGAGAGAGAGAGAGAGAGAGAGGGAGAGAGAGAGGGGGGCAGAGTCTCTCTGTAACCTAGGCTGGCCTTGAACACACAGAAATCCTACCTCAGCTTCCTTAGTGCTGGGATAAAAGGCATAAGCCACCAGGCCTGGCTCAATCTTTTCCAAATGAAACAAAAGAACATGGAGTAATTTCTACAAAATGATGCACACCACAAGTGGCTTATGCATTTCTACTTACATTTCTTAGAAGGCTTTTTTTAACCAATGTTCAAATGTCTTCTTCACATTATGGAGGAGAAGAAAGATAGGACCAAGGATAAAATAAGGAAAAGCCATTTCAACTGATGCAGCAACTAATGTAAAATATGTGGACTTTCCTTTCTAAACACAGACAGAGATTTCAGCAGAAGTAACCCAGACACTATTTGGAACGTTGGCTGGGATATTACATAACCTTACAAAAAACTTTTCTATCTCTAACTAACCAAAGAGCTAGCAATCCCAGGGAACCACAAGAATTTGGGTAACAGTTAACCTAACCAGACAATGATTATGACCCCCCTAGGAAAGTTAAGAGATTTCCAAAAGGAGGATAATAGGTGTTTGGGCAGGAGTAAGGATAAGCACCATCTGCCTCTTACCTTCCTGGCTCTCTCAAACTCTTCCCAGTTCTTCCATCATACCCCGTTGGGCCATAGTCCCATTGAATCTCATGAGCTTCAATGAAATACTGCCTAACTTTGCCTGTAAGCTGGTTCACAGATGGTGCCATGGAGCAAGACTTGACCTGGTAGACAGCCTGCATGCCACCTGGAAGAAAAACATCATGACTAGCCCTATTCTACCAGAATTTCTACTAGCAGACTTAATCTTTCTTCTTTACTTAGTGTTTTATCCTCCTACATCTTCTAATCTCTTCACACTTGTCCCCAAGTCTCTAATTCCATACAAGCCTGTCTTGGAGAGAGAGCAAGACCCGGTAACTACCTCTACCACTCACACTATCATTGATATAATTATCTGATCCTCATCCTTGCCCCTTGAAAAGATTTATATTGTAACCACATCATAAATACTTAAATCAGGAGACTTGAGTTCAAGTCACTATCTACAAGATCTTATGCAAATCATGTCCTCAATTTCAGTTTCCATCTTTTGTAAATTGAGAGAATAGGGAAATCCACCTCATGAGACTAGTGGGAGCATCAAATTTAAAAGGATGAGAAAGTATTTATAAACTAAACAGCTCACCAAATACTGTCTTCTTTTGAAGAAGAAAACAAAAAAATAAAAATCAGTTTAGTAACTTACCCAAGAGTATATAGCTAGTCAGCAGTAAAGCTGACACTTAAGCTCACATCTTTAACTGCAGATGCTCAGTACTCTTTTTTTCTCTTATATCCACTACTTTGGTCACACAATCACCCTAGACTCCAAGATTTAAATCTATATAATTCTTCTGAAGTCTCATTGAAATTTTATAGGTAGGCCACAATTGTTGACACCCACAAGACTTACCAAAAGTCAGAAAGCAGATAGAAAAAAGAGATTTTGAATTCATGCTTGCCTTGTTTCAAGCTACATGCTTATTCTACTATTGTGCTGCATCCCTAACCTGAATACATATCTGTGTTCTTTTATGTAGGCACTTACAGGGACAAGATCATATTCTAATTGATGGAACATATTGATCTGGCTTCTACTAATGCAAACCTACCACCCAAGTCTTATTATTCCACCAGTACCTATCTCCTCACCTATGCACACTCACATTCATATGACATGCCCCAGTCACCTGCTCAGTTCATTGTATATCAAATTATACTAGGAAGTAAGAACTAAGAGGACTTTAGAGATTTAGGCTAAGTGCTCCATGTGCAGACATGACAAATGAAGCACAGACATAGGAAGAACCTTGATCAAAGTCATATAGTGAATATTTCAAAGAGCTGAGGCTAAAACTGTGCCCTTCTTAAAACTTACCTAGGGTTCTTCCCCATTGGCTCATATGTTCTTCTTCCCCTCTGATGTTCCTCAATGCCTATGATATTACTTTAACCACTCTCCCTCTCCAAACAAAGTCTTCTATCCATACTGTTGTTGGAACCCAACTAGAGTGTCACTACTCACCCATACTACACTATGATTTCCTACAGCAACCTCATTCTCCTTCACCCCTGTTTAATCAGCTGAAAATGACTCCAGGTCTTAATTCCTTAGCATTGGGAACCAAAAAACAAAGCATTTTAAAAGTCTACCTGTCTATCCACAAGAAATATGGTGTTCAAGATGGGCAATATTAAACCTAGAGAAAAATGTCCAAATTTACCTAGCAAGTTAAGGTCAGAACGAAGAACACAGGCACCCTGACTTCAGCCCACCAATTCACCATTTATACTAAGAAGCCTGGCCTAGAAGATCTAGTAATCCAAAATAGAAGCCCAGCTTTTTGTAGATCATTATTTATACCTCCCTCCTATACCCCAAAGGTCAAAACAGTTAGATCTCACTTTGTAAGTGGCTGTTCACTTGACAGCTAATTAACCAACTTCCAGGCTTCTGGGGTACCATCTCTGCAGTCACAAAGGTGGCTGGAAAGATTTGAGCCACATCAGTGCGGTGTCCGCGGGTAGTTAGCATCTGTCCATGGAAGAAAACTGTGTGGACATCCACTTCATTGCCCATGCCAAACAAATGCCAGGCCACATGATTCTGTGCACACATGCTCAGATCTGGTAAGTTCCCAAAAACAAACCCATTGATTGCTACAAAAGAAAGCAAAAAGAAATCATCAATATTTGGAAAATATAAATCAATATGGCAAGCTTTACCATCTGACAATAATAGTAGATAACAATTATGTGGACTTTTAAAGAGTACACTATGTCAAACATATACATAATCTCATTTGAACGATAAAAAGAGTTCTGTAGAATAGGCAAAAATCATCTGTCTCGAGCTGGACATGGTGGTGCATGCCTTTAATCCCAGCACTCTGGAGGCTGAGGTAGGAGGGTCTCTGTGAGTTTAAGGACAGCATGAGGCTACATAGTGAATTCCTGGTGAGCCTGGGCTTGAGTGAGACCCTACCTCAGAAAGAAACTGTTTGTCTCATCCAAAAAAGTTAAAAGGGCTGGAGAGAGGGTTTGGCAGTTAAGGTGCTTGTCTGCTAAAGCAAAGGACCCAGGTCCAATTCCCCAGTACACAAATAAGCAAGATGCACAAGGTGGTACATGCATCTCCCTCCCTCCCTGCAAAAAATAAATAAATGAATAAATAAAGTATTTTTTAAATAAATAAATAACTGTTTAAAAGTTTAAAACCCAGAGCTCAGAGACACTGCTCACCGCTCTCTAAAGATTACAAAGCTGTAAGTAGAAAGCCAATATTCAAAGCGAGCCATCTAAACAAGCTCCATAAGAAGTGATTTATTTTGTAGGCTAGCCTTTCCTTTCTGGCTGGTTTCCTTCTGAAGTCTCCTTGGTGCAAATGGAACAATATCTGACTAAATATTGTACCAATAATAATCAATTATAATAAAATCCAAGAGAAATTTAAACTGCTTATGCCGGATATGTGGAATCCATGGCCCACAGGCTGCATGCAACCTAGGTTATCTGTGAATTTGAGCCAACATAAAAGCATAAACTTAAAACAATGAAATTTTGTCACAATTTGATTGCATGGTACTCCAACCTGAACTTTGCAGATGACAACATCATGCCACAATATCATACAAAAGGAGCATATTTATTTGTGCATATGTATGGCTTTCATTTTACAGTTGTATACAGCTACCAGTGTTATCGTCTCAGTGCAAATGGAGAAATTGGTACCACAAAACGTCACGTACATACATAGTGACTTTGACTATGAAACACAGCAATGATCAACAATGTTTTAACCTACCATCTCAGACAATAGATGTTTAATGTTATTCAGAAAACAAGAGGTATTAATATTTGATAATTAAAGGTTATTTCCACACTTCAGTAGCACCTCACTCATCATCTACCCCACTTTTCTTTTGTTAATATTTTATTTTATTTGAAAGCAGAGAGAAAGATAGAAGAGAGACATACAAAGAGAATGGGCACACCAGGGCCTCCAGCCACCACAAACAAAATTTAGATGCATGCATCTCCTTGTACATCTGGTGTACATGGGTACTAAGGAATCAAACCCTGATCGTTATGCTTTGCAGGCAAACGCCTTAACCACTGAGCAATTTCTCTAACCTCTGCCCCGCTTTTCAATCAGCACTATGTTTCACTCTGAGATGTGGGAGGATCTTGCTTTCTATTTTTATGCCAATTAATTTTCATGATAAAATCATATACCCCTTAGCTGTTATTATTTTTAATCCAAGTTTGGTTTCTTTAAGTTTTGTCAGGGAAAATAGTAAGGTACTCTGCTAAATCCATAGGGAATTTTTATTAATTTTCAAAGACTATAATTTGAAAGGCACTATTAAAAAAAACATGCTGCCAAATTCAGTATGCATCAAGAATTGTGTAATATGGAAACCAGGCATGGTAGCGCAAGCCTTTAATCCCAGCACTCAGAAGGCAGAGGTAGGAGGAGGATCTCTGTGAATTCAAGGCCACCCTGAGACTCCATAGTGAATCCCAGGTCAGCCTGGGATAGAGTGAGACCCTAACTCGAAAAAAAAAAAAAAAGAATTGTGTAATATGGGCAAAATAGAGGAACTGAGAAAAAAAGACTGCCTTTCTCAACAGGAATTTTTTAAAGTTACAACTCAAATGGATTCTATTGTAAAAACTACTTAATGTGATAACATATTTAATAATAATTAAAGAAACAAAATCATTTACTGAAGGTGAGTTTATTAACTAATGTGTGGAGAGTGTGGCAGATATAATATGTCCTGAAAGGGGAGAGGTATTTCTAAAATTAATTTGTCTCAGTAGACTATGGCCAGGTCAATTAAAGATACTAGAAAATCTGTTGAAAAAAGTAAAGGTAGTACAGCTGCTAATTTTAATCTTTATGCTTTTGTAATGGACGACAGCACCAATGTGACAAATAAGGCTCAAATTGCCATTTTATTAGAGGTATTGATAACAAATATAATAGCATAAAATAAATACATTCATTAATGTCATTAAGAGACACACCTCAGCCAGGCGTGGTGGCACATGCCTTTAATCCCAGCACTCAGGAGGTAGAGGTAGGAGGATTGCTGTTAATTCGAGGCCATCCGGGAACTACAGAGGCATTCCAGGTTAGCCTGGGTTAGAGTGAGACACTACCTTGGAAAAAAGTAAATAAATACAGCTCAATCAAGATATTTATATGATGCAGTGAAAAATATGTTGATGAAATTTTCTTTGCCCAGTGATAGATATTGTAAAACTAATAGAAGACAATGCAAATACCACCCAAAACTCAGATTTAATGAAGTATTATTGAATCAATAAAATTTATGCACAAAAGCCTTAAAAATAGCACCATGGAAGTAATCATCAAGATTGTGAATTTCATAAGGGCAGAGGGATTAAATAATCACCAATTCCATGAATTCCTTAAAGGTGTTGATGCTGACTATGGCAACATCGTTTACTTTGTAGAAGTAAGATGGCTAGGTCGAGGGCAATTTTTGAAAAGGTTTTATTACTTGCAACACATTATCAAGAAGTTTATGGTATCAAGAACAAAAATTTGTCCAAAACTTGACAATGAAACCTGGGCTGTAGAAATGGCTAAGCAGTTAAGGACATTTCTTGCACAAGCACAAAGGCATAAGGGGACCTGAGATTGCTTAAGTTTGGATCTCCAGAACCCACATAGACAGCTGAGCATAGCCACACATGTCTGTAATACCAGTCCTATAGGAAGCAGAGACCAGAGAATTGCTGGAACTCATGAATGGCAAGCTCTAGAATCAGTAAGAGACTCCATTCAAGAAATAAACAGGCAGGTGAGTGATGGAGAGGGAACCATGACATTATTTTCCAGCTCTGCAGGAATGTGCATGTGGTACCACATCAGCACATACATGTGCATATACCATACAATGCTCACCACACCACACATACTACACATATGCAAAAAGAAATTGGCTTACAGATTTACCATCTTAGTGCATTTATCTGACCATTTAAATATACCAAATATGAATCTTCAAACTGAAAATCAACTTATCAATACCATGTTTTAAATCATAACAGCATTTCAAATGAAAGTAAAATTATGGCAAGGTCAAATTAAGGCAAAGAATTTTACACATATCAACATATTTGGTAAACAGTCTGGGAACAGCAAAAATATATAGCCTTGTATTTCAATTTTATACAAAAAATTGAAAACAGATTCCTTGGAAAAGAATCAGTGGTTTTGGATATTTACTAATCTATTTTCAGTTGACATAAATATGTTACCTGACAATTTTCAAATAGAATATATAGAGCTCAATCTGTCATTTAATTTTAAGAAAAATCTGATGGCATCTTTTTTCTTTTTTTTTTTTTTTTTTTTTTTTTTTTTTTGGTTTTTTGAAGTAGGGTCTCACTCTAGGCCAGGCTGACCTGGAATTCACTATGGAGTCTCAGGGTGGCCTCGAACTCACGGCGATCCTCCTACCTCTGCCTCCTGAGTGCTGGGATTAAAGGTGTGTGCCACCACACCTGGCTCTGATCGCATCTTTTTATTAAACCTGAATAGTCCTATCTTCCCACAGCCAAATATTTCTTACTTCACAATCATACCTTATTCTTATCTTCACTTTTTGTCAGCACTTACATTTGTGAGCAACTATTTTCAAGAATGAGGCACATTACACATAAAATTAGAAAGAAAATATCTGATGAGCACCTTGAGTACACATGAAGAATTGCAACTACTTCCAACAAGCCAGATCTTGATGCATTAGTTTGTCAAATGCAATGTGAAATATCTCACTAGCTTTATGTTACCATTTTTTTTCACTTTTGTAATAAACAGGTCAAAATTGATAAAATTTTATTACTTAGATATTTTTCTTTACTTTATTAGCTATTGAAACTTTGGGACTTTCTGAACAAGGTAATGCACAATTAGGATTATTATGTGAGGACATTTTTGTTTGTCTGTGGTGACAGTTATTAGGAAAATTATATCCAGACATTTTTAAACACATCAGCTTGCATTAGTGTTTATGTATTTAATGTGTGGCACAAAACAGTTGTTCATCCAATGTGGCCCAGAGAAGCCAAAAGGTTGAATTTCCCTGATATAAACCATGCTTTACATTTTTCCACTAAGTTTTCAGTTC
Source organism: Dipus sagitta (assembly GCA_036346955.1). Lineage (NCBI taxonomy): Eukaryota > Metazoa > Chordata > Mammalia > Rodentia > Dipodidae > Dipus > Dipus sagitta. The sequence continues at coordinate 55,972,758 of CM070776.1, read as the reverse complement.
CAGTTGGAACTGCTGGCTTTGAGCCCACTCCTGTAACCAAAGGTAGGCAAATAACTTCCTTACCTAACAAAATGAGCTTGTTTCTCTTCCAATAATCAGTTCTCTGCTTAAGTCTTCGGGTTTTTGTGCTTTTACTCTGTTTCAACTGAATTTGCATGACTTATTCCCTTATATACATAAGCCCATGGTAGCATATAAGCAAGGTTACTTGAAGGCAGCCATTTTTCTCCACAAAGTGACTAGTTCTGCCAGCTTATATCCCATTTAAAGCAAGGAGATATTAATTAATTCTATCAGTGAGCAACTAACACTAAAGTGACTAAGAATATCACATATGACTTTGAAATCACTATTCTTGACTATATCACATTATGAGGCAGGCTAGCCTCATAGCTAGAGACCTGAGCTAGGCCATTTCTTTTGTGATCCTCATTGTTTTCAGACACAAAAGAGAAAATCTACTTCCCCTTGGTCTTTGTGAGGATAAAAAGGACCAGTTATGAGAAAGCACCAAATAAGAGGACAAACTCTTCATCAGTATCCACTGTCACAATGCAGCCACTTCCTCCCAGCTTACCATGCATCCTGTTGCTCTCCTGGAAGCCTTCATCTTCTTTATCCACAGAGGCAGAATCTAAGTAAGTAGCAATGTTCTCATCAAGGTGCCAGCTAAGGTTCTCATCTACCACACTGAAGAGCAGGAAGAAGTTATGGTCCACATCCTTCCTCTGAGGTGGGAAGTTCCCATCCAAAGTTCCTAGCGCAAGTATAAAAGGATCCCTTGAGAAACTCCTTTCCTTAGCAAAATAAGCTACAAGGTACTTATAAGAAAAAAGAAATATGAAGAGACAAGGCCATAAAGGTATGCCAGCAACTGAAAAGCATTTACAAGGTTGTCAGTGAAATTATCGATTTGAGAGAACCTACAACGTAAAGGGGGAAAACATAGGACATCGAATAATTCCGTACCATCATGCTTGCCCATGTCTTCAATCTAGTGCCCAAATATAACCCAATTTCTACAACATGATGGACTTCAGGCCTGACTATTCCTTGAACATATCCTTTTCCAAATCTGCTTGCCCTACTGATCCTTACTTACTCTTACCATATACCTAATCAAATGTGACTTGATCTCTATCATGCTGCAGAATAACAGAGCATGTCAATTTAAAAGTATTTTTGTTTGGAGGAGGTTATTTTTTATAAAGTAATTAAATATACCCAATAATGGAAAGACTTTGATAGGCTAATAACAGGTATTCCTCAGGCTGCTACCCAACCATTTGATTATTTCACAAAGATATCCCAAACTGCATGCTATGGCTTATCCTTTGGGTCCATACCTCTTTTACAAGTGATGAGGGGTCCAATGAGGCCAGTTGCAATGTCTCGTGGAGCATCTACATGAGAATGGTAGATCCAGGTGAGGCATGCAGGGTCAGCACCAGTGGGTGCATGGCCTTCTGGGATGGTCCAATTGTATACATGGGTGCCCCCCGGGGGAACAGAATCATCAGCTTTCAGGTACCCAGAAGAGCCATCTGGGTATAAGGAGCCTGGAAAATTAAATTGGACATGCCTATTAACAGGGTTAATGGGAGGATGGCAGATATAGAAGTCAAGGCAGGGCAGACTTTATAGAACATCTAGTTCTAATATGATTCTAAGAAATGTAGGTAGGATTCCAAGATTCAGCACAGTGATCATTGCAAGGTCCTCATATTAACATGGGGTGGAAAGATAGAAGGCATTTGGGCAGGGACTATGTCTAGACAAAGTGCTGTTTATCTTAAGTGTTATGGAAGCAAGGGAAAAGACATAATTCCTTTCCTTCTAGCCTACTAGTACTTGCTGGTGAGAGCATCTCCAGAAACTATCCTCTGTTACATAAGGAGACCCTGCCTCAAAATGTTATCCCTTTCAAACACTTACTTTTAAATTCAAGAAGCAAAAAATCATAGAATTTTAGTTTAAAAGCAAGTAAGTGGTCAGTTGTTTCACTTCCACATTGTAGAGAAAAGGAAATAAAACCACAAGTATCTTAACATTTCTTTATGAGTATATTCAAAATTATCTCTTTTCATATATTTATCTATTTGCAAGCAGAGAGAGATAGAGAGAAGAGAGACAGACAGAGAGAATGGGTGCACCAGATCCTCATAGCCACTGCAAATGAACTCCAGAAGCATGTGCCACTTTGTGCATCTGGCTTATGTGGGTTCTAGGGAATCAAACCTGGGTCCACAGGCTTCACAGACTTCACAGCCAAGGGCCTTTACCAATAAGTGGTCCCTCCAGTCCAAAATTCTCCCTTCATCATTTTGATTGGGAGAGTATATATTTGCTTGAGATAGGATTTCACTAAGTAACCCGAGCTGATCCTCCTGCCTCTAACTTCTAAAGTGCTGAAATTATGAATGTGCACCACTGCAGTACTGTCCACTATTGTGACATTTACACTGTGTAATTACTAAGCATTTTTCACCCTACTGTGTCACCAAAATTGTTCCTCTTATTTAACCATGACATTGGACCCTTTGAGTGAGCACTCTCTACCCACTTCCCACTACCAACTCTCCCTAGCCCCTGTTAGCGATCATTTTATTCTCAACTTCTATGAGATCAACTAATTCAGATGCATATACAAATGAAGTCATGTAGCACTTTGTCTTTCTTTTTTTTAATTTTTTCATTTATTTTTATTTATTTATCTGAGAGCAACAGACAGAGAGAGAAAGAGGCAGATAGAGAGAGAGAGAATGGGCGCGCCAGGGCCTCCAGCCACTGCAAACAGACTCCAGATGCGTGCGCCCCCTTGTGCATCTGGCTAACGTGGGTCCTGGGGAATAGAGCCTCAAACTGAGGTCCTTAGGCTTCATAGGCAAGTGCTTAACTGCTAAGCCATCTCTCCAGCCCAGCACTTTGTCTTTCTTTAGCTGACAGTTCACTTAACATAATTTCTGTTATATCACTTTATGTTATGACAAATGACAATATTTCATTCTTCTAAAGATGAACAGTATCCACTTGGGTAAAAACACATATATGCAGTGCTTGGGATGGAATCCAAGATGCTGCACATGCTAGGCAAGTACTCTATCTCCTCATTCCCAGCTTTATACGACACGTTCTTTGTCCATTCATCTGTATGTGGAGATTTAAGATGATTCCATACCCTGTCTATTTAAATTGTGCTGGAGTGAACATTAGAGTACTGGTATTCCTTCAACATGCTGATTTAATTTCATATATATAATTTTTGGGGGGAGGGGATTCCAAGAAGAACCTCACTTTGGCCCAGTCTGACCTAAAACTCACTCAGTAGTCCTAGGATGGCCTTGAACTCATGGTGATTCTGCTACCTCAGCCTCCCAAAGGCTGGGAATAAAAGCATGTGCCACCACTCCAAGCCTTGGGTATATGTCTAGCAATGGGATTTCTGGGGAATAGGTCAGTTTTATTTTGAGGTTTTGAGGAACCTTTATACTATTGCACAATGGGTGTATTAAGTTGCATTCTTACCAACAGTGTATGAGTTCCTTTTTCTCTGCATCCTAACTCCAAATAAGGATTTTCTGATTTCCCTCTTTAGTTTGCTCACTCACTGCTATATACAGTATAGTCCACTGGACCTCAAAGAATGGGAGAATAAACTGAAGATTATGATACTGCCATAGCACACACTCACAGCACACTGGTTTCAGAACACATTCAAATGTTCAGTGAAAACAAAATTCAAGCAGTTCCTTGTGATAAAAAGAAGAATTCAGCCTTATTCCTGACACAGAATCTGAAGCCCAGAGAGAGGCAGTGACTTGCCCAAGTTGTGCAATGTAGGCTAACAGAATTCATATTAGTACTGACAGTAGATGAGTAAGAAAATAAGATGTATAATGGGCTGGAGAGATGGCTCAGCTGTTAAAGGTGCTTGCTTGGAAAGCCTAATTGCCTGGATTTGATTCCCCAGTTTCCACATAAAGCCAGGTGCACAAAGTGGTGCATGCATCTGGAGTTAGTTCGTGGTGACAAGAGGCCCTGATGTGCCCATTCTCATTCTCTCTCTTGCTCATTCTCTCTCTTTCTCTCTCTGTTTGCAAATAAATAAAAATATTTTTTAAAAAGAAAATAAGATGAATAAGAAAAGGCTCTACTTGGTTAGGCATGACTGCCTCTAAACACTCAGGAGGCTTAGGCAAGGGACTCAAAGGTTCTAGGACAGCCTGGGCCATACAGCAAGATCTTGTCTTACAGAACCAAAAAATAAAAGAATGCAATAGAGCTCTATTTTTGCTCCTAGCACTTTTGTTTTCTCAGATGGTGGTAAAAGGAAGGTAATTGTTGTTGGGAGTAGGCAAAAAAAAAAAAAGATGGGCTACTTTACCTTCTGAGTCCTTCTCATAGAAAACACCATGGGGGTGAATGGTATAGGGCCGAGAGGCAAAATTCTTCAGATGGATAAGAATGACATCCCCCACTTCAGCCTGTATCAATGGCCCCAGGAAACCCATCCAGGCAGGCTGGACCACTTCCTCACTGTATGACCCATCCCTGTATTCCTTATAGATGGTCTTCTTGTAGCTGCTCCCTATCCGGTTCTTGCCAGATTTTAGGAAGCGGGAAGCCAGTCTGAGAAAGAACAAAAGAGAGAATTATAACTTTCCCACCACCTTCAAAGCATTAGAAATTTATTTCCATAGGATGCTGACAAAACTTGAGGAAATTAAATTGTGCTTATTAAAATGTGATGGGAAATAGTAAGTTCAAGAATTGTTGATATTGGACCAATTTTCAACCTTCAAAAAGTCATTTTGATATGGTGCATCCGAATAAAAAAAGTAAGGAGGACACAACCAACTTCAGAATGACTGTTTTTTTAAGTAGTCAGCTCCCCATTGATGTGACCTTAGCATCACATTGCTATATAGAGAGAGCCAAAGAGTATAGTAGTTATGACCATAAGCTCTGGAGCCAGGCCACTTGAAATTTGAGAGTTGTTTAGCAAGTTCATTATCTTGTACGTGCACAATTTCACTATCTGTCAAATGAAGATAATTGCAGTATCTAATTAAGACAGTTGTTATGAGTGACTAAAATATTGAAATATAGGGCTGGGGATAAAACAGAGGTAAAGCATATGTTTAGCTTGCACAAGGCCTTGTGTTTGTTTCCTAGAATCACAAGAAACAAAAAAAGCTTAAAATGTATAAAGATTTTAGGATAGTACCTGAGAAATTACAAAAGCTCAATAAATGCTATTACTTCAAAGCATTAAGGATAGTAGCTAATTACATTATTCTCTAAAGGAGGCTTTTAATACAAGGATCTGACTCCAAAGCTAGATAAATAGTTTTTGTCAAAAGGCAGAACATGAGCTGGGCATTTAACTCCATGGTAGAGGACCTACTTGCCTAGTATATTTGAGGCCCTAGGTTTGATACCCAATACTGCAGGAAAAAAAAAAAAACAAAGATAGAGGGAGGTGGGAGGCAGGGAGGAAGGGAGAGAAGGAGGAAGGAAAGGCTCTTATTCATACTATAATTCAGTCAATTTTGAAAAACTCTGAGCTTTGGAGAGATAAGATGAATTATGTCACAAAACATTCTTCAATACATTTATTCCTTTTATTCAACTGACATTTATGAAGCACTAAGTTTCTAAGAACAAAAAAAATTAATCTCTCCAAGCTGATATAAGAGGATTGCCATGAGTTTCAGGTCAGCTTGGGCTACATACTAAGCTTTATAACAGCCTGGAATACAGTGTGAGTTTCAGAAAACCAAAAAGGAGGAAAGAAGGAACAAAAGAAGGAAGGGAGGGAGGAAGGAGAAAGGGAATGTAGAAGTAAGGAGAATGAGTAGGAGAGAGGGGGTAGAAGAGAGAAAGGAAGAAGGGAAGGAGGAAAGAAGAAATAAATGAAGGACAAAAGGGGAGGGAGGGCAAGAAAGAAAGAAGACAAACGGGAGGGAGGGAGAGAAGGCGGTAAAACCCCTAAAGGTATTATGGTGAGAATAGTACCACCTCTGTGTCCACATTGCAAAAGTTTAAATTCTAGCTTTCCATTTACTAGCTGTGGGATTTAGACAAGACATTTAACCTTCAGGAGACAAATTTCTCATCTGTAAAATCAGTATTCTGATATTCAGGTGTTGCTCAGTGGTAGAGCTAATGCTTAGCATGTACAAGGCCCTGGGTTCTATATATATGGAATAGATTGATATAGATAGATGTATTTCTTTAAAAATAGTCAAAGAGGGGTCTAGAGAGATGACTCAGAAGTTAAGACACTTACTCACTTGCCTGCAAAGTCTAACAACCCTAGGTTTGATTCCCCAGTTCCCATATAAAGCCAGATGCATAAAGTGGCACAAGCATCTGGAATTGTTTGCAGTGGCTGGAGGCCCTGGCGTGCCCATGCTCATTCTCTCTCTCTCTCTCTCTCTCTCTCTCTCTCTCTCTCTCTCTCTCTCCCTCACTATTCTCTCTATCCCTGCAAATAAATAAATAAAACATTTTTAAAATTAGTTAACTAGCTGCCATTAAATTAACATTTTAGATATTATCTTATAATCAAAGAAATGGGACCCTAAAAATGCTGAGATGCCTCAGTGAGGTAAAGCAAACTCTAGATGGAATGTTGGCTCCTGAGCCAACTAGTCTTTCCAGAAAATCTGCTGTTTCATGTACATTTCAGAGAGGGAGCTGGCTATTATCATAACCTGGGAATGACCCTCCAAAAACTACCCCTTGACATCAAGAGTGCCCTCTTCTAACTCCAACTCTAATACCACATAAAATAAAACATACATGTCACTGTCCAGAGTCTGGTTTGTGATGACATTTCTTCCCTTGGGAGCATAGTTCCACTGTACGTCTCGGATGCCCAGGTAGTAGACTCGAATGGCCCCATCAGTCAGTAGAGGCCAGAAGGACTGCATAAACACTAAAGTCCAGAGAAGATAGCCTGGCTCCATGATCCACATTATTCTGAGAAACAGGCAAATGGAAGCTGCTGATAAGAAAATCAGAGAACATGGGGGCTGTGCATATATCTGGAAAACTAGAAAGGCAAGGGCCAGATGGAATGTCTGAAACAACAAAATGAAATTAACCCAGTTTCTTGACCTTACTAGATTCCATTCAGTTCAACACTATTCAATGACCTCAACATATGAGACTTCAGAGAACTAAGTTAAAAATTCACTTGTACTGTTAATCATGTATCACTTCCTTCAGCAGAGAAACCTGGGTTCAGCACTTTCAAGAGTATAGAAGGAAGAATGTCCTCTAACCAAAGAACCAGGAAACAAGTGCCTGAATCCTGAGGAGACCACGTTGACTGACCAGACACCATAATCTAGTCACTAATTCTTTCTTTGCCTGTTTTCTCATGGGAAAAAGGGGAAGCCTCATGGTTACTATTTCCTAATATCTCTAAATTGTGCTTATAAATAAGTGAGACATCATCAAAAGACACTTACTAGAATATTCATGGACCCAAAATGAAAATAAACAAATGTCCATGAATACTAAAATGGCTTAGTTAATTGTATTTTATTCATATAAAGGGATTCCTTGTGGGGATAATAATTAGTAAACTATAAGTATATGGACAGCTGTCAGTAAGGTAAGGCTGTAGAAAGAAATCAGACACAAAAGCATGCATATAGTTTTATTGCATTCATGTAAAGTAAAAACTTAGAGAAAAGCAGTCTGTACTATTAGAAGTAAGAAAACAGATGGAGAACAGCTCAGTGACAGAGTACTTACAGCATGAATTAAGCCCTGGGTTGATTCCCTAATACTACAAATGTAAAGCAAATAAAGTAAAGATAGTGTTCACCCTTGAGGCAAGGATCAGCAATTTAGGAAGGTAATATTCTTTCTCTTGATCTATATGCTACTCATATGGATGTGTTCAGTTTGTGAAATTATGCCAAGGTATAAACAAGAATTCTTCACTTTTTCCATGTATGTTATCTTTCAAAAGAGTCAAAAATAATGGGCTGGAGAAATAGCTTAGTCGTTAAGGCACTTGCCTGAGAAGCCTAAGGATCCAGGTTCAATTTCCCAGGATCCATGTAAGCCAGATGCACAAAGTGGCACATGCTTCTGGAGTTCATTTGCAGTGGCTGGAGGCACTGGCATGCCCATTTTCTCTCTCTCTCTCCTCTCTCCCTCCCTCCCTCTCCCTCTTTCTCTCTTTCTTTAATAAATAAAAAAGAGTTAAAAACAAAACAAAAAAATGTAACTAATTTGAACTTTTTAGATTCTCTGCTGGTTCCCAAATACATGTGCAAACCAATTTCACAAGTTTAATCCTGACTCAATGTCATACCCACAATGCTAGCCTTTCATTTTAAATGTTTAAGCCGGGAGGTTAGACTTCTTGGGCTCAAAATGAGAGACTAAGTCATATCATAGATAGCAAGTCAAACCCAGAAACACAGACATACTATAAACACATGTACATATTTACATAAACAGGAACACAGTCTTGCTTTAAAGCATAAATGGATATGTTTGCATCTACATAAAGCTACACTTTCACACAAAGACCTAATCACCTTGAGAAGAACAACAATAAGAAGAAATCAATATTTGTGTTCTATTGTACACTTGCTCTAAGCATTTTGCATAAATTGAAACCTGTAATGATCACAAGATGCCTGTTAAGTTGACACCATTGTTCCCCATGTTGCAGTAGAGGAACTTCAGAACAGAATATAAAGTAATTTGCCCAAGGCAATGTAGTTAACAATTAGTAGAGCTGGTACTTAATCCCAGGAAGTATGACCCCATCACTTATAATGTTTATCTCCAAGCTATACTACCTTAACCCAAAACATACTTGCACACTCACATGTATACATACAGACAGAAAGCTTCCACATGCTCACACCTATAGCTATATCTAGGAATAAAAACACATGTATCTTAAAACATGCAATTAGATACAGTTATGATTACTTTAGACCCAGAGGTACATAATAAAGTTAAAAATAATGATGAAAGCTTCCATTCACTGGGATGACTAAATACAAAATTCCATGTTCATTGCTTAATATAGACTATTTCACCAAATTTTCAACTGAAGCACATGAAATAGGGACTACTAATGAAAACGAAAAAGTGAATTCCTGCTGAGTGTGGTGGTGAATGACTAATCTCAACACTCAGGAGGGTGAGGAAGGGGGATTGCTAGTTCATTCCCAGTCTGAGCACCATTGTGAGGTATTGTCTATTCATTAATTCAATCCCTAGTCCTGCAAAAAAAAAAGTAAAAGACATATACATAATGAAAGTCTCAGATATTTACCCCATTTAGGCCCAGATATTTACTCTGACTAAAATCAAATTTACAAACTTCTTTATAAATTCTTAGACTTTTCCAGTCTTGTAAGTATTATTCCTCAGTCTCCAGGACCTGTTTTGAGGATCTTCTTTCCAAAACCTGGATCTACCACTGATCAGTTATATAGGCTTAGATGTTACTTAGCAGCCACCAACCTGTTTTTTCATGTATAAAGAGAATCTAATAAGATCATCCTTGAATAAATAAATCATAAAACTAACCTGAAAAGGCCCCAGTAACGTCAATATTTAGAACATAAGAGACAGTTACTATTCGCTGGCTTCCTTTCCATTCTCTTTCCTGGATATAATTTGTTAGTTTATCTTTATCATCTCCTGGTAAACAACATTGGACTATAAAATCCTTGACAATGAATGTCATGTCATACAGATGTCTATATATCTATTACTAGACGTGGTAAGGGAGGTCTAGTGGGTCAGGTACTGCTAAAATGATAGCAAGAGGTATAGGCATGGATTTTTCCACCGGTTGGCTCTAATCCAAGTTCTGGCACTAGGTTGAAGGATGATTTTAGGCAAGTTTCTTCACATAAATGAGCTTCAGTTTGTCATCTACAAAATAATGAAACAGGGCTGGATAAATGGCTTAGTGGTTAAGGTGTTTGCCTGTGAAGCCAAAGGATCCAGGTTCAATTCCCCAGGAGCCATATAAGCCAGACGCACAAGGGGCACATGCATCTGGAGTTCTCATTTGCAGTGGCTAGAGGCCCTGGTGTGCCCTTTCTTTCTTTCCCTCTCTCTCTCTCTCTCTCTCTTTCCTATCTCTATCTCTCTCTGCTTGAAAATAAATAAATAAAATAAAACAAAATAAAATAAAATAAAATAAAAATAATAAAACATAGGTAGACCACATAGTTCACACATTTTGGAAGTTATGAGAGTTTTAGAATCTAATGAAATATACAAATATAGGATTTTGAAAATTTGGTATATAAAAAAGCTCTCAAAGACTCACTTATCTCTCTTATATGATGCCAGTATTTACATTCATTGATGAAGCACAGGTACAGTCTCATACAATACCATACACAGGGACACAATCAGCCATTCCTTGGAATCCTCAACAGGGAAGGAGTGCCCTTGGTTCACTGTACGTTTGAGTGCAGCCTGGACCTCCTTTAAGCTTCCTCTCAGGGAAATATCAGCAATGCAGCTGTGCCTTCAATTTATTTACCTAGAGATAAATCAGTCCCAGGTAAGAGCTCCACCATTGCAGCAACACACGGTAAGCTTGGAAGTGTTCCCAGAGGAAACTCACTACGGAACTTTAACATAGAATGAACAAGCACTCAAAGTTTTAAAGTGGTGACTAATGGTCCAAAGGGCCTGAAGAATACACAACCTGGGGAGGAAAGGAGTGCTACTTACATCTGACCAGCCATGTTTACTTTACAGTGTGCTTTTCATGACTGCCATTTTATTTCTCAGAATCATTTGAGATAAGGACTGATTTCCATATTTTGCATAAGGGCAGAGGCTCTAGAATAACACCTCTTAAATGAATCCTAGCACTACTATTTCCAGTCACATGACTTAGGAAAATTGTTTCACTTCTCCCATATACAGTCTTCTTCTTTAACACTATTTGCTGAGTTGTGAAGATGAGATTATAGTCTTATTATAAGTGTGCAAAGCCAAAATAAGTTTGTATGTGCATTAGTTATCAAAAAGTACTAGTGGTTATTACTAATTTTAATATTAATGTGCTAGAGATCAAACCCAAGGCCTTGTCCGTGCTATACAAGCACTTTATCACCAAGCTACACTCTCAACCCAAAGCTTACCATTTTATGGAGAGTTACAAATACGTACATATTCCAATGTTCTAATATACCTTAATATGTTCTAACCATACAGGTACTTGTACACTGGGGTAAAATGCACACATTTCAGTAGAACAAAATGGAAATAGTTTTAAGAAATAAAAAGGAAGACAACCAAAGGTATGAAAATCTAAAGAGAAGTTACAGGGTACTTTGAATTGGGCATAGTTTAGTTAATGTACACTAAAACTTTGTTTCAACCTTGGAAGAAAGACAAGCCTCCCCAACCTTTTCCTTACCTTCTAGACATCCCCAGGTCCCCTGGCCTTACTTTATCATGCATGACAATTTATACCAAAAGTTTACCAAAAATTTGCAAACTAATCCTTTAATATGATAATTGTTCCCTCTCTTTCCTCTCCTTCCACCTCCTTTCTTAAGTCAGCTAAACTTAAGTGTTGAAAAAAAACAATCCCCAACAAAAGATCACTAAAACTGAATAAGAATACAGAGATATCTGGGACATTTGTCTCCACCCTTTCTGTAGTATTTATAGTAAGACCTTCTATCCAGAGTCACCTTTTGGTCCTCTGCTTTCTTAACTCTTTGTTGTTCTTTCTTCTCCCTGTGGATAAAAACATACTGAAGTTAGAGACCTTGATTCAAATTCCACCTCTTGCCTGTATTAGATGTGGTGGCCTTTCAGTAAATTATTTTTCACCTACCTGGTCCTCACCTTTCTCATCCCCAAAATGAGGATGAGACTTATTTCCTATGACTATTTTGAGACAAACAAATAATGAATATTTGAGCCAGTAACAAAGGCCTTGTTTGGCATTCAACAGATGCTGAATGATAAACCAACTGCATCATAGACTTACACCTCTATAAAAACCCTTAGAAATCCCTTTTTCATGATGTATAAAAAACTGAGACCAGAGTGGTAAAGAGGTTTGCTCAAAGCCATGCAGCCAGTTACTGGCAGGACAGAGTTTGAACCCACACTCAATAGTTTTGCTCTTCAGACCCTAAGAACAAAGAAATATTTCCGCCTTTCAGTGTGACTCAACTATCATTTACTGTCTCATTCTCAAAATATGAAAGCTTGCATGGTTGTTTTTAAGGGCTTTAATCGCCCATTTATGGAATCTTCAGATCTATCATCTCAGTAAACCTCCCCAACTTGGGAGACAGAAGATGAAAAAAAGTTTTTAGACAAGCAAGTGAACTATACTCTATGATTCCAGTGTTGTCCCAGAAATACTTGAGCCAGTGTGATCCTGGACATGCTGACTAGAAGAACAAAAGCAGCCCATTGTCTACTTTAACTTCCCTGTGTACCTAGCCAAACTTCCTCCAATTTCCAGGCCACTGACTTTCTTTCTCTCCCAGAAGCCCAAGGCTCTTCTAAACCCAGCTGAATAGGAAGGCAAGTGAGGTTGTTTGGAAATAGAAAGCTTACCTTTGTTAGAGAAAACCCTTCCTTCTATATTCATGTTAGCGTCCCATGAATGCTGAACTGCAGACCCCAGCCTGAGACTCCCAGGTCTGTTTACTCAATATACAGTACTGAGTAACTGAGCCATTCTCAGGAATTAATTCCGGGGCTCTCTCGGTTGGCGAGGATTACTGGGGTGAGTGCATGGGGGAGGGGACAATGCTGGGTGCCTCTTTTTGAAAAACTACTGAAATGTTTTGTTCCAGGGCTGTTCACAAAACCTGGGGCGGTTCTTTGACCATATTCGGGTGTTTTCTAAATCCTGGTTAGGATCTCAGGAGGAGTTACAAGGAGGTGGGCTGCACTTCTGTCACTCACTGTAGCTTCTTAGTTGGCCTTTGCTGATCTAGGATGAGATTGCTGCCAAAACTTGCAGGCAGATTCCCAGTGCCCCGTTTAAGGAATGGGAGGGTTAGGGGTATAATTCAGTAGTAGAAATAATAACAACACTAGTAATAGCAATAAAACCAGAATAAGCACTAAAGTTTTAGGGTAAAACTTAAATCTGTTTTTTTGTTTTGTTTTGGTTTTTGGTTTTTGGTTTTTTTTTTGTTTGGTTGGTTGTTTTGTTTTTTTTTGGGGGGGTCGTTGTTGTTTTTTCTTTTTGCCAAAGGAATCCCCTGTCTCTGCTAGAAAGGGAAGACAATGGAAAGCCACTGGACTGAGTGGACCACCCTAACTCCTCTGGATTTGACAATCATGGCCTGTGTGGCTTTGGCACAAGCCCTTCTCTTCTTTATACCTCTTTCTATTATATGGCAAGGGCCTTCATCTATGTATTCTGTAAAACTACATAACTAGAGTTCGATGAAGAGTGCACATTCTAAATAGCAAATGGTAGAGAGAGACAGAGAGATGTTGGGAAGATGTAAAGTGTAAGGAAAAAAAATAATAAAAAGAATTCATGGGTTATGATACACAGAGACATTTCCTCCTACCCATAACTGATGGCTAACCCCACAATGCATGACCCATATACCCCAACATGGAGGGCCCATGTGGAAGGGGAAGGACAGGGAGGAGGCTAATAATGGTACCAACTTGATTGTATTCACTGAGTATAAGATTAATATAAATAAATAATTCATGGATATAAGGCTCCATCTGTTTGGAAAGGGCTACATCTACCCACCAGAACCACCAGACACACAAGACTAAAAGGGGGACAGATACAATGGCAGTTCTACCACCCAAGGTCCTTACTTTGTGATGAGGAGATCTTGACTAGAAGCAGATGCTCTCTTTCAGGCAGGCTGGAGACTTTTCCCTCTCCTGTATCTGAAGCAACCTAGAACAAGGGCCAGGAAAGAGGACTTCCAGAAGACTGAAAGTCCCACTGAGCTGGTGGGGCAAAGTCTCGGTCATAAACCATTAGAGATTTTAAGGACGCTCAGCCACTTAGGAGCTGCCCCACAGACTGCAGTACAGGCCAAACAAAGTGGAACCACCAGTAGAAAGAAGGAAGGAATCAACAACCTCAGCTACCTCTGAAACACCCAGTGATCAAAAGAAGCTGTATCGGGGCATGACAGTACCTAAGATTACCAGCCTGGCACAGATGTGGACCTTGAAGCTAGAGAGGGGAAGTGGGGACCAAACCCATTAGCCTGGGATCCAAGTCCAGGCTTTAAGGCATTTATGACAGGGAGGGGAAGGGATAAGGCCTGTGCTCTGACTCATGAAACAACAAGAAGCAAGGCATTATAGATGCTGTTGAGTCAACACAGTAAAGATGGCCAGGGGCAAGCTAGGTGAAATTTCTCAGTCTCTCTTATTGATTCATGAATTTTACCAAAATGCATACTGTGACCACCCCTTCCATGAATCTAACACATTTCTTGTGACTTCTTTTGAGGGTCACTTGAAAAACATGCTTAAGCTGATACCTAACAATAAAACATTTCCTAGCCGGGCGTGGCAGTGCATGTCTTTAATCCAAGCACTTGGGAGGCAGAGGTAGGAGGATCTCCATGAGTTCGAGGCCACCCCTGAAACTACATAGTGAATTCCAAGTCAGCCTGGGTAGAGGGGAACCATACCTCAAAAAACAAAACAAAAATCATTTCCTGTAAAGAGTTACTTGGGAAATATTTTACTTATTTTACTTGCAGAATATACAGTTTCTGTATGCTGTAATTACTCAAAACTTCAGTTATAGTTCAAAAGGTATATCTAACATTTCAATACTAATTTATTTAAGAAAAACAATGATATTGGTAAGATTTGGCTCATGAGGTATAGTTTAACAACTCCTGCTATAGACATTTTTTTCTTTTTTCCAAATGACCATTTGAAATATGGTATCATTATGAAGAACATGGGAACCGGATTGGTCATTCTTCATTGAAATCCCAGTTTTCACATTTCCTATTACTGCAATGTTGGGAAAGTAATTTAATCTTTCTCAACCTCAGTTTTCACCTCAGTGAAAATAGCAATAAAAATACTATTGGGCATAGTGGCACATGCCTGTAATCCCAGCACCCAGGAAGGGGAGACAGGAAGAACAGAAGCTCAAGGTCATTCTCAACTACATAGTCAGTTCAGAGCCAACCTGGGCTAGAAAAACAAAAAAACATACATACATGCATACATACATATATACATGCATATTCTCATTAATGCAAGTGGTATGAATTCATGGCAATTGACCTTGTACTAGTGGGCTCTTAGTAAACACCCACTATATGAATGAAAGTGGAGCTTTTCTATGTAACTTTGGGAAAGAAAGAAAATAGGCATGGCTGAGGGCACCAAGGAACATGCCCAAGTGGTATGCCTACCTCCTTGGGCAATATGGCTAAGCTTGGTGCACCAGTTAGAAACCTCAAGGAGATTGAAAGCAGGTATGACTAGCACAAGACCAAAATGTCCTTAATGGGAGGCTTCAAATTTTACTTTCTGTCACTAACCTTTCCCTTACATTTATTCAGCTATTCATTTAGTATTTCCAGGTTTCTTTGTGCCAACCATCACAAAGGCATGTCCCTGAGGTGACTGCAAAGATAAGACAGACACCGAATATAAGGGCAACATCATCTAGTGTGATAAGCATTGGATTTTGAGTTAGAAAGACCAGGGGTCATGGAACAGAGCTCAACAGTGGTCACCAGAGCCTAGGGAGTGCAAGGGGCAGGCAGACAGAAAGAATTAGCTCTGGTTTTCTATAGCACAGTAGGGTAACTATTGATTATAATAATCTATGACATATATCCAAAACAACTAGAAGAATAAACATTGGAAGAAATGAAAATGCTTATCATACTGCTTCAATTACTTCGTGTATACATATACTGAAGTACTATCATATCTGTGAACTGAAGTTTCATGGGGTGGGGAGCCAACCTGTGTTAAAAATTCTACAAGGGGGGCTGGAGAGATGGCTTAGCGGTTAAGCGCTTGCCTATGAAGCCTAAGGACCCCGGTTCAAGGCTCGATTCCCCAGGACCCACGTTAGCCAGATGCACAAGGGGGGCGCAAGCATCTGGAGTTCATTTGCAGTGGCTGGAGGCCCTGGCGCGCCCATTCTCTCTTTCTCTCTCTTTCTGTCTGCCTCTTTCTCTCTCTGTCACTGTCAAATAAATAAAAAAAAATTTAAAAATTAAAAAAAAATTCTACAAGGTTGATTTACTAGTTAAAACTTCCTTTAATGTGGCTAGAGTGCTATTGGTCTGGAACCAAATTTTCATGGGCTATCTTTATCCCCCTAAATATAAATAGCCTCTCTGTTTAACCTAACATGTTTGTGACTATCAGGTAAAAATTCTTTTGGGAAGGTAGAAACAAACCTTAAGCTTTCATCAATTGAAGACTAAAAATGTCATCAGATAACATCAGAGGACTATAGCAGAGTTTTTTTTATGATAACCTTATATTTACTGTAGTATATTTTTAAATATCATGATTAAAAACTTTCTTTGCTATGCTTACTTTACTGTAAAAACTTTATAAAACTTGTACCAAATTAGAACATGGTATTTTAAATAATTTAAATCTGTATTCCAGGGACATTTGGCTCCAGAATAAACTATCTATTATTCCCTTTGAGGTCACAGCTGTGTTTTTGTGTCAATATATCTCATGTACAAATATTATGGATAATAAAAGAAAGATGAAAATGTTTTCAAACATGAGAATGCACATGAACCATAGAGGGATTGTTAGACCCTGACCCTCTGCTTCAGGCAGTCTTGGATGGGACCCAAGAAGTCATACTTCCAACAACTTGCCAGGTGACTGATATGAGGCCCACTGCTGTAAGGGACTGTTGCTTGGAAGCTCACCCTCTGACATCTCACCTGCATGTGCAGCCTGATGCTTCAGCTCCCCACCTTCTTCCCTGGCCTGCAGGTGCACACTCTTTGGTCCCAGGCCTCAATGTATTTTCTTCATTTGCCTCATTCATGTGGAGTTTCCTTGAGAGTCATCCCAATACCCACCTGTGTGCTTCCTTTGCTGCTGCAGACCTTCTGGCCTGCCTGGGAAAATGTGCCCTTACCTTCCTAACCAGTATCCTTTCCAGAAGTATGCTTCTGTCCAGAAGCCCTGTAAATGGCATCAGCTCCTTTGAAACTTCTTGTCCTGCCTTTATTTGGATTCATGGTGGTGAGCTCTGGGCATAGACAAGCCTGATTTGAATCTTTGCTCCACCTCTTTCTGAAATGTGCCATGTTAGGAAAGTCATTGCGTTTTCTGTGCCTCAGTTGTGCCCCATCTAAAGTCACACTGAAAATAAAATGGAAGAATATCTACAGAAAGACAAATACAGCACTTGTCACATAGTAAGTTGTCAGCAGATTGGCAGATATGAATCTCTATTTTTCTTTTCTTTCTCGACTGTCCTCATACATGCTTCCATTCCTCCAACCAGAAATTTCATAATATGCAAGAAGCATACACAAATAAATATTTCATTAGTGCAAATGGAGATACTAAGTGAAAGATGAGAGGTCCATAGTGAGTGGTACAACATTTCAAAGGATAAATAAGTCATTTTTAATGGTTATTTAGCAGAATAACTTCCTGAAACAACTGTTGTATTAATTGCTATATTAATAATACTGTCATATTATCACTGTCCTCATTTCATTGGAAACTCTGTCCTAATTATATTAGAAATATTTTCTGAATCCACATATTCTGTATCTCGGCCACCATAGCCTTGGTCTGAGGCCCCATCATCTCTTTTTTTATTTTTTTTTGTTTATTTTTATTTATTTATTTGAAAGTGACACACAGAGAGAAAGAGGGAGAGAGAGAGAGAGAGAGAGAGAATGGGCGCGCCAGGGCTTCCAGCCACTACAAACGAACTCCAGACTCGTGCGCCCCCTTGTGCATCTGGCTAACGTGGGTCCTGGGGAATCAAGCCTCGAACCGGGGTCCTTAGGCTTCACAGGCAAGCACTTAACCGCTAAGCCATCTCCCCAGCCCCCCATAATCTCTTAATAGGACTACTGTAATAACCTCCTTATAATCCTTTGTGACTTCACCTTTGCCCCTTATTATTAACTCCAAATAACAACCAAATCTATTTTTACAAATGTGTTTATATATCCTCTTTGCTAATATTATACTGCAGTGCTTGCCTTAATGATAGAAACTCAGTAAGGCATAGTGGAACATGCCTTTAATCTTAGCACTCAGGAGGCAGAGTGGGAGGATTTTTGTGAGTTCAATGCCAGCCTGGGCTACAGTGAGTTTCAGGTCAGCCTGGGCTAAAGTAAGAACTTATTTAAAAAAAAAACTTTAAAAATTCCAAAAACTGGGTTTGGAGAAATGGCTTAGTGGTTAAGCGCTTGCCTGTGAAGCCTAAGGACCCCAGTTCGAGACTCGATTCCCCAGGACCCACGTTAGCCAGATGCACAAGGGGGCGGACGCATCTGGAGTTCGTTTTCAGTGGCTGGAGGCCCTGGCGCGCCCATTCTCTCTCCCTCTCCCTCTCTCTATCTGCCTCTTTCTCTCTCTGTCACTCTCAAATAAATAAAAATAATAAAAATAATTTTAAAGAAATTCCAAAAACTGATAAAATGTTTCTTCTTTGCAGTAGTACATGCATAAGTAAAAACCAGAAAGCCAAATAAAGTGCACCTTTGCTTAGATGTAGGTATGCATATACCTATGTGAGAGGATACAAATTTTTTTTCTATAAATATCATAACAAAAATATTCTTGGGCTAGAGAGAAGGCTTAGTGTTTAAGGTTCTTGCCTGTGAAGCCTAAGGACCCAGGTTCCACTCTCCAGGTCCCATGTAAGCCAGATGCACAGGTGATGCAAGTGTGCAAGGTCGCACATGTACACAAGGTGGCTCATGCATCTGGAGAGAGATTGCAGTGGCTGGAGTCCCTGGTGCACCAATTATCTCACTCTTGCTCTCTCACATTAAAAAAAAGAAAAGCCAGTCTGTTGGGCTTGCTTCAAAAAAAAAAAATTCTTGCCAAGCATGGGGTGCAGGCCATTAAATCCCAGCACTTGGGAGGCAGAGATAGGAGGATTGCCATGAGTCCATGAGTATGAGGCCACCCTGGGACTACACAGTGAATTCCAGGTCAGCCTGAGCTACAGTGAGACCCTACCTTGAAAAACCAATACACACACACACACACACACACACACACACACATATCCTTAGCAGTGGTATCTCCTGTCTCTGCACATGCACATGGAACACATGCATCTTCAAATATACATTTATACACCAATAAATAGGTTATCTAGAAAGAAAAAGAGTGGAAGCAAAGAAAAAAAGTAATAAAAAAGAAAGGAAAGGAATAATTTATACTCAATATAAAAATAAAATAATTTAAAGTACATAAACAAAATTAGATGAATGCATGAAGAAGAAGAAAAGTAAAATTACTTAAACTCAATTAAGTAAAAATACTTGTAAGAGATGAATAAAATAATACAAGCAGAAGTACAAGGGGAAAAAAGAAAAACATGAAAATTTGGGGCAGCTTCTTTCTGGGCTTTTGAAAGTTGGAAGCTGACAGGTTACGGAGAGGGTCAGGTGAATTTATGGACTCCTATCTTTCCTATGGTGTTGGGTAGTGTTGAGATTGTACTAGCCATGTGTCCTATGTCCACCAAGGGTTCCTTCAATTTATTAGCTTCCACTTTTGGTGTACCAGGTGCCTCTGCTGACACATAGTTTTGTTGGCTGTGGTAGTTCTCTCGCCTTCTCTGAACACCCCAGATTGAACTTTTGTGACTAATGTTCTACCTGGGAGCTATATTTCCCACATGGATTGATAGTGTGGTGAGCAAGCACAGCAATGAGATATGTACAGGCAGAGTGTCAGACTTAATATTCTCAAATCACCCTGCAAGAGAAACACATTTGTGCATGTAAACTAGAGCTTTAGATGTACGATAGTGAACAGCAGATAGATGGCTCAAAAGGTTGATCCAGCCATTGACCACAAGCAAAGGGCTATCAGGGTTCTCAGTCGATGAGATCCGCTCCTAGCCACCAAGCTGGACTACTTTTCCTATACCCTTCAGCACCTCCTGCCACCTCCACTTCTGAGCTTGTTAGCATCCATCCTGGACATCTACAACTGACTCCCAGGGCTATCTCTCACCTCTAGGACAATGACAGTTTAAATAAATGGCTCCCTGCCGGGTGTGGTGGTGCACACCTTTAATCCCAGCACTTGGGAGGCAGAGGTAGGAGGATCACCGTGAGTTCAAGACCAGCCTGAGACTACATAGTGAATTCCAGGTCAACCCGAGCTAGAGCGAGACCCTACCTCGAAAAACCAAATAAATAAATAAATGGCTCCCTAACTAGTTGTTCCCTTTCCCAATGTCCCCAGGGTTTTAGTTTTAAATAATAGGTTTCTTCTCCAGACTGCACTGGGCAATCCTCACAGTCGCATGGAGTGACAAAATAGGATTCCTTTCTACCAGCGATCCAACTGTCAGAGGGATCAATACCTCACCAACCCCCAGCTGAATAGTTTTGAGATTAACATTATCAGTTCTTTTTGTTGTTGTTTTTCCCAGGTAGGGTCTCACTCTAGCCCAGACTGCCCTGGAACTCACTTTGTGGTCCCAGGCTTGCCTCCAGCTCACCAGCAATCAATCCTCCTATCTCTGCCTCCTGAGTGATGGCATTAAAGGCGTGTGCCAAGACGCCAGGTTTACTGTCAGTTCTTTTCACCAGGGATATGTGACTTTCCTTTTTTTGTTCATGTTTAGATTTCACACCAAGGAGGGAAGTGACTCCTCAACTCATCCATCACAGGTAGAATAGAAACTCATCACAAAAGGTAACTGGTTTAGAAGTCACAAGGGCAATATACACCCCAAATCTGGTTCTATAAATTTGAGCAGGAAATGAAAATTATACCACCCTTAACAGTGCAGGTTGCTAAATGAAACATTTCAGAAAGGAAAAGGATTCAAAACCTATCCTACCAAGGAAGAAATAATGGCCAATGTATTTTTTTTCTTTTCAAATTTCATGTATGTTTAGTGTATTTCATGGTTTTAATTTGTTGTTTTCAGTATTTTTCATCTTTTATTACCTATTTATTTGTTTTGCTTGTGTGTGTGTGTGTGTGTGTGTGTGTGTGTGTGTGTGTGGCATATGCACATATATGTGCCCTTGTGGTACCCCATATGCTCACCTGTCGCCTTTAATCCCAGTACTCATGAGGCTGAGGTAGGAGGCTACAGAGTGAGTTCCAGGTCAGTCCAGGCTACAGTGAGACCCTGCCTCCCAAAAAAATCTTAAAGGATATATGCATCAAGTATAATCATATTACAATTGGGAAAGCTGATCTTTATAGAACTAGTCATTTTACCCCCTCTTGGGATACTTGATTCCCTGTGTATGTAGCCTAGCTTGTAGCCACTGTTTATAGAAGCTGAATTCTAGACACAGCCCAAAAGAAGCTGGACTATCCTATACGTAGCATTATTTCTGTGAGTCTTCTTCCACTCTCATACCCTGAGAAGTGAGATGCACTTTCCAAAAACTAAGCCTGGGTGAAAGCTAAGTAAGAGCCCAACTAGTATGAAGAATTTCTTACCAAATCTCTGCTTGTTTCATCTCCCCAGAGGGAGAGACTGAACCAGTCTTACTTTGATGTCATTTTATAGAGTCAGAAACCCAGATTTCCATGACTGACTCAGATTAAGTTACTCATCTTGTGACTCATTGACCTCTAGAACCTCAAACTTAGAAAAAACCCTAAATCCAGTGAAAATGAATGTTTTCAGGCCACAGCATTTGTGGTGTAGTTAATGCTCCTGGAAACTGACATTCTTTCTACAGCTACACTATTTTAGTTCTCAAGCAGGTTTTATAATATAGTGTACTTCTCTACTTTCTCCAAATGTTTATTTGAGCTGGGATTTATTAAAGCACAACTTTGACTTAGGGGATACAATGTAAATGTTAACTTTAAATCCAATGTGTTTGTTTATGGAAAGAAAGAAAAGAGTAAAATAAAGACCTTGTGAGGGTTCCTCTATGTCTTGTTCCTTCCCTGGCCTGTGAGTTCCTCCTGCTTTGGAACTGGGAATTTCATTTGTGTATAATGTCATATCATAGGTATTAGACTGGGATCTATTGAATCCAAACAATGCCTCCCCTCTCCCTGGATCTCAGTGTTCACAGCCCATCTATATATTGAGAGGATTGACTCAGTGGGTATCCAAGCATTCTGCCAATGTGACAACTCTGTAGGAATGTAGCTTCAACACTAAAAATACTTAAGGGGGAAGAATCAACTGTCAGCCTCTTCCTGTGGGCTAAGGCACATGTAGAAATAATTATAATAATATAAGTTATTAATTCACATTATAAACACTTCAGGCATTGCAAATATATATTATTAAGCCTAATCCTCTATCCAGGAAGTAAGGCAGGAGAAGGAAGAAAGTTAGGCACAGGTGGGAAGGAAGCAGAAAACACAGGAAATCCCATTCTTTCTAAAATGATGCATAGAGGGATGGGGAAATAGCTTAGTGGTTAAGGTGCTTGCCTGAGAAGCCTAAGGACCCATGTTCAACTCTGTAGATCCCATGTAAGCCAGATGCACAAAGGTGAGGCAAATGCAAGGTTGAACATGCCCGCTAGGTGGTGTAAGCATCTGGAGTTGGATTTCAGTGGCTGAGGCCCTGGAACACCAATTCTCTCTCTCTCTCTCAAATAATAATAAATAAGTAAATAAAAAATATATATATAATAATGCAAGGAGGAAGTTTCAGAAAGGCACCCTAAATGAGTCCTTTAAAAAGGCTCACTCCAAATCAAATAGACCTTCCTTTTCTTCAGGACCATACATAACACAGGCCTCAGTCCTTTGCTTTTCTAAGTCCATGTCCCAGGTCCAGAGTGCTGTCCTCCTTTCTCAAAACAAAGTCTTCTTCAATAAACTTTGCAGTAAATAAAGAGTGGAGTCTTCACCCTGAAGGACACAAACACTTAAAGAAGACTCAATTCTTCCTTAAGGGAAGAGAACAAGACACTGCGATCCTGGGAAAGGCTTTGCCAAAAGCAACTGACATTTTTCTATGCAGTTGGAATGATAATATTTAGTTCTAGGATAATATCTTGAAAACCATGTCAGGTAGATTCCAGTTAAGGGATTGCTGATTTCAGTTGTGGCTGGTAGTTCAATAAAGAAGTAAAGAAAGCAGCTGAAAGCCTGTATTCTAGTCATGAAGCCCCAGCTCTGACTTTATATCTGTGTGACTTTAGGTAATCATCTATCTCACTTTCTAGGCTTTAACTTGCCCATATGTTCTTGTTAATGTTCTTAAAAGACATAATGAAGACACAGGCCATAGGTTCAACTTCATTGCTGCCACTGATAGAAGCCCTGGTACTTAGTACACTCTGGCAGTCAGAGAGCATGCCCTCACCCCATTCAAAATGTGACATCTACCACCTGCTTGACTGAAAGCTGTACTAATAAAAAATGATTTTATTAAGTAATCCTTCGCATCTTGAAACTAGCCCTCCTAAGAGAGATAGAGAGGGATTACCTAAATAAAAACTCCTACTCCTGGTCCCTGTTGAATCTAATGCAAGGAGTTTATGGATGAAAAATTCTAATAGAACACAATGGGTCCCATCTGAAGCACAGCTAGCTTCAGAGCTTTATTCAGACCCTTTTCTTCTCCATATCAAGAATGAATGAAAATTTTTACTCTCAGATTAGAATTCTCCAATATATCTTAGACAAGAACTAAGCAAAAGTGAAAGGGAAATAAACTAAAAAGAGAAATCAGGGCTGGAAATATGGCTCAACAGCTAAAGGTGCTTGCTTAGAAAGCCTGATGGCTGGGGTTCAATTCCCTAGTACCCATGTAAAGCGAGATGCACAAAGTGGTACACGCATCTTGAGCTTGTTTGCAGTGGAAAGAAGCCCTGGTGCACCCATACTCACTTTCTCTCTCACACTCTCAGATAAATAAAAATTAGAACAAAAAGTAAGTTTTATTTACAATGTTCAGGTTTCAAACTTAATAATTAATTATTTTGTTAAACAAGAATGCACAACCAGGCTTCTTTCTCACCCCATCAGTTTCACCCTCAAAAGTACCTGTTGCTTACCTATTAATCCCTCCCAGCAAAGAACTTAAGTTTGGGACTACATTCACTGAGCCCCAAAGCCTCACATATCTCTAGGCACATATGCACACAAAATTAAATAGTCTAGTCTCAATTGTTCATCATTTTTGTTCCTACATCTCTTTTGGAAAAATATTTTTAAAAATTGTGGACATACATATTGTCAGAGTTAGTAGAATACATGATTATTCTATCACAACTCTCCATATCATAGATGGAAAGATTGGCCCTTCATGGTAGAAGTGACCTACCCAGGGTCACTTCCTAGCAAAGCTGTGACACAAAAAGCACTTGATACTCACCAAAGCTACAGGACGTTAAGAACTTTCCTCCCACTGACTAATTCTGATTAATGGGAAAGCTGACACTGAACATAAGGGCTGAGAGAAGATGATGGAAGGAATGCTGAGGAGTGTTTCTCAGAAACCTATTGAAGCCAATCAACTGCCACCCTAGCTAAAAGGTGAATATGTCAATTATGTGTGTTTCTTTTCACATTTAAGCCATCGCATCCTGGAAGGACCAGAGAGTGTTACAGGGCCCTGGAAAGGAGATACTAATATTCACTCTATGATCTCCTGAAAACTTCCAGTCATATCTTAGTGAAACGGCTGGCACAACATTCTCAGACCCAGTCACCATCTTCCCACATAACTCCTTTGGAGACCATATCCAGCAGGCAAAGTACCAGGGTTGCCTGCACATAAGTCATTAAGTTTCGGGGAATGTGTGCCTCCAATACCTCAGAGATGGATGATTGGAGCCCCTACAAATGTGAGGTCACCCAGAAGACCCCAGATAAAAATTAAGTGATAAAAGATACAGTCATTGAGCTTTGTGTCCAGAAACCAAAGTTTGTGAGAGTAGAAAATCATTGATAGGCAAGTCTCAATAGAGTACTGTAATTCTTACCATGCCTCTGAGAACCTGACAGACTTTTATATGTACATGGGATCTCTTCATTTCTCTGTGTTAATCACAGAATCCTCAGGGTTGCCACTCCCATCAAAGAAATTAGGAACAGGTGAGAAGGATTGCTGGCTTTTAAATCTTTAAAATCCTGCCTTTTCAGGTATCCCGAAGATTCTACTATTCATAGCCTACTTACCCTTCTTAGCCTCTTTGCCTTTACATTTCTAAAAAAATAAATATAGTTGATTATGATACTCCAGAATAGATTATGATAGAAATGCTCTGGAGAAACCGGGCATAGTGGCACGCACCTTTAATCCCAGCCCTCAGGAGTCAGAGGTAGGAGAATCGCTGTGAGTTCAAGGCCACCCTGAGACTACATAGTGAATTCCAGATCAGCCTGGGCTAGAGGGAGACCCTACCTCAAAAAAAAAAAAAAAAGAAGAAAGAAAGAAGGAAGGAAGGAAAGAAAAGCGCTGGAGAAAGAGAGACAGAGATTAGCCAAGATAAAAATTGATACTTTGATTTTTAATTTTATAATGATCTGGTCCTGGCAACACACAAGTACAGGTAATCCAAAAGCTACTTAAACCTAAAGATAGCATTTTTAAGTCAGTTGATTTTTAACACCAGATAATCACAAGTCACAGATAATATGAAATACTACCTAGTCCTCCAAATCTGTCAACTTTCATTTGCATTACCATTTTCCCATATTCTACCCCAAGCCAGAAATTCCCTTAAATTCCACTTACAGATACATACATATCCTTATATCCAACAAGGATTACATGGCCTGGTATCCCCATATCTTCATGACTTCTCAGAATTTCCTCTCTTGTCTTCCCATGGTAGTTTCTGTCTATATATATAGTGATAACTGACAATGGTTATAACTTCACACAATGGTTATAAATATAGTACCTCAGGGAATGAGGATTGGCCTTCAATGCTAGGTTAAGATCTTACTTCAAGCCTGCAGTGGTGGCTGACTAAAGGTTCCTGTTATTAAGTTACCAAGTGTCAGGCTGGCACTGAGCAGTGTAGCACCTTTGTGAAGTTCATGGTCAAATGTGAGTAGCCCTCTCTCATGTTAAGCACCTTAACTAACCACCATGAAGCAGCTATACCTCACAAAAGTCTCCTTAGACCAAAGAATAGTTGGAGGAAGAGGATTCTGAGTAGCAGGTAATTATACAATCATACACACATGCACCAAATTCAGAATTGAAGAGGGCAAGGCTAAAAACAATTTCTGTCGTATAAAAACAGTATGAGGAAAATGGACACAGCAGATTTACTAGGTAACTCATATTTGCAGAATATATTTATTTATTTACTTATTTATTTATTTTCAAGCAGAGAGAGAGAGAAGACAGACAGAGAGAATGAGTGCACCAGAGCCTCCAGCCACTGCAAAGGGCTCCATTTTGTGCATCTGGCTTTATGTGGGTACTGAGGAATCAAACATGGGTCGTTAGATTTTGTAGGCAAGCACTTTAACCGCTAAGCCATTGCTCCAGCCCCTTGCAGAACACATTCAAATATTTGACCTGCATTTTCTCATTTAGTCCCACAAATTTACCATGAGATAGCTATCAATACTTCATTTTACAGAAAAGGAAATAAAGTGTAAAAAGTGGGAGTCATGAAGTTTGGGAGATTGTCCAGTGATTAAAAGCTCTTTCTGGGCAAGCCTGATGACCAACAAGAGTTTGGAACCTGAGAATATACATAAAGCTGGAAACAAGTAGTGCATGGGTCTATAATCCAAATGCACCTACACAGTGGGAGGTAGAGTCAGGACAATCTCAAAGCTTACAGGCCAGCTAGTTGGGTATTCACAGTAACAAACCACAAGAGAGGCCTCAAACAAGAGAGGGAAAGCAAGGATTGATACCTCAATGTTGTCCTCTGACATGTGCACACACGCACATACTCTTCTTGTTAATGGCTTCACAAGCAAAGGCAAATCTAGATGTTCACTCACATTTCATGCTTGTTCCACTGTTTCTAGATAATTCTCATGAATGAATCTGTATCATATACTCATTAAAGGCTGAAAATCTAAGCAATCTCAAATAGACAGACATCACTCACATCAACAGTGCACTGTAAGTAATGTCTAAAAAGGGAATGTGAGGGGCTGGAGAGAAGGCTTAGTGGTTAAGGCTCTTTCCTGCAAAGCCAAAGGACCCAGATTCAATTCCTTAGTACCCACATAAAGCCAGATACACAAGGGGGTGCACGGATCTGGAGTTCATTTGCAGTGGCTGGAGGTCCTGGGGCACCCATATTCTCTCTCTACCCATATTCTCTCTCTCTCTCTCTCTCTCTCTCTCTCTCTCTCTCTCAAATAAATAAATATTTATTTATTTAAAAAGGAAATATGAGAGGCCTCAGTCAGGATATGGAAGATTTGTGCAGAGAAGCAGAATGGGATTTATGTAGAAACATGTTTACCAAAAAAAAAGTGGTTGGTTATAGATGGTTTGGGGATATTTAAGTTGTAAAAGTAGATCCCATTATCACATGGCATTTTGTTAACCAGTTATGCTTCCTAAACCAATGCCCCTGCCTGGCTGTCTTATTTTTTGGCTACTTTATTCAATCTGCCTTGCTGGAACTCTCAAGCATTCTTTTATATGGGGTTTTCACTCAGGAAATCCTGAACTTCAAAGAAACTTTCTTTTATGTTTTACAACTAAGACCCTCCAACTACTATTATCACACACATACACATATACATCATCATCATCATCACAATCATCCTCCTCCTCATCCCTACCCTCTGTAACTTTCCCTGCTGAGAATATGGAAGTTCATTGGTTCATTGGACTGCTGTCAACCTCTAGTGCCCTAACCATTAACTCATGGTGCTCCTGCCCCAGCCCCTGGGATTATAGAGTTGCATCACAATGTTCAGCTGTTATTGTGTGTCTTTTGTGCTGCCTTTTACATCCTTTAAAAAGCTTCTGTATCTAAATATGAAGAAATGTCCTAGGGAGCATGCATAATATTTCTCTTTCCAGTGCTAGTTGGTGGTGGGGATTTTTTTGTTTCTTTGTTTGTTTGTTTGTTTGTTTTATGCAGCACATCCTATAAGCCAGTTACTAGTGATTGCACCTCTTGCTACTTTTGGGGCTGAATTGCAATCATTTTCTCCTCTTTATTATTATTAATATTTGTTTTATGAGAGAGAGAGAGGAAAACAATTGGTATGCCAGGGCCTCTAGCCACTGCAATCAAACTCCAGATGCTTGTGCCACCTTGTGTGCATGCGTGACCTTGTGTGCATGCATCACCTTGTGTGTGTGGCTTACGTGGATTTCGGAGAGTCATACCTGGGCCCTTAGGCTTCACTGGCAAGAGCCTTAACCACTAAGCTGTCTCTCCAGCCCCATTTTCACCTCTTTATCATATAATTGGCTATATCTAGCTGGAGATGAACCTTTTGCATTATACTTGTTACTCTGTGTGAAGCTTACTGGCAGATGGCTGATGCTGGTTTGTGTTTAATGCTGGGGCTTGTCTTCCACCAGTTTGCCTGGCTGGATGTCTCTTTATTGGGTTGGTTGGTCAGGCCAAGTGCCCACGTCTGCCTACCACCAGTCATGCTGGCTGGGTATTTTCCATAATGGCTAGGAGAATGGGCAGAATATCACAGCCTACCTCCCAGCAGTGCCATTAACTGGATGTCTCCAAACTCTCAGATTCTGAGAAAGTAGTCTCCTCACCCTCACCTCTACAGTACTTCCCTCTCCAACTTTGCTTGTATTAATCCAGTATTATCTGTGGAACCTGCAATGACCTTCCCTGAAGGAAATGCCAAGTAAAATAATGTTAATGCCCCTCAGTGCCCACCCATCTTAGTCTCTAGACCTGTAAACAGATTCAAGTCTAAGCTGTCAAGCCCTAGAGTTGAGGTAGAAAGTGTGACCCATGAGGAGGCATGCTATATTCCTGAAGAAGTTCACAGGCTTTCTAACTCATGCAAGCAGAATCCTGAGGAAGAAGTGTGGGAATGGATTTTCCAGAGTGTGGGATGATGGGGAAGGCAACATAAAATAAGATCAGACTGAAGCCGGGCGTGGTGGCGCACGCCTTTAATCCCAGCACTCGGGAGGCAGAGGTAGGAGGATCGCCGTGAGTTCGAGGTCACCCTGAGACTACATAGTGAATTCCAGGTCAGCCTGGGCTAGAGTGAGACCCTACCTCGAAAAACCAAAAAAAAAAAAAATAATAATAAGATCAGGTTGAGTTTATTGACATGCAACAAGATTCTAAGTTTAATGTTGTAGCTCACACATTTCTTAAAGATTTTATTCATTTTTATTTATTTGAGAGTGACAGACAGAGAGAGAAAGAGGCAGAGAGAGAGAGAGAGAATGGGCACGCCAGGGCCTCCGGCCACTGCAAACGAACTCCAGACGCGTGCGCCCCCTTGTGCATCTGGCTAACGTGGGTCCTGGGGAATGGAGCCTCGAACCAGGGTCCTTAGGCTTCACAGGCAAGCGCTTAACTGCTAAGTCATCTCTCCAGCCCAGCTCACACATTTTTAAACAATTGTTCCAAGCATTTATTTGATTGGTTAGCACTGCCTGATATCCCTTGGCTTAATGTTGATGAATGGATCAAAGACTCAGGGAAAGCCAGGAGTAGTGGCACACACCCTTAATCCCAGCACTCTGGAGGCAGAGGTAGGAGGATCACCATGAGTTCAAGGCCACCCTGAGACTATATAGTGAATTCCTGAGCTATAGTGAAACCCTACCTCTAAAAACCAAAGGACAAAAAAAGACCCAGGGAAATTAGAATGTTGGAGTGAATTTGTCATGTAAAACTTAATCCTCCAGAATTGAGGGTCAAGCAGTTGTGCCCTTCCCTAATACCATATGAAATGGGTTTTTAGAGGTATATCAGCATACCTGAAGATCACTTTCACTGCTCTTAAGTGGGAGCCATAGTTTATTAATTAGATTACTCATATGTAATGGATTTAATTGGATTCCAGCATAAAAAGGTTTAAGTGGCAGCACTGAATTCCCAAAGACAAGATGGGTGTACTTATTGCAAATGACAGCATAGGCAAAGCAATGTTCATAATGGTGTGACTCATGGAGACCTTTGGCACTGGCTAATTAGTCATAGTGCCCCACAAGTGAAATAGATAAGAAGCCTGTTTGATCTGGATGAGTAGAAAAACTTCAAAGGATATAAACCAAGAAGCTACTTTGAATCAAAACAACAGAGAATCATGACCCCTTAACCAATTTACAGAAAAGCCAATTTATTGACCCAAAACCCCTTGAATTAAAGATAAGCCAGGTCCCCTTGATGAATGACCCTGCTATCATTCCACATTTTTAACATTTAAATTGACAATTTTCACACATGAACGTAATTTTATCATAATCCTCTCCCATTACCTTCTATTGTCTGTCCTCCTTCACCCTCTTCCATTGAACCCCTTCTTTCCAGGCAGTAACTCTTCTTTTTGAGGTCTGTGTTTTGGTTTTTGCCCTCATCCATCATCGTGTCAAAGTCTCAATGGGCTCAACATTGTGCAAGTCTTGTAGTGGTAGCAACAGCCACTATGAAATCATAAATGCATCAGTCACTTCATGTCTGAAGGATAGTGTCCCAAAGCACTCCTACCCACCCATCGTCTGGCTCTTACATTCTTCCTGCCCCCTCTTGTACAACGTTCTCTGAGCCTTGGAGGGCATAATAGAGATGCCCCATTTAGTGTTGAGCACTCAATAGTCACATTTTCTCTCAGTACTTTGATAAATTTGGAGTCTCACCAGAATCTACTATCATCTGTGGAAAAAAGCTTCTCTTGACCAAAGGTAAGAGAAGCACTAATCTATTAGCCCAAACATAATATACTGATAAGGCAATTTGATGGATGCAAAATATCCTAGTCGAGACTTTTGACTAGGTTTTCAGTATCAGGCATGAATACTCTCCTCTCAAGTTCAATCAAGATAGCAGTTAGTTGTCCTCATAACAGTCATGTCACTGTTGCACCAGTATGTACATCTTAGATGACTGGTTGGTTGTGTAGCTCACATACTGGTTAGGAATGTTGACTTTTGTCCCCCAGAGGGCTTTATAGCACTTTCCAGCGCTATGACAGCTAGCCAGCAGGAAAGAAGCTCCCAGGTCATTCCCAGCTTGATTTTTCAGTGTCCTGCAACTGAAGCATGTGGAATCTTCAGAAATAGGATCCTACCATGTAATTCCAGAAAGTTTTATTATTAATATTTCTCCCATCATTCCACAAAGAGACATATGGCCTTTTAGTAGGTTAACTGTACATGGGGAAAACGAAAAGAATCAGACCTTTCAGGATCTCCCAACCACTGGCTCTGAATTAACACTGATTCCAAAAGATCTCAAACAGCATGTGGCTCCACATTTAAAGTAGGAGTTTATGGAGGGCAAGTGATAAATGCATTTTTAAACCAAAATCTGACTCATATTGGATCCAATGGATCCTTAAATTCAACCTGTGGGTTATTTCCCCAGTCCTAGAATGCATAATTGAGATATATACACTTAGAACTTTGCAGAATCTCCACAAGGGTTCCCCAACTGTAAAGGGAGGGCTATGGGTAGAAAGGCTATTAGTGATGCTTCTACCAGGGAAAGTAATTAACCAAAAACAACATGTCATCTCCAAAGGAATCATAGAGATCGGTGCTACCATCAAGGACTTGAAATATTCGTGGGTGGTGGTTCCCATCACATCTCCCTTTAACTCTCCTATTTTTCCCTGGACATAAGAAGAATGGATTATGGAGAAGGACAGTCCGTTATCATAAATCTAATCAAGTAGTGACTCCAGTTGCAGCTGTGGTTTCCTTACTTGAGCAGGTTAATGTATCTCCTTGTATCTGGGGTGCAGCTACTAATCTCACAAATGCTTTCTTCTCCACACTGGTCTATAGGGACCATCAGAAGCAATTTGTTTTCAGCTGGTAAGGCCAACAGTATAACTTTACTGTTTTACCATAAAGTTTTTTTTTTAATTCTTCAGACCTGAGTCATAACTAAGTTTGCAGGAATCTTGATCACCTTTCTCTTCCACAAGATGAGATTCAATATATTGATGACATTATGCTGGTGGGATCAGGTAAGAAAGAGGTAGCAACCGCTCTGGACTTGTTGGTATAGCATATGTACATCAGAGGATGAGCAATAAATCTAACCAAAAGTCAAGGCCTTCTGCCTCAGTAAAATTTCCAGAAGTCCAGTGGTGTAGTGCATGCAGAGATATTCTTTCTAAGGTGAAAGATAAGTTGTCACACTTAGCCACTCTCACCATCAACAAAAAAATCACAATGTCTAGTGGGTCTATTAGGGTTTTGGAAACAGTATATATTCCTCACTTGGGTGTGATACTCCAGCCCATATGTCAAGGAACTGGTAAGGCTGATAGTTCTAAGTGGAGCCCAGAATAAGAGAAGGCTCTTCAATGTACCCAGACTGCTGTACAGGCTGTTCTGCCACTTGGCCCATATGGTCCAGCAGGTCTGATGATACTTGAGGTGTCACTGGAAGATGATGATACTATTTGGTGTATTTGGCAGGCTCCTATAGGTGAATCACAGCAGGGGCCCTTGGAATTTTGGGGCATGGTCCTAACATCAACTTTTCTCTCTTTCAGAGCTAGCTCTTGGTCTTCTATTGGGCTGTAATAGTAACTAAGCAATTGACAATGGGCCAACAAGTTACCGTGTGATCTGAACTGCCCATCATGAACTTGACACACCAAGCCACAGGAGCAGTCCATCATCAAAAGCAAGTGACATATACATGATTGGGCTTAGCTGGTCCTGAAGGCATAAGGAAGTTACATAAAGAAGCTACTCAAATGCCTATCATTCCTCCTCTTGTTACAATGCCATCTGTCCCCAAGCATGCACCTATGGTCTTATGAGATAAGTCCTATAATCAGTTGACTGAAGGTGAGAAAACAAGGGCCTGATTTACAGATGGCTCTGCACGCTATGCAGGCATCTCCCAGTAGTGGGCAGACACAGCATTACAGTCCCTCTCTGAAGGACAGAGGTGAAGGAAAATCTCCACAATGGGCAGAAATTTGGACATGATATATGGTCATGCATTTTACTTGGAAGAAAGAATGGCCTGATGTGTGGTTATATACTGATTTATGGGGCTATAGATGTTAATTTGACTGGATGGTATGGAACTTGGAGGAGGCACAATTGAGAAGTGGATGAGAAAGACATTTGGGGAAGGGGCATATGGATTGGTATCTCCAAATAAGCAAAGAATGTAAAGATATTTATGTCCCATGTAAAATGTCATCAACATGTGATGTCAGTAGACTTTACTAACCAAGTAGATAAGATAACTAATCCTTTGGATAGCAGTCAACCTCTTTTTTTTTTTTTTTTTTTTTTTTTTTTTTTTTTTTTTGGTTTTTCGAGGTAGGGTCTCACTTTAGCTCAGGCTGACCTGGAATTCTCTATGTAGTCTCAGGGTAGCCTCGAACTCACGGTGATCCTCCTACCTCTGCCTCTCCAGTGCTGGGATTAAAGGCGTGCGCCACCACGCCCGGCATGTTGTTTTGTTTTTCAAGGTAGGGTCTTGGTCTAGCCCAGGCTGACCCAGAATTCACATGTAGTGTCAGGGTGGCCTCAAGGTCATGGCAATCCTCCTACCTTTGACTCCCAAGTGCTGCAATTAAAGGTGTGTGCCACCATGCCTGACTAAGCAATGAACCTCTTTCCTTGGCCATCCCTGTTATTACTCAGTGGGCCCATGAACAAAATGGTCATCGCCATCGTGGCAGGGATAGAAGTTATGCATGGGGTGAACAACATAGACTTCCACTCACAAAAACTGACCAGGCTTTGACTGCTGGTACGTGTCCATTCTGTCAGCTGCAGAGACCACCACTGAGTCCCCGATATGGTACCATTCTCCAAGGTGACTGTCCAGAGATATGGTATCAGGTAGACTACACTGTACCACTTCCATCATGGAAAAGATAGCATTTTGTCCTTGCTGAAACAGATACTTACTCTGGGTGTGGACTTGCTTTTCCTGCATGTAGTGCTTTTACTAAAACTACCATCCATGGACTTACAGAATGCCTTACAAACCATAACGGCATTCCACATAGCATTACTTCTGAAGAAGGAACTCTATTTGCAGTCCATAAAGGATAGCTGTGGGTTCATGATCACTGAATTCACTGGTCTTTCCATGCTCCTCACCATTATGAAGCAGTTGGATTGATAGAACAGTGCAGTGACCTTTTAAAGACATCTGGCAGCAATAACCTGGAGTGTCAGGGTTCTCCAGAATGTTGTATATACTCTGAACCAGCATCCAGTCTATGGTATTGTTTCTCCTATAGACCAGGATTCACAGTGTCATTAGAAATAGTATTATTCACTATCATCCCTAGTGACTCAGTAGAAATTTCTTTTTGCTTCCTGTTCCCATGACCTTAGGCTCTGCTTGCCTAGAAATCTTGGTTCCAGATGAAGTAGTACTTCTGCCTGGAGAAACTAGAAACATTCCAATGAACTGGAAGCTTAAACTTCCCCGTGGCCACTTTGGGTTCCTAATGCCCTTGAGTCAATTAGCTAAGAAAGGAGTTACATTGTTAGCTGGCATGAATTATTCAGACTACCAGGGTGAAATTGGACTGTTATTCCCTATTACAGGTAAAGAAGAGTACATAGGAAGTGAAAGAAATCCTTTGGATTTTCTCTTAGTGTTAACATGTTGTGTGATTGTCAGTAGAAAAATATATTAACCCAATCAAAGCAAGGTGATAAATGGCCCAGACCTTTCAGCAATGAAGGCATGGATCACCCTTCAAAGTAAAGAATAAAGAGCTACAAAGGTGCTTTCTGAAGGTCGAGGAAATACAGAATGGATAGTAGAGGTAGTTACAAACACCTGATAAGGCCACACGACCAGTTACAGAAATGAAGAATGTAGTTGCCACGAGTACTTCTGTCCTATTTTTTAAAAGATGTTTGTGTATATGTACACATACATTAAGAAGCTACTTACATTTTCTTTCCTCTGTTTCTTTATCATGTAATACAATAATTATTGAGATAATATCAGTAGATAAGTGTTGTTAAATCGATATTATATTTGAATTATAAGATGCTAAAACCTAACCTATTGAGGAGGAATAGCGTGTTTCCAGTAGTGTGTACAATAGTTATATTACCTTAAGTGGAATGATGATCCTATTGTTGCTTTTGCTTGGAAATTAAGCATGACATAAGGAGATGGGGTTGAATGTCAAGTTGACAGTGGGTGGACTTGTGACTTAATTTCTATCTTCAACTTGGTTAGATCAGGAATCAAAGAAGAGACACACCTTTTGGGGCAGATCTGTCAAGGTATTTCCAGAAAAGAGTAACTGAGTAGTGGGGGAGAGCCTTCCCCCACAGTAGGTAGCCTATATATAAAGAGGTTTCAGGATAAATCAGCCCCTTTTTTTCCTGGGGTTGCCCTTGCTACTTGTACCATGAGTTCATGCATCCTTTTGCTGCCATTCTTCAGTAACATCAGGACCCAGATTATTCATCCTTCCAACATGGACTGAAGACCATTAGCTGTCCAGGAATCCTCTAGGCCTTCAGCACAAAATTAGGACTGCTGAGGCATCCTGCCTCATGGACTGAGAAGCTCTCAGGTTTCAGACTCTCAAAACTGCAGATAACCAGTTGGACTCCCAGCCTGCATCATGTATTCCAAGCTCGTAAATCTCCTGTATAAATATATTCATTCTAGGACTGGCTAGATGGCTTAGTGGTTAAGATGCTTGCCTGCAAAGCCTGAAGAACCAGATTTGATTCCCCAGTGCCCACATAAACCAGATTCGCAAGGTGGTACGTGCATCTGGTGTTCATTTGCAGTGACAGGAGGCCCTGGCACCCATCTTTTTTGTTGTTGTTTTGTTTTCTTTTCTTTTCTTTTGTTTGATGTAGGGTTTTGCTTATCCCAGGCTGACCTGGAATTTACTATGGCTGGCCTTGAACCCACAGCGATTCTCTTATCTCTGCCACCCATGTGCTGGGATGAAAGATGTGTGCCACCATGCCCAGCAAGAAGCACCCATGTTTATGCCAAGCTAATCCTGTGAACCAGTATGGAATATAGGACAATTCTTCTTTACAGTCACTAGAGGGCAATGATTACCTATGTCCAGGCATTTTGAGCAGAGTGGAGCAAGTGTACTTGGGAATGGCTTGGGCTATGGTCCTGGCATCTGACTAAGGCCTTTCTTCCTGAGTTTTGGCATGGCTGTCACATTTCCCACAGAATTCTCTGAGGGTGTTTAGTGAGAAGTCTGTGCGGAGAGTAGGTTGAGTTCCAGTGCTCTCCTCGCCCACACCAAACAACAGCTCCAGCCTAATATTCTGAATCAGAAATGCCAAAGAGGACAGGAACCAAGCATGTGTACCCTTTTTTGCTTTGATAAATACACATCCCCATATATCAACTCGTCCCCTCAATACCTCCCAGTGTTGGTAAATGATACATATTAAATTCCCTTTTCTATTCCTTCCCCTTATCTTTGGATTAATGCCCAGGGTCCATGCTTGTTGGTTCTAGCACACTCCATGTAGAAATTTCTAACCTGATTCTTTCTTATTTTCTAGAGCATGCCACTAAGTGAACAGGTAAGATAATCTTTTCTTTTCCATTTTATGAACACTTCCTGTCATCAATCCTTTTGGTCATTGGAGGAAACACGGATGAAGAGGGTATTAGAGCTAGTCCTAAAGTCAGAGTCCTTTAGAACATCTCCATTCACTCTCTGCATCACATTCTGAGGTTCTTTTCTGCTCTGGCTCACTGAATACAGAACATAATTTAGATATGCTAGTTCTCTCCTTCCAGAATACATGTCTGTCAAAGCCGGAAAGTTCAAAAGAAATTAAGCCGGAGGAAGGAAACCAGAATCTAAGCTCCAAGGCCCTTATCATGGGTAGTGGACTCTTGAGCCTTAGGGTGCATACCAAGGAGGCCCAGCAACTCTGGAGAAGCCATGGATGTGGCCTTTCACAAGTGGCTACTTCCTCGATAATCCAGCTTTCTGAGCTCTGAGCACTGACTACTCTGATGATCCCAACCTGGACCAGAATTATCAGATCATTACTCAGATCACTGGTGGTTGTGTCTGTCTGCTGTACATAGTTCCCTCAGATTATGAGGTTCTGGCTACAAAAGAAAAGAGGGCCTGCTAAAATGTCCCCACTAAGCCAGAGTTTGATGACATAATTGCCTTTTCTGTTCTTGCCTTCTGCGTAGCCTCCTTCCCTGCTTCCTCTCTTCTTGAACAGTCCAAAGCATCTACCTTTCCAATGCTGGGGCCCCTAGGACTTTGACTAAGAAGTTGCCATATGCACCTTCAGCAAGCCATCTTCTGGATTTGGCTCTGAGCTCTTGTAGTATTTCTGCCTGAGGCTTCCACTATTCTTCAGACCCCAGAGAAATGTCTGTAGCACTAGAGTTTCTTCATTATGCCTCCAGATACCACCAGAAGATCACTTCTGCAAATTTAGGGGACCAGCTGTGCCAAGGATCACTTCTCTTCCTTCAGGGCCAGACAACTTTTAATTGAGATTCTCATGTCACAGGCAGAGGTTCAGTTCTGCTTCTTTTGCTTCTATAGTTTATCTAGTGCTTGGATATTGTTTTGGTGTTAATAAATATCTGATTATGAAAGCAACTTCAGTTGTGTTTATTTTCTCTCAAGATATGATAGAACCTACCAAAAATTATTAGAGTGAGACTAGTTAAGATGGTAAAGAGCCTATGAGGGTCTAGATTATACCTTTCTACTGTGTGTGTGGGGGGGGGTGTTGCTAGGAACTGAACCCCAGGGCCTTGTACATGCTGGGAAAGTGTTCTGTCACCAATTTATGTCTTTTTTATTTTAGTTTTTTTTTTAATTTCAAGACAGGGTCTCAATAACTTGCTCAGGCTAGCCTTGAACTTATTCTGTAGCCCAGGCAGAACTTGAACTTGTCTCTTGCCTCAGACTCATGAACATTTGGAATTACAAGCCACCAGCCCTTTGCTTTGTTGTTCAATGGATGGTAGGTGGGTTAGTCTGTGTTTTTTTTTCTTCCCACCCTAGCCACCCCCTCCCATATCAGGCCAAAAGTAGCTCTATCTGAATCACAATGAATCTTTGGTTAAAAGGTATTCTATTTGGCTACCATCCCCCATTCCATCATTCTTCCAACTCCAACTGGTGACTCTTCCCAGGGCAACAGGAAGTCTGACAAGGAAGGGGGCATATTTATTTCTCAAGGGACTGCAGATGTAGGAATGAAGACATTTCCCTTTTTTCCAAAGTATGTATGCAGCACTACTAAGAATGTCCACTCCTAAAATCTTTGAGGTAGCTGCGTTCTTTATACGTCATATTCTCTAGTTCCTGACCCCTTCGTACAATGAGATGGGGGGCAAGATAAGAATAACAAAGGAGGGCCAGAAAGATGGCTTAATGGTTAAAGGCACTTGCTTGCAAAGCCTAGTGACCTGGGTTTGAATCCCCACTGCCCACATAAAGCCAGATGCACAAAGTGGTGCATGAATCTGGTGTGCATTTGCATTGACAAGAAGCCCTGGTGGGACCATATTCTCTCTCTCTCTCTTCTTGCAAATAAAATATTTTTTCAAAAAGAGTAATAAGGGCTGGAGAGATGGCTTAGAGGTTAAGGCACTTGCCTGTGAAGCCTAAGGACCCAGATTTAATTTCCCAGAACCCATGTAAACTAGATGCACATGGTGGTGCATGCATCTGGAGTTCCTTGGCAGTGCCTAGAGGCCCTGGTGTGCCCATTCTCTCCCATTCACTCTCTCTCTCAAATAAATAAATAAGAGTAACAAATATTTCTCCTCAAGCTAGGAGACAGAAAGACCGTGTGTATGTGTCTGTGTGTGTGTGTGTGTGTCTTCACTTGTTTATGTACCTATAAGTCAAGATCTTCTGTCAAGACTTGCTTGGAGCCAGGTTTATACTGCTTTTCGTACCCCATGTATTTGATGCCAAATTTGCTTCCTTGCTTTTCATGGGAACTGCCATGTTGCCGCTTCTGATTTCAGAACAGTCACAGAGCTCAATCAGATTTTACCAAGAACTTCTCCCCCCCCTTAGAAGGGTTACAGAATTCAAAATAATAAACAAAAATAAACAAGGAAGCATTCTCCATTTCATCCCCACTCATGCTGTCCATGATCAAAACCTCAGCATTTTCCTTATCACTGCACTAATTGGTGAAAGGGACAACTTCTTCTTCCCCATCATACTTTCAAACCTCTGAAACAGGGACCCCACCCAAGGAAAAACCTCAACTTCCTTCACGAAACAGTTCTGTGTCCAGGCCCATTATTTTATTCTACTCAGAAAAGGAATTCCTGGAGTTGAGGAAAGAGTCTTCATTGCACTTTCCTGGTAAAATGAATCACAAATTCAAGTAACCTCTCCACAGGAACTGTGAACCATCAGGGATTTCTCAGAATCTTTCATCTGAGAGTTTAAAGACCACCAATACTAATATTTCCACATCACAAATGAGGAAATAAAGCCCAGAGAGAAACAGTGATTTATCTAAAGTCACATATATCAAGTCATTGGTAGTACAAAGCCTGGAAGTGAGACCAGTGAATTTGTAGCAGCAGAAACCTTGTAGAGGTGATCTTTGTACCAAAACCATTTTTTTTTTTTTTTTTGGTTTTTCAAGGTAGGGTCTCACTCTAGCCCAGGCTGACCTGGAATTCACTATGGAGTCTCAGGGTGGCCTCGAACTCACGGCGATCCTCCTACCTCTGCCTCCCGAGTGCTGGGATTAAAGGCGTGAGCCACCACGCCTGGCCCAAAACCATTTTTTAACACAGGATAAATCAGTGCTTTTTTTTAAGTATAGAGATAGCCCAAATCTTAAAGATAATGCAAACAAAGATAAAGTGATAATATGAGACCTATCATTTAGGTGATTGGCTAGTTAGGGGAAAGTTGAGAAGTAAAATAAGGACATCTCACTGAGCGTGGTGGCACACACCTTTAATCCCAGCACTTGGCAGGTTGAGGTAGGAGGATCACCATGAGTTCAAGGCCACCCTGAGACTATATAGTGAATTCCAAGTCACTCTGGGCTAGAGCAAGACCCTACCTCGAAAAATCAAAATTAAAAATAAGGACATCTCCAAAATAGAGGGAAAGTATGACATTTCTCCAGGAAAGTTTGCCAAATTATGTTTAGTGGAATATTAGACCCAGAAGATAGTTATTAGAAATATTTTATTCCATAGATGCATCTTAGAATTTCATTCCTAATACATCATTGGTATAGCAATGATGCAAAGGCATCAAAAATTCTTGCAATAAAACCTCTGCAGAATTTTTGTAACCAAGCAATTCTAAAATTTATTTGACCTCTGAGTCTCTTTTTTATTTATTTATTTATTTATTTATTTATTTATTTTTGCTTTCTTCCTCCAGTTCTAGGTCTTCTTAAGAGAAAGAAAAACCCTCCAGTTGGCATTACCTCATACACCCTTATAGTATTGAGATATCTACAGTTTGATTTTTTTTCACAAGGTGTCCGGTGACATTTGGTGTACAAACCCAGTGCTTGACTAGTAGAAAGTCAATCAATCAGTAAGCACTTATTGAATAGCTGAAATGTTTGGCAGTGGTGGGTAGACAATCAAAAATCCATAGTCTTTTATTCTAGAATCTTACAATGTACTAGGAAATTCAAGAATCTACCCTGAAAAAGTTCATTTGAGATCCAGAAGGATATATTGTGGAGTAGTAGATATAGGGGCAACTAGCAGAACCCAGACAAGGAGTGCTTTACAAATAAAAATGGGGAAAATGTAGATTAACTTTTGAAAGTCTCCAGAGAGACTGAAGTTTTGTGGGACTAGAAATCACAGGAAAGGATTAGATAGGCAAAGACAAATGGAGAAGGTACTTCAAGAAGAAGAAAAGGCAGAAGGAAAACAGGAGATGTAGGCATGGTCAAGATGTGTTTAAAAGACAAGAAGGTGGATTTCTATGTCCTATTTTTTTAAATAAGCTGTAATGCTTGTGTGAAACTTAAGGGCCCTGCTTGTAAGAAGGAAAATGTAAAGGGATACATTAATAACAAATCAAATAATCCTTCCACTCCCCCCTTTATGCCTTCACAATATGATTATGCATTCTTTGGCATTCTTATGATGTGCGTAGGCAAAACTCAAAGCTACCTCTATTTTCCTTTGATACCCTCAAATGCAATGCCTTAGTTTCTTCAAAGTCACAGAAATAATTTCCAATAGTTTGGCGTTTGATGAACACTGTTACATCCAGTCAGCAGTCCATTTGCTTGTCCCTGGCCTGCAGCTGATAGGCATGTGCCTCACTTGGGGTATTTGACAAACTGACACTCTTCCACATTGAGTGTCCAACTCAGCTTGTCAAATACACAGAGCGTGACACTGCAGAAAACCAGGCCAGGGGCTTTCATATGGTAGCAAGAACTTCCTGGAAGATGTGGCCCTAGAAGAAAAGAGAGAAAGAGATGATAAAGCCATACCCTCAGCCTCAGGAAACCTCCACAGGCTGAAGAGACTAGCTGAAACACCAGAAGTGGGAAGTGAGCAACATAGGCATGCTGCTCCAAAGCAAAACAGAGATTCCATATGCTTATCTGATGGTTCTACTAGCCGCTTCCTGTGGCTCTTGCACCCCTAGGGGTCCCAAGCTTAGTGGGCTTTTCTACATAGTCAAGAAGACACATTTTGGTTATCATCCTGCCTTTCTGATTTGAGGAAAGGATTGATCCTCAGAGTTGGTGTTCTTGCTCCCCTTTCTTCCAAATTCTCCAGAGCTGTGTACTCCGAGTTAAGGTTCTTAACCTAGACATTGAGTTTAAAGATGGGGTTAAGCATAGATCTGCCCTTAACCAGCTGGATAATCTTGAATAAATTATTTCATCTCCCTTCATTCTAATTTTTCAGTCACAAAATGCACAAGTAAGTATAGTACTTATGTCATAAAGTCATGGGGGGAGAAATGACATATAATACATTTAAAGCCCTTAGTTTAGTATTTGGTATATGACAAATGGTCAAAAATGATGATTCTAGCCAAGTGTTGGTAGTGCATACTTGTACTCCTCACTCTCAGCGACAGAGGCAGTAGGATCTCAAGTTTGATGCCAGTCTTGGCTATATAGGAAGATCCTATCTCAAAAAAAATACAAACAAGACAAAAACAAAGGGCTTGGATGTAGGTCAGGGGCAGAGCACTTGTCTAGCATGTGTAAGGTCCTAGATTCAATCCTCAGCACAAAAAAACAAAAGTGTCTGTTCTAACAGAAGTAAAGCAAAAGCAAGTTGGCAACTGATTGAACAGAATCAGAATAGCAATTTTTTGGCCTTAGCCAGTTTTGTCTAGCATAGTGCCCTTTCCCCATAATTACTCAAGAATGGCAATTACTGAATGAAGGCTCATATTAGGGAAAGAAACTTGCTAAAGTCCATAGAATAAGCTGCTTTAGTTAAATACTGTGTCCTATACCAACCTTTTGTGTGCTCCAGCTTTCCTTATTGGCCCTTCCCTCCTCTGCTTTGTATATCCCTCTGCAAAAGGGAAGAGGGGCATCAAGAAAAAGCAAAGCAGGCGGTAGGTTTATCAGTGTGGCATTAGCATCCTTGAATTCATAGGCAGCAGGGCCATAAGGAGGCTGCCAAGAACAGAGTCAGGTCTGGAACTTCTTATAGATTCCTCTTAGCATCATCCAGATCCTGTAGCTAAAATGTCAGCATACCAGTATCAAAAGCTTCCATCAACAGCTCCTAAAGTTGATTTGTGAGAAAGCAGTTGGTCTGCAGAAAGTGTAATGCAGGTTGCTGGTAGAGGTGGTTGTCATCAACAACTGTGGACCTTAAGTGCTTGAGAACTGATCTGCCCCTGCCAGACAAGATATATATGCCCATTGATGCAATAGTGCATGACTATTATGGGGGTAACTAACCACTTTCTATAAATGCTTTTTTTAGAATTTTATTTATTTACTTATTTTGAGAGAGGGGAGAGAAAGGCAGAAAGAGATAGAGAATGGGTGTACCAGGGTCTCCAGTCACTGCAAATGAACACCAGATACATGTGCCACCTGTGCATCTGGCTTATGTGGGTCCTGGGGGACCGAATCTGGGTCCTTGGGCTTCTAAGGCAAGTGCCTTAACCACTAAGCCATTTCTCTAGCCCCTAACCACTTTCTGATCATATTAAAGGCCTGATTTCCAAGAGGAAATTCATGCCTGATACTGTAAACCTGGTCAAAAGGAAATCATAGGCCCTAGTGGGGAAGCTACATGCATTGCTTTGCTAAATGGGCATGTTCTGTCAAGCTACCTTCTAAATATTTATGGTTATGCCCATTAATTAGTGCTTCTGTGAGCTTTCGTCAGAGAAGCTTTTATTTTTTTTTTCTTTGTCTGGATTACAGATACTACAGACTTATAACTGGTCAAAGTACAGATAATAAGTGAGTGTTGAATATCCAAGCCTGAATGAGACATCTATATCAACCCCTCTAAGGCTCAGAGAACATCACAGAAAAGACAGCAGAAGGAATGTGAGAGCAGGAAGATGTGGAAGAGTGCCATTGCACTCATGAACTCATAGCAGCTGTGATTACCTGCATAGTCTGCATAAGATTGGGCCTGTCAACGTTCTATCATGGATGGGGGAGGATCTCAAGAGACCCAACCTCTTTCTGAGGAATTGTTGGCAGTTAATGGTTACTAGGGAAAGGAAGACATTTTCTTCAGTGATGTGGCCATTGGTGAGTTCCCTATGCTTTGGTAAATAATACCACCCAAGCTCATGCAATTAAACTCATTAGGTCATCAAAAACAGATTTATAAAAAAGTAGGAGAGGGACTAGTTGGAAGAGAAGGGATTCAGCAGGAGTGATGGGGGGATACAAAAAGGTAATGGAAATGAATATGGCCAAAATACATTATATACATGAATAACATTGTCTAAATAAATAAAGGAAAAAAGAAAGTAGCTGGGCTATAATAAATACTGACATTAAAATTGGCAAACAAGCCGGGCGTGGTGGTGCACGCCTTTAATCCCAGCACTCAGGAGGCAGAGGTAGGAGGATTGCCGTGAGTTCAAGGCCACCCTGAGACTACCTAGTGAATTCCAGGTCAGCCTGGGCTAGAGTGAGACCCTACCTCGAAAAGAAAAAAAAAAAAGAAAAAAAAATTGGCAAACAAGCCGGGTGTGGTGGTGCACGCCGTTAATCCCAGCACTCGGGAGGCAGAGGTAGGATGATCGCCTTGAGTTCGAGGCCACCCTGAGACTCCATAGTGAATTCCAGGTCAGTCTGGGCTAGAGTGAGACCCCACCTCAAAAAAACAAAAACAAAACAAAAATTGGCAAACAAGCCAGGCATGGTGGCACACACCTTTAATCCCAGCACTCAGGAGGCAGAGGTAGAAGGGTTGCAGTGAATTCTATGCCAACTTGAGACTCCATAGTGAGCCCT
This sequence comes from Dipus sagitta, assembly GCA_036346955.1. Classification (NCBI taxonomy): domain Eukaryota; kingdom Metazoa; phylum Chordata; class Mammalia; order Rodentia; family Dipodidae; genus Dipus; species Dipus sagitta. Next base: position 55,928,045 of record CM070776.1, on the reverse strand, counting down.
ACCTTGAAAAAAAAAGAAGAAAAGAAAAATTGGCAAGCAGCCCAAGATTATTAAGAATAGTAAACTACCCTATAAGATTTTCTAACAACAAAATATTAAGTGTTTTATCTCAAGTGTTAGTTGAATGTAAGAGGTAACACACCCCAACAATTTGATACCTGGGAATGACTTCAAAGATAATGATAAAAATTGTCTTTTTAACCAGGCTTGGTGGTGCACACCTTTAATCCCAGTATTTGGGAGGCAGAGGTAGGAGGATCGCCTTGAGTTTAAGGCGACCCTGAGAGTACAAAGTGAATTCCAGATCAGCCTAGGCTAGAGTTAAACTCTACTTCAAAAAAAACCCTGTTTTTTTTTTCTCCCTAACAATCATCTCTACCTACTCAGCCCAGCCTAAGTCTCCCAGAAGTGTGGCTTTCAGCCAAAGCAGCTGTCCAGGTCACCACATATGGCATAGTAGAAAGAATCAGCCAAACTTGGGTTCTAATGCTACCAACTAACCAATTATGGTTTAGATAGGTCTTTCTTGGAGTGTCAGTTATCTTCTGTAGAAATAGGGATAGAAGACTTACCCAGAAGCATTATTGCAATTTGTTGGATGAGTTTAAGGAGACCTTGGTTCAGTCCCTGGAGCTGCCAGTAAAAGCCACCCAGGAAGCTGATTAAAAGAATGTCAGTTGGAAGTGACAGGGAAGAGGAAAATAGACTGATACCTTTTTTCTGTCATCGCCCTCATTGCTTACCAGTTACTGTAAAAAAAAAAATGAATAATCTGGTATCCATACTCTCCTGAACAACCTTTTCACTTCATTTTCCTCAGCAAGCCTGTAACAAAGGTATGAAAGGGACAAAAGACTAAGTACACTGAATTTGAGTCATTATAGAAAATGTTGCCTCAGTACTGATGGAAGGAGTCAATTGCTAAGCTACATGTAAACCAGTTTATTTCCACTCTTGATGTTCTAATCCACATCTCTCCAAAGAGTGCACATAAGAAAAGCAAGTTCAATTGAGAAAGGTTGTCCAGATCCACAGAACAAAGAGATGGGTATCAATACGGGGTAATCATTGAAGGATTCCTCTATTGGTCCTTTATACTGTTTGAGATATTATCACTTATCCCCACCTGAATACAAAATCTTCCACTTCAGAGATCTACAGAGGATGGGTCAGTTTTGATGAAGGGTATTAGAGGGCATAGGCCTAAAGAAGGAAGGCAGAAGACACCTGGAAATCTCTAAACACCTAGAGTGAACCAAGTATCTGGAAAGGGATTGGTTAAAAATAAGAAGTCCTGGGCTGGAGAGTTGGCTTAGCAGTTAAGGCACTTGCCTGCAAAGCCTAAGGCCCCAGGTTTGATTGCCTAGGACCCACATTAAGCCAGATGCACAAGGTGACACATGTATCTGGAATTTGTTTGCAGTGGCTAGAGGTCCTGGCATGCTCATATTCTCTCTGTCTCTCTGTCTCTGTCTCTCTCTCTCTCTCTCATAAATAAATAAATAAATAAAACATTTTTTAAAACCACAAAAATATGAAGTCCTCAGGACCATGCCAAAATACCCACTCTTCCTCCAGTATAATGAGGGCTACCTGGGTCAGTTGCAGGGCGCTGTTGCTTCTTGTTATCTCAATCCCCTTTGAATAGTGCAGAAAGAACACTGGCATAGGAATTCAGACTCAACTCTGCCATGGTTTCTCTGCGTGACTTCTTCTTACTCTCTTTGAATCTGTTTCTCTCGTATGTACCTGGTCTCTTTCTAATACCTCACTTTCTTCTATAGGACTTTTTAATTCTGAAATTTGAGTAGTAAGTAAGAGGCTTTCATCTTTGAGTCATACCTTTCAGAGAATGCTACATGGATTACCACCAGCTTTCCAGAGTGCATTCAGCACTGCTTAGAGATATATATTCAGGCATAGCTATTCTCTCCTTCTTCCAACAAAGGGCTAATAACATTCAAAATAAGAGATGTAGATACTAAGTCTTTAGTTAATTTTAGTCAATTTCATGGTTCTCTTCCTCTTCATTGCAAAAGTGACTCAAACACTGAGCCCTGTTCTGGAGAAAGGACTCGCCCAAAGCAAAACATTAGGTAAATAATGAAATCAGAATTGATACTCAGAATTTCAGCACTTCAGTTCTATATGGCTATCTCCTGAATATCTTTCTTTGGTAGGAATTATCATCTCCCTTCTCTCCATCACAAGCTCCAGGACAGGAGGCCAACAAGAAATTTTACCTCTATCATACTTGATCCTTAATCCCTAATGAGGATCTGAGAATTCAATGGGCAGATATAAGACACCCTTTACTGCTGGGTGCAGCAGCACCGGAATCTAAGAAGAGAATAAATGGCTACTATACCTGTCATTGGAATGGTGGCTTGGTTGTGGAGGAGACACAGCTGTTGAGTCAAACTGTAGAGACCAGGGAGAGCTGGGCTTTATGATGTGAGCAGAAAGGTCATGTGTTTTGCGGGACCCTTTGTGTTATAAAGAGGAAACAGAAATGAGGAAGATAAGGTTGAGGTTAGCCAACGGAAATCTGGGTGCAAAATGACAAAATAAGGCTGTTGTGAAAGGGGTTGCTAATGCAGCAATAGTCCCCACTGCCTTGTCTCCACCCACTCTCCGCCAACCTCCAACAGCCACTTCCCATGCTACAGAGCGGGAAAGCAGAAAGCCATTTGCAAACCCTAGGCTGACCTGTCGGGCAAGGTAGTTTCCCCATAGTAACTGAGTGAACCCCGGAATGTCAGAGCTGTGACATTATTTAATGAAAATCCCTGTTTTCAAAATTGAACCATAGAAGGAAGAAAGGAAATGTCTAATATTGAAGTTTTGAAGCAATACTAGAAATGGATCCCATTTCACTTTAACTCATGTATTCTATGACTTTCAAAATGCCTTCTGGCCCTGGAACACCAGTTTTACTTCCAACTTCTCTCCTGACACTTGCAAGGCCCTAGGACAGAAAAAAAAACTGATATCAAAATAGAAGAGAGACTAGTTAGGATAAACAAGGGATTCAATGGAGGTAGGGGATTTGAGAAGAGGAAAAGGCAGGAGAATGGGAGAGAATTATGATCCTGTTTATATGTATAGAGACTGCAAATAAAATTACCCTGTTGGGGGGGGAGTACAAAATTACTTTGTTCTTGCATCCCATGTGAAAAACACTGCAACAAAAAGTTAGCTTAAACATTAGTATTGTGGGCTGATACAGTATTTTTGATAAGGTACAAAAGAGCTGAAACTGATCTACAACCTTGAAATTGCTTTTTGTGGGGAGGGAATATTTACTTTTTTGTGGCAGGTTCTCATAATATAGCCCAATGTAGCTTCAAACTACCTATCCTGTCTTATTCCTCAGTCTAGGATTAAAGATGACCACCACCATTCCTGGTATGGTTCATTCTTGTTTTGTCTTAGGGATTGAACCCAGGGCATTCTAAGCACTTGTTCTACCATTGAGATATACCATGAACCCCTTCCCCCATTTTTTTTCCTTTTATGATTGGGGTTGATACCAAGGCTTCTTGAATGCTAGGCAGTTGCTATACCACTGAGTTACATCCTCAGCATCCCCTCAATTCATTCTTGATTAAAAGCCAAGTACCCTAAAATTAGTCCAAAAATCTTAGTGATAGTTGATGGTGGCTGATGAGCTCTCAGAATATTGAAATAGTACACTGAACTTATTTGTGCACATCATACCCTGGTTGGCATGACAGAATTCAAGACAGTTTCAGTATGTTTGTCTTCTAGCCTAAATAAAATTTAGTTTGAAAGAAATAAAAATGTACTTTTTTTAATCTTCAAACTAATGTTTCTTTTTACTGAAAAGTTTTGAACTCCCTTGTATTTAGGTATCTTTTGGTCTTTTTAGCTCTAACTTATCAAGGTGGATCCTGAAGAAAGACATAGGCTAATGATCTAAATCTAAAAGTCTATAGATGAGATGTATCTTATTATTGTGCCCAGATCCTTGCTCATGCCAAAGACACACTGCAGAGCTCCATTCCCAGCCCTAAGGTATCTTCTAATCAATTAATGAAACTAGCTATCCAGAGATAAGTAAATAAACAGTATATGTTTTTGCATTCTCATAAGAGAACTATGAAGAAATCTCTTTCCATTTCATTAATAAAGTTAATACTTAGAGAGAATATGAAGTTGTCTAATATCAGTCTAGTTTAGAGGCATTTTCAGATTCTGTTCCCAGTTTTCAGATTTCAAAGCTATGATCCTACATTATACTGCCTTGTTCTTTATTTCTTTTGCTAAATAGGAATATTTCTCATTCTCTTCTAAAAAGCACTCATGCCCAGTGAAATTTGTAATTGTCTATAAAGAGCAGGTGAGCTGAGACCCATGAGCAAAGATGAAAGGAAAATAGACTTTATGTTTGCATGCCTATCCTAAAGGAACTTGGGTATGAAACATGTTTATTCTTTTTTTTTTTTTGTTTTTCGAGGCAGGGTCTCATTCTAGCCCAGGCTGACCTGGAATTCACTCTGTAGTCTCAGGGTGGCCTCGAACTCATGGCAATCCTCCTACCTCTGCCTTCTGAGTGCTGGGATTAAAGGTGTGTGCCACCACAGCCAGCTTGGAACATATTTATTCTTAATGAACATTGGTGGTGAGGAAAACAGCTTCTTGTTAAGTTCCTCCCCTGAAGCTCAATTGTGTATTAAAAATATGACTAACAAGAAAATTATGCTTTTGCTTTATTTAAAACCATACTTCTAAGAGTTAGCTGTGCATGGTGGCACACACCTTTAATCCCAGCACTGGGGAGGCAGAGGTAGGAGGATTGCTGTGAGCTCGAGGCTACCCTGAGACTACAGAGTGAATTCCAGGCCACCCTGAGACTACGTAATGAATTCCAGGTCAGTCTGGGCTAGAGTAAGACCCTATCTCAAACAAAAAAAACAAAAAATAAACAACAACAACACAGATCACACGCTTATGAAGCACTGCTGTCGAGGTTGCCAAGGTGCACATTCTGGCATCCAGGGAACTTATATAAATGTGAAAAATGTAGATTCACATTTATTAGTGTAATTTTTATGTGTTTTACATATGTCTTATTTCCTGAGTAACACTCTGGTATGGTATTACCATAATTGTTATTTATATTTCAATAAATTGAGGCACATAGAAATAAAAGTAATTTGCCTAAATAAACAAAATCAGGAAATAATAGAGAAGGCAGAGTTTGCATTCAGTTCTGACTCTAAGTGCTAGTCTTTTTCTAGTTCCTATATTGGTTACAAAGGAGACAAAGGAAAGTGGCTGGTCTTGAGAAAATAAAGGTAGTAACAGAACCCTAAGTTCATCTGCAACTTGCAGGGTGAGTAAGGGAACTGAAGCCTATGAAGTGAAAGGGAGTATGTCTGAAAGTCTCATATTTATAACCCCTTGGAAATCCTCATGCACAACCAGAAAGATGATGGATTCTCATCATCCAGGGCCTCCATCACAAATTATGATACAGAAGATTAAAGTGACAGGTAATTATTATTACTCTTTCAAGGTACACTTAGAATAGATTTCAACAATTTCAGCACCCTGGTTATAGCATTTAGCCTGCACTAGTGGAAGCAAGGCCCTGGGCAGTATTTATTTATTTATTAATTATGGACATGCTTAGTATGGAAACATCACATGTTGGTACCATCTTTTCCCACTCCCTGCCCCTTTCCAAGGAGGGATCTCCTCATTTGGGTCACAGGTTATCCCTGTGGGGATTGTGGGTCATGTATTGTGGGAGCATCAGTCAGTTACTGGGGAGAGGCAATGTCTCTGGGCATGATGTCCCAAGTTGTGGCTCTAATAATTTTTACGCCCCTTTTTCCACAAGATGCCATTAGGAATAATATATCCTTGTTATATAGTCTTACAAATTCAGGCTCAAGCAAAAAAAGAAACATGGAACAAGGAGTGTTGAATCCTAGTGCCAACTCTGTTTCTTCTCTGAGCCTTGATTTCTCCTTGAACCAACAAAGGTTGGAGTAGATGGGCCTTGGCTTCTCCAACTCAAACAATTCCTGGCTCCCTCTATCCCTGCTCCTCTTTGCTCAGGCTGGGCTTCCCTGAGGTTACAAGGCCAAAGGCTCCTAGGATAGCTTGAAATAGGGACCCATTTGCATTCCACTACTCTGCAAATAACTTCCTTCTACCTGAATAATTTTTTGTCTTAGGGTTTGAGACCAGTTTCTCCAGATATAGTAGAAAGACTTAGTTCCTGTTTCTTTTAGCCTCTGGATAAGCTATGTGTGGAATTAGCACATTCCTGCTGGCACTTTGATAGGAAGGGTTGCCCTCCTCCCTCCTCAAATTATAGAGTTAACTTGCTCCAGCACCCCCCAACACACACACACACACACATATCAGTTAAGGTACTCTACTGAATTATTTTTTTCTTTCACTTTTATGGGGCTGGGGATAGAACCTGGGGCCTCATGCAAGTATCCAAACTGAGGAACTACATACCCAGCTCCTCCCACCGGCTTTATTTTTGAGACAGGGTCTCATGTAGCTCAAGCTAACTAACATACTGTAGCTAAGAATGACCTTGACCCTCCAGACATAAAATGGCCTGGATATCCATGACCTCATAGTGCCTGACACTACCTACACAAGACCATCATAAGAGGAGGAAAAGATCATGACATCAAAATGAAAGAGAGAGTGATTGAGATGGGGAGGGGTATGATGGAGAATGGAATTTCAAAGGGGAAAGTGGGGGGAGGGAGGGTAGCACCTTGGGATATTTTTTATAATCATGGAAAATGTTAATAAAAATTAAGAAAAAAAAAAGAATGACCTTGATCTTCTAATCTTCCTGCTTCCATCTCCCAAGTGCTGAAATTACAATCATGTAAACATTTGACTTGTTCGGTGCTGAAGATCAAACCCATGACTTCATGCATGCTAGGCAACCATTCTACCAAGTGAATTATACTTCTAGCCTCCATTGGCTTTTAAATTAGTGTCTTCTGGAAACAAGGTCTTCATCTAAAGAAATAATTAATGGTGTCCATTTTGAGCTATATTCACCCCTGACACTGAAAACTTAGTCAAAAGCCTATGACTAGGAAGGTCATGGGCATTAATGAGAAAGCCACTATTGTTTTTTTGGCTAAATGAATATGTTGTCACCATCCATCAAATTGCCCTCTAAGTATTTATGCTTATGTTCATAGATTAGAGCTGCTCATACCTCTGTTTAAAGAAGTTTCTTTGTACAGATGGTAGCAACTGCTGGGCTTGGTGGTGCACACCTTTAATCCCAGCACTCGGGAGGCAGAGGTAGGAGGATCACCATGAGTTCAAGAACACCCTGAGACTACATAGTGAATTCCAGGTCAGCCTGGACTAGAGTGAGAACCTACCTTGAAAAAAAAAAAAAAAAAAAAAACGATGGCAGTGACTAATGGGAATACTCAAAACTTGTCATGAGACATCTATATCATCCTCTCCAGGGCTCAGGGAACATAGCAGAAGAAATGACAAAAAGAATGTAAGAGCCAAACACTATCTTCTGGACATAAATGAGCCATTGCATTCATGACCTTACAGTGGCTACCATTGCCCACACAAGACCTGTATAACAATGGGTCCATCAACATTCAGTCATGTATGATGGAGGGGGGTAAAAATGAATACCAATGGGCTAGAATGAGACCTTACCCTGTAACTTGAAAAACCAAAATAAATAAATAAATAAACAACAAAATAGAAAAGGCAAAATAAAACAACAAAAAAAAAATAGCCAGGTGTGGTGGCACACGCCTTTAATCCCAGGACTCGAGAGGCAGAGGTAGGAGGACAGCTATGAGCTCAAGGCCAGTCTGAGACTACATAGTGAAGTTCAGGCCAGCTTGGGGTAGAGCGAGACCCTACCTCGAAAAATAAATAAATAAATAAATAAATAAATAAATAAATAAATAAAACCAACTAGCAAAGTTAATAACTAGATAACTGGAAAGGTATTCAGTAGAAAGGGTGAGGGAAAGAGAAAATAAGATAATGGAATGGGATTATGTACATGTATGAAAATTGTCAATAAAAACAAAAAGAATAGTTGTAGAGCCAAGGATAAGAAGATGATACTAGGGAGGTTCTCAGAAGAGTAAGATGCTAGTTAGGTCTTAAGGGATGGAGAGAAACAGTGCTGCTTCCTCTCTTTCGGAATGATTTGATCACCTCCAGAAAAATCAGTTGTCTCCATTCCCATCATGCATCTGTCTCTCTAGTGATATATATATTAAAAAATAAACTGTCCCAAGAAAGAACTGTTTCTGATCCCTTACTGTCATTCCCAAGTAAGGAATCAAATAGTTTCCCAAGCACTGTCAACTGAGTAAATGAATGACTAAGTCTACAAGGATGTTCTTTGGCTTCTTTTACCTATATAAAGGAACTGAAAATAGCATCTTTTTACCTTTTCGTTTGCCTGATCACTCAGTGCCACCTCCCTTTCTCCCTTTGGTAAACTTTGACGAAGCCTTGAGACAATTGCAAAGTTATGGCCACTTCCTATGAAAGAAACCAATGATGTCCACATACTCTACCTCAACCCTGGTGATTGCTCTGCACAGGATTGCACCTGCCTTTCACTGAGAGGAAACCCAAAGGCTGAAGCAATCTATGAGGCACAATAAAGCCAGGAGTGAAGAAATCTTACATACTTTGGTCTGAGTATAAAGGTTTCCCTGGAGATCCCCAAAATGTAGGAGGCAATTCATTTCTAATAAGTGGATATCTCACGGAGTTTCAATGAAATTGAGTTCCTGAGAGCCTGACAAGATCTGAGAATGCAAAGCAGAAGGAGAAACACTACTTATTGGCATTGTCCTCTAGTTTTAGTTATAGGCAGAATTAGAAGTTGAAAATGAAAGAAAAGCATGTTCGTTGTATTTTCTGTGTACCAACTGCTCTCACATTAAATATATTCTACTCACAATAATTCATCTATTTGACAAATGACCACTCTGAAATTCAAAGAAATCAAACATTTCCCTCAAAGACTTAATAATTTAGCAGAACTTAGTTTCGGATTTCTATTAGCTGTGTCTCTAAGATGGCAAGAGAAAAGTGATCTATGAATTTAGCACATCTTTGCTACTTCCCTTAGCCTTGGAGAAAAGTAGGCTCTTCCATTAGATTGTAAGTTCCATGAGAACAGGACCCATATTTGTTAAAGCCAGTTTTCATTTGACTTGTTAATTTATTTTTCTTAATTGTTTTTACTAGTTCTACATATATTAGAGATGCCCATTTGTTTGCAATTCAAAACAAACAATTCCACCAGCTTATCATTTTCCTTTTGTTTTTGCTTCTAGTTTTATATTTTGTGTGTATTACATGCCTACTACTAAAATGTAAGCTCTATACAGTTAGTGATTTTATTTTATTTACAACTATTTTGTTAGTACCTACAACTGCATTCCTTAGAGTAGATGCTCAAGTAATGTTTGTTGGTGTGCAGATAAAAAATGAGCTCATAGAGAGCAAGACCCTACTTCAAAAAACCAAAAAATAAAAATAAATAAAATGAGATTATACACAAATACTGAAAGTTTTAACTTTCTGTATACTGATGATCTGAGATTCAGATGCAATCAAGTTTCAAGGTTCACTGAGAACAGCCCTACATAGAGTATCAGAAGACCTCAGTTCTAGGCTCAACTATGTAAAGACTTGTGGCATGAAATTGGTAAAGTTTCTTCTTTGTTCTGGGTACAAGTCTCACCACTTACATATGACTTAGACTAGATGGTCTTTAAGAGCCTTCCTCTCTCATGCAAGTATTTGTCAATTGATTGGGTGACCAAAGAGATACCAAAGATACTAAGAATGACCAGGGTCCTGCCTTCCTAGAACTCATATTCAAATAAGGGAAAGAACTCACCAAACAATCCCACAATAAAATGTGTTCTGTAAGATAAACAGGAAATATAGGATGTTATGAGAGTAAATAACAGTGAACCTAGTCCAGTGTAAGAACTTAGGGAAGTCTTTCTCCAAAAAAGTATTTGAAACTGAGACTTGAGAAATTAACCAGCCCCAAGTAAAGTTCTCTGAGCTTTGTATATGTGTGTACTACAATATGCATATATAATATTAATATCAAATGTATTCATTTGTATCATTTCTTTTTATTATAATAAATAATATTGCTTATTTGCTATATGATTCATACTTATGAACATTAATTATATTATTTATGCATATATATAATATAAATCCTCATCTAATATTTGTGGAATAAAAAGTTATCCAATATAATGTGATAATGCAAATGTGAGACAAAAGTTTTCTCCTGTGGCAGGTGCTACATTTGGACTTGTTTGAGGATTTCATGAATAACTCTCCTTAAAGGTTCCTTTTAGGCTGGACCTACACCTGAATCTGTGCCCATAAGAAATTTATAGGGGATCTTTCTGGTGCTCTTAGTAGTCATCTACTCATGACAAAAAAAAAAAAGGTAGGTTTCAGAATGGAGGAGTGTACCTAAACACACATTAGGTCCCTTTCTCTGAACCACTATTTTAGACACTTGAATGATGCCTGGCTCCTCCACAAAGCCTGACAATGGATGCAGAGAAGAATGAGGTTCCATTTTCTGGCAAATGTAATAGACACTGTAGCATGGATTCCAAACATGTACAGACTTCTCCATTTTTTAATTATCTATCAATAGGGCTGGAAGGATGGCTTAGCAGTTAAGGCGTTTGCCTGCAAAGCCAAAGGACCCTGGTTCGATTCCCCAGGACCCACGTTAGCAAAATGCACAAGGGGGCGCACGCGTCTGGAGTTTGTTTGCAGTGGCTGGAGGCCCTGGCGCACCCATTCTCTCTCTCTATCCCTCCCTCCCTCCCTCTCTCCCTCTTTCTCTGTCAAATGAATAAATAAATAAATATTAATTATCTATCAATAATTTGAAAAATAGAAATAACTGACAGAGGGGAAGTGTTGCTTGATTCCAGGTCACTGTGGTGATAAAACTAGTTAACAGAGAGTGGGGAAAGGAAACCAACAGTTGAAGAATGGCTCCTATCGGGCATTGTACTAGATTCTTTATACCAATTCTGTTTTGCAATCTTTATAACCATGCTAGAAGGCGAGCGTTGTGCCCTTTCCACAGTTGAGTAAATTGAGCTTGGGTGTATCCAAAGGAACACTCATCTCAAGTCATTCAGTAATAAGCTGAGCTGGAGCTTAAATATCAACTCTCCTATTATCTTCCATACCACATGCCAGTTAGAAGGGCCATCTTTTCCCTTCAACTGTCTCTAGACTGGACCTTTTCACTGTTTTTGTGTTTTTTAAGTAGAATTGATTCTAAGTTTGGAGGGATCATAAATAATGTGATTCTCTTACTTTTCTATGAGCCTTTCTCCTCTGGCAGGAAGTTGATCCTCACATATCATCTGAACTGCCTATTGTGGTTTAAGTCAATTTCCTCTCCCTTAGTCCTACTTTGCAAACATTCTTCCTTGAGTTGCAAGCCACAGCCTTGAGACTCTGTCTTCAGACTCTAATGCCTCTTGTAAACCTCTCACTTTGATCCACCCAAACATCTCAATTTCATCCCATCAAAGGGTGATCAGATCTGGAATCCACCAAGCCTACATCACCTGTTTTCACCACTCCACTGTCTCAGTTATCACAAAAGTTATCAACACAAAGACCTTCTCTGAGACATCATGTTATTTTGTCCCTCATCAGTTAATATTTCAGTCTATAAGCACACTCAAGTGACAGCAAATGTTTAAAAATTCCTTTTTCACACCCTCATTATTCTTTAGATTACTTAGTATGGGTCTTTAAAAAAATCAGGTTCCATAGAGTGTCTCACTGTTTCACCTCCTAACTTAGCATAACTCAGTTATTTGTTTTCTAGCCACACTTCTGCATTGACCCTCCTACCCTGTGTCAACAAATTATTATGAACTCCTAATCAGTAAAGCCAGTAGTCTTTTCATGAGTCTTAATCCTCCTTGATGTTACTGTACCATAGGAGTCAATTAGCTATTAAATCTTTTAAATTTACATATAATATTAGTACTTACAGAGCACAGAATTATAATTTGATACATATACACACATACAATGTTTACTGATAAAATCATCAACTGACTTAGAGGATATTCTCCCTCTCCAGACTCCTCAATTTGATCATCAGAAGCTAGATGAGTATGGTTTGGATAAGATATAAGTATCAACTTCATGACAAGGACAATAATTAATTTCAGGGACTGTCTTCTTTATTTCTTTAAAAATTTTGTTAGTTTTCATTTATTTATTTATTTGAGAATGACAGACAGAGCGAGAAAGAGGCAGAGAGGGAGAGAGAGAGAATGGGCACGCCAGGGCCTCCGGCCACTGCAAATGAACTCCAGACGTGTGTGCCCCCTTGTGCATCTGGCTAACGTGGGTCCTGGGGAATCAAGCCTCGAACTGGGGTCCTTAGGCTTCACAGGCAAGCGCTTAACCGCTAAACCATCTCTCCAGCCCCAACTGTCTTCTTTATGTAAGACCCTAGCACCTGGCAGGTAGTTCTCAGTAAGCCCTGTTGAATTTGTGAACCTACACTCCTCATAGTCACCTATCTTCCAAACCATATTCTTTGGTTTTCTTATTGGCTCCTCTTTTCTTCCTGTTCCTTCTTGCATTCTAGTTATTTCCAACAATTCTACATGTTTTTTCTTTCTTTCTTGTGTCTCTGGATGCTTGCTTACTCTGTTCCTACCTCCCATATCTCCACATCAGTAAGTTCAATTGAGTAACGGCCATATCCCTACATATCAAGGTCCTCATACCCCTTACCTTATACCTGAAACAGACTTGTACATCATTTTGTGTTACTTATCTCTACGGAAGTAATGCATGCAAGAAATATCCGTTCTCTTTGACCATGATTACATTGTTAATGCACCATAACATTTACTACCTTATCATGTGATTGTTTTGCATCTTTGTCTTTTCCTCATTAGTAGCCTAAACTTCTTTGAAGAACAAAGGTCTCTGTATAAAATAATTTCTGTGTCACTAGTGCTCAGTATCAGTGGTGAACTGAGTATGAATAGGCCTGGAGTTATAAGTGAGTGTAGTTTCTGAATTTCAGAGGCCAGAAAAAGAAGAGGAAGGAAAGGAAAAGGGTAGTGTATGATTAATATAAGAAGTGACAGCAGGAGCAGCAAAAATGACTATAGGGATTAGTGCTTCTCTCACATCGGGTCAGAGAAGCTTCTTTATGTAGATGATGGTGATTAGTGGGGAGACTCAAAACTTGTCAAAGTGCTGAGAAAAAGTGGTTACTGAGTGCTTTGCACTAAATGAGACATCTATATCATTACTCCCAAAGCTCAGGGAATGTTGCGGAAGAGGAAGCAGAAAGAATATAAGAGCCAGAGGATGTAGAAGAGTGCTTTTGAATGTTATCTTCTAGACATGGAGGGACCATTGCATTCATGACCTCACAATGGTTGTCATTACTTACAAAAAGCCTGCATAACATTGTGTCCATCTATATTCAGTCACGTATGATGGAAGAGGGCAAAAAAGAAAACATCAAAACAGAAGTAGTAGCTGAAAAGAAGAAGTGGTTCAACGGAAGGGGTAGAGAAGGGAACAAAAGGTAATAGAAGAGAATTATGATCAAAAACCATTATGTACATATATTAAAATTGTCCAAAAAAGTTTAAAAATGGCTATAAGGAGCAAATGAAAATAGATTTGAAAGATCAAGTCTCCTCTCAGGAAGGCACACAGGTTTTCGGTTTTATAGATAACACTAGTTTAAGTTCTCTGTCTCAACCAAGGCAAGGTTTATCCACCCAGAACCCTGAACTGCTATCTCCACTCTTTCTGGAAGTATATGTTGACAAGAAAATAAAACTATTCTGGGGCTAGAGAGCTGGCTTAGCAGTTAAAGCACTTGCCTGTGAAGCCCAAGGATCCAAGTTCAATACCCCACTACCCACATAACCAAATGCACAAGGTGGTGCATGCATCTGGTGTTCGTTTGCAGTTGCTAAAGGCCCTGGTACACCCATTCTCTCTTTCTCTCTCTCTTTCTCTTTCTCTCTCTAATATAAATAAACAAATAACTAAATAAATAATAAAATAAAAAACTATTCTGGCCTCCAAGGGAGCAATCACACTGTCAAAGAGCTCACAAGATAATGTCTACCCTTCATATTGAAGATAGAATTCCCTCATCAACAACTTTTTCCTGAGAAATTTCAAAGATCCACTTCATTTTTAGGTCAGATGAGAGTATTTCAACCTTATTCTAGCTTGTCAGACATAGAGTTGAAAAATACACCTATCTACTGGACAACCTGAGGCAAAAGTAGTTCATCTTCCAGTGCCTGTCAGCATCTGACCTGGAATATGTGATAATAGATTTGACTAGGTAATCCATCCAAGTTATGAGTCCATAAGAACCAAACAGCCTCAACTCATTGCTATTCAGATGATCTTGTTGAGACTCAGGGAAATTTAAATGAGTAAAACATATAGGAAAGTGACTAGACCATACCTTACACATAAACAATACAAAATAAATTGCAACTCCCTTCTGCTGCATTTTAAGAGCTCTTAACAAGGTGGGCCTAAAAGTCAGGGGATTCCTATGGTGGCATCCAATGCCTTTTGTATATAACATGCTGGCTTTAGATCACTGTCAACACTAGTCAGCTGGACTATGTATATCATTGACTCTTTATTACCTCAGGGCCTTTGAAAATCCTTTTAACCCCATAGCTTACTCCTTTTCATTTTTAAGGTCTTAAATAATCTTCTCCATGCAACGACTTTCCTCCTAACCCCAGAAAAAATAACTCCCTTGCCTCACATAGTTGGGACCCTACAGATTTCCTTCATAGAAATTCCTAACATTTGGAATAATTTATTTGGGATCAATTTATATATTTATTGCTGGTCATCTCCCTAGTTTTAAATACTTTATATTTTCATTTGGGAGTACTATGTGACTAACAAAGACTAGGTTTTATTCACCTGTATATTGAATAGAAATTGACATAGCATGTGGCACATGGTAGGATATATTAAATAAATTTAATTAGTAACTAAATTAGACTAGGAAGATGATACTGGGGTCAATGTTACCTTTAGGCTAAAATAGAGAAGTTGAATGCATGGGCACACCAAGGGCATATGAAACTGAATGAGCATAAGACTCAAGTCAAAGCAGTGCTTTGGGCATGAAGGGTCCATGAAGTAAGAGAATTTGAACAGCTGAGTAGAGAAATAGACTGTCACGTGGCCCACTTCTGGGATACAACATCTTCAGGTGTAAAACATAAGTTATAATCTTTGTCTTTCCTACATTGCAAGGCTATTGTTAGATCTGCCGTAACATGTGAAAGTAGAAAGGAGTGAGTGGGTAGATTATCTGCAACTACCCTTAGCCCAGGCTTGGCCCAAAGAGGCCCATATAACTGCCTTCCTGTCCTCCGGACTGCAGAGTCATTGTTGAAGGGAAGTCACAGTAGCAACAGTCTGGACTTTTAGCCCATACCTCTTCAGTTGCTCAAGAATGACAGTTGGGTTTTGCATCAGTCCCTGTGTACCATTCTGCTTTCCATTCTACCTCTATCCAATCTCCCCAGAGCCTACATGTAGAAATTTCCACATTGGCATTTCCCCATCAAGGCAGCAATCATCTGGTCTGGGCTCTCATCAAGAGCCCTGGGGTAGTGATAAACATGACAGAAAACAAATTCTTTGGACTTTTCAACATTATACCTGGTATATCCAGAACTAAGTCTGTCAGGTCATTATATACCTCCCAAAACTCATTACCTTTTGTGGAGTTTGGATTAATCTGACAACTACAACTATTTTCTTAAACCTCAGCATTGAAAGTTTGGTTTAGATTAGATTAGATTCTCCTACAACTGATAAACTAGAAGCCTAAGCCAAGCTGTATGAACCAACTATTAGACCTCACTTCTCCCATCTCATGTCTTAATCACAGATATTATGTAGATTATGTTGAAGGACAGGAAAGGCTAGGCACTTTTCTTTGGCACTGTCCCATTCATTTCTAAAAAATATTTTATTTTTATTTTTATTTGAGAAAGAGACAGAGATAGACATAATGGGCATGGCAGGGCCTCTAGCCACTGCAAACAAACTCCATACGCATGCACAACCTTGTACATCTGGCTTATGTGGATACTGGGGAATTAAACTTGGATCTTTAGGCTTCCCAGGCAAATGCCTTAAGCACTAAGCAATCTCTCCATCCCACAATTTTTTATTTCCTTCATTTAGAAAACACATGCTAAATTACTGTGAGCCAGAACCCTACCCAGAAAAATAAAGAGCGCTCCAATTAGTCCAATGTGATTATCAAAATAATATATTCAAATATGGAAGATAATATAAATGTATAAGCTACAGTGTCAAACAGAAATAATGATTATATTTCTTGGAGCGGTATGAATAGTTTCACCAAGGGGACTTGAACTTAGACTTTAAGGGTAAATAAAAGGATAACAGACATATTGCAGGTAAAAATGGGAAGACCATCACTGGCATTCTGGAAGGGTATCCTACAACAGAGTATACAAAGATGTGGATACATAAAGCAGACAGGCAAGTTTTGGTGACTAAGATCTTGTGTGGTTTGAGTGAAGAAGTTACATTGAGGAATAGAAGGGATGAAAGCTGGATAGATATGTTGATCTGCACTACCAAAAACTCTAAATTCTATGGAGAATATATTGGGGGCTGAATAATATGGCCTCTCCAAATTCATATGAAGTCTTAACCAAATTCATATGACGTCTTAGCTCAAAACATGACTTCAACTGGAGACCAGGCATCAAAAGTGTAATTAGGTTAAAAAGAGGCTCATAGATAAACAAGATTGATAAACCCTTAGCAAATCTGACCAAAAGAAAGAGAGAAGAGACACAAATTAATAAAATTAGAGATGAAAAAGGTAACATCACGACAGATGCCAGAGAAATTCAAAAAATCATAGGGACATATTATAAAAACATATACTCCACAAAGTATGAAAATCTGAAAGAAATGGATGATTTCCTTGATTTATATGACCTACCTAAATTAAATCAAGATGAGATTAATCACTTAAATAGACCTATAACAAGCATGGAGATCCTAACAGTTATCAAAAATCTCCCAACTAAAAAAAGCCCAGGCCCAGATGGATTCACTGCTGAATTTTACCAGACCTTCAGGGAAGAGCTAACACCATTGCTTCTTAAGCTTTTCCATGAAATAGAAAAAGAAGGATTTCTACCAAACTCCTTCTATGAAGCCAGCATCACTCTGATACCAAAACCAGGCAAAGATAGAACAAAAAAGGAAAATTACAGACCAATCTCCCTCATGAACATAGATGCAAAAATTCTCAACAAAATATTGGCAAACAGAATACAAGAATACATTAGAAAGATCATTCACCCTGACCAAGTAGGCTTTATCCCAGAGATGCAGAGATGGTTCAACATACGCAAATCTATAAATGTTATACATTATATAAATGGGTTGAAGGACAAAAATCACATGATCATCTCATTAGATGCAGAGAAAGCATTCGACAAAATCCAACATCCCTTCATGATAAAAGTCCTACAGAGACTGGGAATAGAAGGAACATATCTCAATATAATAAAGGCTATTTATGATAAGCCTACAGCCAACATATTACTAAATGGGGAAAAACTGGATGCTTTTCCACTAAAATCAGGAACAAGACAAGGGTGTCCACTGTCCCCACTTTTATTTAATATAGTTCTGGAAGTCTTAGCCATAGCAATAAGGCAAGAGACATGCATAAAAGGGATACAAATTGGAAAGGAAGAGGTCAAGTTATCATTATTTGCAGATGACATGATTATATATATAAAGGACCCTAAAGACTCTACTAGCAAACTGTTAGAGCTGATAAAAACCTACAGTCATGTAGCAGGATACAAAATAAATACACAGAAATCAGTAGCCTTCATATATGCTAACAACAAACACACAGAGGATGAGATCAGAGAATCACTCCCATTCACAATTGCATCAAAAAAAATAAAGTACCTTGGAATAAACCTTACTAAGGAAGTAAAGAATCTATACAATGAGAACTTTAAAACACTCAAGCGAGAAATTGCAGAAGACACTAGGAAGTGGAAAAACATCCCTTGTTCCTGGATTGGAAGAATCAATATTGTGAAAATGGCAATCTTACCAAAAGCAATCTACACATTTAACGCAATCCCCATCAAAATTCCAAAGGCATTCTTCACGGAAATAGAAAAAACAATCCAAAAATTCATTTGGAATCACAAAAAACCTCGAATATCTAAAATAATACTGAGCAACAAAAATAAGGCTGGTGGTATCACCATACCTGATTTTAACCTATACTACAGAGCCATAGTAACAAAAACAGCATGGTACTGGCACAAAAGCAGACTCGTAGATCAATGGAACAGAATAGAGGACCCAAATGTAACCCCATGTAGTTATAGCCACCTGATATTTGATAAAAATGCCAAAAATATTCATTGGAGAAAAGACAGCCTCTTCAGCAAATGGTGTTGGGAAAACTGGATATATATCTGTAGAAGGATGAATATAGATTCTTCTCTTTCTCCGTGCACAAGAATTAAGTCCAAATGGATTAAGGACCTTAACATCAGACCTGAAACTCTGAAACTGCTAGAGGAAAAAGTAGGGGAAACCCTTCAACATATTGGTCTTGGCAAAGACTTTCTGAATACAACCCCAATTGCTCAGGCAATAAAACCACAGATTAACCACTGGGACCTCATGAAAATACAAAGATTTTGCACTGCAAAGGACACGGTGAAGAAAGCAAAGAGGCAACCTACAGAATGGGAAAAAATCTTCACCAGCTATATATCTGATAGAGGATTAATATCTAAGATATACAAAGAACTCAAGAAGTTAAATAATAAGGAATCAAACAAACCAATCAAAAAATGGGAAATGGAGCTAAATAGAGAATTCTCAAAGGAAGAAATACGAATGGCATATACGCATCTAAAAAAATGTTCTACATCCCTAGTCATCAGGGAAATGCAGATTAAGACTACATTGAGATTCCATCTCACTCCTGTCAGATTGGCTACCATCATGAAAACAAATGATCATAAATGTTGGCGGGGATGTGGAAAAAGAGGAACCCTTCTACATTGTTGGTGGGAATGCAATCTGGTCCAGCCATTGTGGAAATCAGTGTGGAGGTTCCTAAAACAGCTAAAGATTGATCTACCATATGACCCAGCTATAGCTCTCCTAGGCATATATCCTAAGGACTCATCTCATTACCTTAGAGATACTTGCTCAACCATGTTTATTGCTGCTCAATTTATAATAGCTGGGAAATGGAACCAGCCTAGATGTCCCTCAACTGATGAGTGGATAATGAAGATATGGCACATTTATACAATGGAGTTTTACTCAGCAGTAAAGAGAAATGAAGTTATGAAATTTGCAGAAAAGTGGATGGATCTGGAAAGAATTATACTAAGTGAGGTAACCCAGGCCCAGAAAGCCAAGCGCCACATGTTCTCCCTCATATGTGGATCTTAGCTAGAGATGATTGGGCTTCTGTGTGAAAAGGAAAAAACTCAGTAGCAGAGGCCAGTAAGTTAAAAAAGGAGATAGAAAGGGAAGAGAAAGAAAGGGAGGAGGGCTTTTATTAGGTTGGTATTGTATATATGTAAGTAGAAAGATTGAGATGGGGAGGGGATATGACGGAGAATGGAATTTCAAAGGGGAAAGGGGGGAGGGTAATACCATGGGATTTTTTTTTGTTATCATGGAAAATATTAATAAACATGGAAAAAAATAAAAGGAAAAAAATTAAAATTTAAAAAAAAAAAAAAAAAGAGGCTCATAGGATAGACCTAATCCAATCTGCCTGATGCCCTTATAGGAAGGGAAAGGTAAATGCAATAAGATATGCCAGGGATGCATATGCTCATAGGAATGACCCTGTAAGGACATAGAGAAAAGGTGACCATCTGTAAGCCAAGGAGAGAGGATTCAAAAGAAACCAAAATTGCCAGCACCTTAATCTTTAGTTTCTAGCTCTCAGAACTGAGAGTACAGCCAGTCTATGGTATTCTGTTGGCAACCCTAGAAAACTAATAGGACCAAGACCATTTCTTGTTAATTATCTACTGATTCAGCTCTCAGGACACTCCCTAGGAGTCTTAGGCAAAGGAAGGCCTTTTCTCTCTACGAGGAACTTTTACCTCTTTTTTTAAACCACTATTGATCAAATCGCTTCACAAAGAGCAGAACCTGAGCAATAAATCCAGGTCTTCTACTTCATGTTCGAACAAGATATAAAGTGATTTTGCTAATGGCATGACTTTTTTCCCATCATGTGAGGTTCCTAAAAGTGGTCAGAGAAAGAACATCCATGAAAGAATTTGCATAGATGGGAATTCCTAACAACTTTTAAGTAAAGATAAATGAAAAAGCAGAAAGCCCTAGGTTTGTAATCAAGAGAGATTTTTGATTCAGAGGAGTCCATAGAATAAGTTATGGAGCCGGGCGTGGTGGTACATGCCTTTAATCCCAGCACTCCAGAGGCAGAGGTAGGAGGGTCCCTGACAGTTCGAGGCCACCCTGAGAATATATAGCAAGTTCCAGATCAGCCTGGACTAGTGTGAGACCCTACTTTGAAAAACCAAAAATAAATAAATAAAATAGAATAAGTTATGGAACTTTTACTTGTGTATTTGTTGAGACAGGGCCATGCTATATAGATCAGGCTGGACTTGAACTCACTACCTTCTTGCCTCACCCTCTCAAGTGCTGGAATTACAAGAAGGCACCACCACACCTTCTTTTTTTTTTGGTTTTTCGAGGTAGGGTTTCACTCTAGCTCAGGCTGACATGGAATTCACTATATAGTCTCAGGGTGGCCTCAAACTCATAGCGATCCTTCTACCTCTGCCTCCCGGGTGCTGGGATTAAAGGCGTGCGCCACCACACCCGGCATCCCACCACACCTTGATAATCATGTAAATCTTTAAAAAGGCCTTCACTCTCTCAAAACACTTTTCATCAATAAGATATACATATATATGTGTGTGTGTGTGTGTGTGTATTGACAGCATCTTTTAAAATCCTTTTGACATTTTCATACATATATATTGCATGATCATATATACTTTGTGTGATGCTCCAGCATCCCCCCGGCCCACTTTCCTCTTTCTTCTCATCACTCGCCAGTGGTTATGCCGTAGAGGAGACTGACTCCCCCTCCCCAAGTAGTCTTGACCTGCCACTAGCTCATTATGAAGGGAGTCACCTCCCAAGCCCCTCCCCTACCTATAATGGAATGTTGACTGGCCCCATTATGGGCAGGTCTTGTGCAAGTAACCACATACAATGTGAACTTTTGAGTGCAGTGGCCTTGTTATGTCCAGATGACAGAGTGACAGAGTTCCACAGCACTCCTTTCCATTTTCCAGCTCTTACATTCTTTCCATCCCATCTTCAATGATGTTCACTGAGCCCTGGAGGGGATGGTGTACATGTCGCATTTAAGGTCGAGCATTCATTAGACATTTACTTTTACCACTTGTACACTATGATTCTCTTCAATAACTTCCTCCCACTGCCAAATTTAAAAAACAAAAAGCTTTTCTGACCAGGGCTGAGAGCAGAAGTGGTCTGTGGATATAAAGATAAGTATTAAGCCGTAGTCTGAGAACACATCTGTTTAGCAATACAGCAATAGTATGTTCTTCTCTAGGGTCAACATTCTCCCACATCATGGACTTTTGACCTAATTTTCAGAACCAGGCATGAATTTACTGCTGTGGAGTAGGCCTCAAGTCCAATCATAGATCCATTTGTTATCTCCATAACAATCCAATAACTTTCCTCCAGCTGCTTTTTCCTCTCCGGCTGTGAGACTAGGCTCAGGCTTTTCCAAAATAAACAATCAAACATACAAACAAATAAAAGTCGCTTTTTACTGCAGCTAAAGGCTGCTGTTTCTTAAAAAAAAAAAAAAAAGACACCCGTTGAATGCTATAAATTGTCTCAATGGTAAGACCTAACATCTGGCCCAGATTTTCTTTCAGATCGGAGCAGAATTTACAGCTGCCTCTCACAATGGAAAAGACTAAAACCCTGGAGCTCCCATTTGTCACCAGTCTGCCTCCTCAGGCCAACTTCCAGGTGATGAGTTAGCCACTCGGGCACCCCCTCCCAGTGTCTTACTCTAACACACACACACACACACACACACACACACACACTCCAACCCCCACCCACATGCACACACATTCTAATCTCCCCCTTCCTTCCCACCTCCCACTTGCTCCAAACTACCCCTCCCCACCCCCAGAGGCTGCAATCACTTTCCAAAAAGGCTATGGACAAAAAAAGAGTAACTTTAAAACAGCTGCTTTTGTTGTTGTTGCTGAATACTCTCCCCACCTCAAAGCTGATTTAGGTTTGAGCTCTGTCTGTGAGTATCCCTTTAAAATCAGCCTGGCCTGACTAACCAAACTGATTAACTCTCCCCGCCCATCCCCGCCTCCCCCCCCCCCCACCCACCTAAAACAAGAAACCAGGCTCACTTTTGCAAGCCTGATTACAATCCTAGGTGGATCTCTGTGCCTTAAACTACCCCCAGCCCCAAATTATATTTTCTTAAATAAGCTAATATATTCAATCCGCAGGCCAAACTTCTCTAGGTCAAAACACAGCGACAAATGACAGCCACACCTCCAAGCCTCACTTCCTCTTTCTCCTCCCCTATACACTTTATAAAATTTCCTATAAACATTCAAAACCAATTAAAAGTCATTTCCCTTTGTTATATGTTTATGTATCTTGTTACAATGTCCATAGTTGTTCTGTATTTCTGTATGTCATGCCAGCTGTTATATGCTCATGTTGATATTTTTAAATTTTTATTTATGTATATGTGTATGCACAGGAGAGGGAGAGAAAGGGAGGGAGAACGGGAAGGAGGGAGAGCGAGTAAGCACAGGTCTTCCTCCTACTGCAAATGAACACCAGAGCCTTTCACCACTTGGCTTAAGAACTAAACCCAGTCAGGCAGGTTTTTCCAGGAAGCACCTTTAACTGCAGAGCCATCTTCCCAGCCTCCATATTAATTGTTTTATTGTCTTCCTAAGTCTTTAAATGTTAATGTCTTGGGGGATAATTTCAGACTCTTTTAATGCATAAGTGATTGCCTCTAACTGCTGTTACGATTAACTAAAGTGCAAAAAAAAAAGTTATGCCTGACATTTTCCTGATTAACTAAAATACAAAAATGCAATCAGGCCTAACTTAATTGTTAACTAATTAAAATCTTAATTTTCAGTTCCCTTCCTGATACACTGGTTTGAGTCTGACACTTTCAAATGCTGATTGTGAAAACCAAGTCTTCCAAAAATTCTTGTTCCAGAATGTATAGAAGATAAAATAATTTACAACAAAGTAAGATAATTTAAATAAGCAAGAACTATAAACACAACATTAACAAACTTATAATAAAAAGATCAGACAGGGTTATACTATTTTAAATTTCTTATAGTTAATGTCTTTTGGGCTGGAGAAATGGCACAGCAGTTAAGGTGCTTGCCTGCCAAGCCTAACAACCCTAGTTCAATTCCCCAGTACCAACTTAAAGCCAGATGCACAATGTGGTGCATGTCTCTGGAGTTTGTTTGCAGAGGCTAGGGGCCCTGCCAAAGCCCATTCTCTCTCTCTCTCTCTGTCTCTCTCTCTCTCTCTCTCTCTCTCTCTCTCCCTCTTTCTCTGTCTGTCTTTCTTCTCTCTGTCTCCCTCCCTTTGCAAATAAATAATATTTAAAAAATAATGATATCTTTAGGACAGAGAAATATTTTTCTTAGAAATAATACTAGAATGTAATATTTGATACTCTTAGCTTTTAAAATCTATTACAATGATATTCCTCACTATATTTATTAAAACATTAAAATGCTGTAAGCTGGGCATGGTGGTGCATACCTTTGATTATAGCACTTGGGAGGCAGAGGTAGGAGGATCACTGTGAGTTCAAGGCCAGCCTGGAACTACAAAGTGAGTTCCAAGTCAGCCTGAGCTAGAGTGAGATCCTACCTTGAAAAAAAAAAAAACTAAAGAATAAATAAAATGCTGAATACACCATTAAAAGATATCTAAGCCCCACATGGTGGCACAAACCTTTAATCCCAGCATTTGGGAGGAAGATATAAGAGGGTTGCCATGAGTTCAAACCCATCCTATATAGTGAATTCCAGGTCAGCCTGGGCTAGAGTAAAACTTTACCTGGAAAACAAAAGCTATCTAATCTTCTAAAGTAAATATTTTATTTATTTTTAAAGCTTTTTTTTATTTATTTGTAAGCAGAAAGAGACAGAGAAAATGGGTATGCCAGGGCCTCTTGTCACTGCAATGAAACTACAGATGCATGTGCAATTTTGAACAGCTGGCTTTACATGGGAATCAAACCAAGCCATTAGGCTTTGCAAGCAAGTGCCTTAATCACTGAGCAATCTCTCCAGCCCCTAAGCTAAATATATTAAGTAGACCATTGGCATCCAAAATGATTCACTAAAGTTATAGCATGTTTGCCTAAAACAACATTCATCAGACAGATAAGACAAAATTTTAACTAAATGACAAAAGATTACATTAGCTGCATAAATTTTAATAAGGGATTTTTATATCTCATCTGAATTCACAATGGTAACAAAAAAGAAACAACATGAAATATTTTTTATTGATCTCTTGTCTCTGATATACATTAAAGTTCCCTCAGTTGGATTGATTACTATGAATTTCTTTTCCAAAAATGTCCCTAATATACAAATGACATACAATTTTATTACCTTATGAACATATAAAATAACAAATATACGTGTATGTTTATTAAATATCTTTATGCTGTATTTCCTTTTCATAATGCAAATGACAGGGAATATAACCCTAACAGTAGCATCCAAGATCTGGGGCTATGATGTTTGGTCTTGCTAGAATAATAGTAATGGTCTTTAGAAGTCTAGATTTTAGGTTAAATACTAATTAATAATATAAAATGAATTAATAAAATTAATAGTATATTTTAAAAACTAACAAATGATAGCACTAAATGAAAGCCACAAAATCTTGGGCTGGAGGGATGGCTTAGAGGTTAAGGCACTTGCCTGCAAAGCCAAAGGACCCAGGTTCTGTTCCCCAGGACCCATGTTAGCCAGATGCACAAGGGGGACACACATCTGGAGTTCATTTGCAGTGGCTGGAAGCCCTGGTGCCCCCATTTTCTCTCTCTCTATCTCTCTTCCCCTCCCTCTATCTTTTTCAAATAATTAAATAAAAATATTTTAAATGCTACAAAATGTTGGGGTTTTGTTAATCCATCTTCGTGTATGAATCTATCTTCATGTATGTATATATGTGCATATAGTCTGCGTGTAGTTAAAATATAATTGTTTTATTTAAGAAAGTATATCCAAGATTTGTAAACAAAATAAGACATTAAGAAATCATCAATAAGAAAAAGAGATATAAGATGTTTAAATGTAATGTGTATTTTTAAATAAGTTTAACCTTTAAAAAATTTTTTCTTTGAGATAGAGAGAGAGAGAGAGATAATGGGCATGCCAGGGCCTCCAGCCACTGCAAAGGAATGCCAAACCCATATGTTCCCTTGTGCATGTAGCTTTATGTGGGTACTGGGGAATCGAACCTGAGTCTTTAGGTTTCTCAGGCAAACGGTTTAACCGCTAAGCCATCTTCTCCAGCCCTCTAAAATGTATTTTTGATACAGGTGGCTAAAGAAAAGAAAAACACTTCTGCTGGGCATGGTGGCCCACATTTTTAACCCCAGCACTTGGGAGGCAGAGGTAGAAGGATCACTGTGAGTTTGAGGTCACCCTGAAACTACAGAGTAAATTCCAGGTCAGCCTGAGCTATAGTGAAACCCTACCTTGAAAAAAAAAACACTTCTGCATGACAAAGGATATTATATGAAAAATGTATAAGGATTGTAATACACAGAAATAAAAGGTTAAAATATGTTGTAAAACGTTTATGAGAATTAAAACTTTAAAAGATGCCATGGGCCGGGCGTGGTGGCTCACGCCTTTAATCCCAGCACTCGGGAGGCAGAGGTAGGAGGATTGCTGTGAGTTCGAGACCACCCTGAGACTCCATAGTGAATTCCAGGTCAGCCTGGGCTAGAGTGAGACTCTACCTCGAAAAACCAAAAAAAAAAAAAAAAAGATGCCATGGGTAAAATTGAGTTAAATGCAATTAAAGGTTATTTAAAAATTCCTAAGGTCAGCCGGGCATGGTGGCACACACCTTTAATCCCAGCACTGAGGAGGCTGAGATAGGAGGATTGCCGTGAGTTCTAGGCTACCCTGAGACTGTATAGTTAATTCCAGGTCAGCCTGGACCAGAGTGAGATCCTACCTCAAAAAAAACAAAAATCCTGAGGTCAAAGTTCAATTTCCCACAACAAAACTGATGCCTGATTTTCTGTTTACAACAATAAAGTTTTCTTAAATATTGATACAAATATGGTGACTAAAGTCTTCAGAATTGGTTACCAAGTCTTTCCAGCCTATTCAGCCTCACTGATATCAGACCCAAAGAATAAACTTACTAGCAATGTGGGACAATGACAATATTTGCCACATGCACAAAATGTGATGTTTAGCAAACAGGAACCATAAACTAAGGTTCCCAGGAAAAAGAAGCCGCACCTGTATTATTGACCTGTGCCAGTAGAATTTCAACAATTCACTGCAGCAATTATACAAAGTCAAAATGTTATAGGGCCTGAACCAAAATGATGTTGGGACCTTTGTGCAAAGCCAACCCATTACCTACCTCTGTATGTGACTTACCACCTCCATGATGGAACTCCTGTGCCAAGAATCCACTAACTTATCCCAGATAGCATATAAGTAATGATTGGTCAAAGTGCTGTAAGACACCCCCTGTTCTGGGTTATAGTTTTAGACTTGCTCCTTCTACTAGTCCTATACATAAAAGCTTGATTCCTCCTGGGTAAAAATCATTCTTTTGCATACCAGACATCATATTAGCTGAGCCTTCCTCTGCCTTTTAGTGTTACAATTATTATAAAACCTTCCTTTTAACTCTTATTCATTTCCACAGTATAACCATTTGTTCACATATTTAACCTAGAGTGCAATTAACAGATTCACTTTCTATATCTAACCCACAAATATAAACTCATCTGCTTGCCAGTAAATCAAAAGCTTGAGTCTTACAGCCACATTGCTGTCCTTAACTCATCCACTGACCCTTGACCACCACTCCTCAATAAACTTAGGCAGGTAATTTCTTGCAAAATTCAATAACTTTAATAATGAATAGTTGCTCAATTCACCCTGGACCTCCTGACCCATACATTTTGTTATTCCTTAATAACCATGTGAATTCTTATATCCATAAGCCACCCTCTAGTATATCTGCTACTCCACAACTCTGGCCAACACACCATGTAAACTCATATGCTCAATTCTGTCATCACAGATATCAGCCTCTGACCCAAGAAGCACCAGTCACCTGACTACCATGAAAGAAAGAGGAAGAGGGATGGAGAGATGGCTTAGCTATTAAAGGTGCTTGCTTGCAAAAGCCTGACGGTCTGAGTTCAATTTCCCAATACCCACGTAAATCCAAATGCACAATTAGGTGCATGCGTCTGGAATTCATTTGCAGCAGCAAGAAGCCCTTGTTTGCTCTCACATTCTCTCCTAAATAAATAAATAAATAAGATTTTTTTTAAAAAGGAGACAGGGGTTTTTGATTACACCTCCAAATATATCCCACTTCAGCAGGAAGAGGTCATAGGTAATGCCTTCCTGACTCTACCCTACCCCATTCAGCACCTCTGTGACTCCCAACACTTAGGCCGGGTCACATGATGTGGAACTCCCCCACCAAAAAAAACTTCTAAAAGTAAGAAATTACCTTTGTTCTTGAAACTGAATTCTCTATCTTTAGCTTTGGAACCCTGTCATTCTGCCTGTGGCAGGATAATAATAACTCTCTTAATAAATCTCCAGTCTGAAAGGCAATTTGTCTCAGTGCCTCTCTCTTGCCTACAGAGTACCTAGGATTATAGGCATGCTCCTCTGTACCCTGTAGTTTTGTATATTTTCATTTTTAAAGGAATATATGTTTGCATTTTATAAATATTAATTATATTGATTACCTAAAATGATGTTTAAAAAAATTACAGGGCTGGAGATATGGCTAAGCAATTAAGGCACTGCAAATCTTAATGACCCAAGTTCAATTCCCAAACACCCATGTAAAGCCAAATACCCATGTAAATCCAGGTGCACATGTGTCTGGAGTTTATTTGCAGTGGCTGGAGGCCCTGATGTGCCCATTCTCTCGCTTGCTCACTCTCTCTCTTCTCTCTCTCTCTCTCTACCTCTCTCTCTCCTGGGAGTGGTAGGTGACACATGCCTTTAATCCTAGAACTCGAGAGGCAGAGTTAAGAGTAGTTGAGGGTTCAGGGCCAGCCTGAGACAAGTTCAGCCTAGGCTAGAGTGAGACCCTACCTTGAACTTCCCCCTCAAAAAAAAAAAAAACAATAAACTATACACATAGAAAAGATGACTTAACAAATGTATAGCAAACTGTTTTTTGAGTGATGGTGGTGGAACTATAGTTAATTTCTTGTTTAGAAAATATTTTCGTTTATTTGAGAAAGAGAGAGAAAATGAAACTAACTGCAGATACATGTGTCACTTTGTACATCTGGCTTTATGTGGATACGTGTGAATCAGACCCAGGCCAACAGGCTTTTTGCAAGTAAGTTCATATAACTGTTGAGCCATTTACCCAGCCCTAATTTCATTTTTTATTTGCTTTGCTATATTTTGTGGTTGTCTGTGGTAAATAAGTACTATATTTGTGATAAGTAATGCATGTTAAATAATAAAGTATGATAATCATTGAATTTGCCTATATAATACAGTGTGCCACTATCACACCACACACACAAGTGAAGGAGGGGTGTAGAGTGAAAAGAAAAGAATGAAGCAGAGGAATAGGTAGATGGAAATTCTAGGTAGAGAAGGTCTGGTCGTTTTGTCAGTCAAAGTTCCACTCAGCTAGCAATCAGCCTTTTGTTCCATGTCAGGCCTACTACAGGAAACTGAGCAGAAATGGGCCTGGTAGGAATATAAATAAATCCCTGCAATGGGTTGAGGCTGTTCTTGAGATTCCTTCCCTGTACTTACCTCTGCTGCCACCTTACCGAGACATCTAATCCCTCTGTTCTTAACCCCCTCCCTCATTAATAGAATATTCAAACGGAAAATTATTCTCAGTATACCCCCTTCAGGTTCTTCATTCCTTGTGAAAAGGAACACATCATAATTCTCTTAAATGGCTACTTCTAGCTTTCAATGAACTACTCTGCCCTACACTGCCTTTCTCCCATCCAAGTACTAACCAGGCCCAACCCTGCTTAGCTTCCGAGATCAGACATGTTCAGGATGGTATGGCCATAGACTACTTTTCTCTTATCTCCACATCTTGTGTCTCCATGTCCCACATATATTCTTCTATTCCTACTTCCAGTCCCAAAAAGATATACACAGACAGAACTCCCTTTTGCAAACTACTATTCTTGTTCCTTGCTATAACAGAAGACAATTGTACTTGGAAAAGACAACCTTGGAAAGACAGGGAATTAAGAATATGCTGGGCTTGAGAGATGACTTAGTGGTTAAGGCACTTGCCTGCAAAGCCTCAGGACCTATGTTCCACTCTCAAGGTCCCACGTAGGCCAGACACACAAGGTGACACAAGTATGCATGGTCACACATGCACACACATGGCACACGTGTCTGAAGTTCAATTGCAGTGGCTGAAGGCCCTGGTGCACCAGTTTTCTCCCTCTATCTCTCTGTCTCATAAAAAAATTTAACAAATTAAAAAGAATATGTCAAAGAAAATAATCCATAATTTTACAACCCAGTGGTAACCACATTTAACATTTTCTGTGCATTTTATTCTAGTCCTTTCTTGAGTAGATAGATATATAGATACAGATATATAGATATATATGTAAATATATACATATACTCTGTTTTTTCTTAGATGATAGCAAATTATTTTCTTGTCCTGTATTCTGTATAAATAAAAAAACGTATTTCTACAAGTTACTAAAAAGTATTTTTATCTAGGATTTTAATAGCTGTTTAGTGTTTCTTAGAGTTTTGTTTTGGTCTAGTCATTTCGTGCTATGCTCCTACTCTTCCTTTTTGGAATGGGAATGTTTACTCTGTGGCATTATATGTTGGAAGTACATAATTCTTATTTTTTTAGTTTTATAAAGGGTTACAGTTAAATGTTGCCTTGAATCTCAGAAGAAACTTTGGACTTGGACTTTTGAACAGTGTTGGAGCTATTAAAGACTATGCGAACTTTTGAAGTTGGACTAGATGAATTTTGCATCAAGAGATGACCATGGAGCCTATTTGGGGTCAGGGGCAGCTTGTTATGGTATAAATATAAAATATCCCCTAAGGCTCTTGTATTTGATCACTGCTTCTGCAGCTGAAGATACTGTTTGGAATGGTATTGTGATGGTTTGAATAGAATAGATGGCCCCCAATATATTCAGTTGTTTGTTTGTAGTTTGCATCTGCAGCCACCTGGCTGGAATCAGTGCCATTGTGTGGATCTTAAGGTGTGGTGGTGGGTTTCAGATTTAAATCTAAAGATATGCAAAGTGTGCCTAGCTGGAGTTCCTGAAGTGTGCTGTGGCTTTTGACCTTTAGGTTTGTGCTTCTCTCTCTCTGCTTGGGCCTAAGAAGGCAGGCTAGTTTCTTCTGCCATTATGGAACTTCCCCTGGATCTGTAAGCTTCAATAAATCCCTTCCTCCATAACTGTGCTTGGTCTGGAAGTTCATCTCAGTGAACCTGAAGCTGTCTGCTATAGGTATGGAACCTTGAAAAGGTAAAGCTTGGCTGGAGAAAGTGAATCCCTGGCAGTGAACCTTGGGGTTTTATTGCCTTTCCCCTCTTCATATTCATTCATTGCTTTCTGACTCTGCTGTAATGTGATATTGGCTTCCTGATTCTTCCACCATGCCTTCCCCTCCATGAAACTTCCCTTCAGCCAAAAATAACCTGTTCCTCTTGTCAAGTAGCTTCTGGTAAAGTATATGTTCACAGGAATGAGAAAGCAACTGATACAAATGCTATGAACTTAAAGATATCTGTCATCTACCAATCTACACATAAAGATCCATAAATACTTAAATGTGTTCTCATATAAGTTGATAGATATAGATAGACAGGTAGGTAGGGAGGTAGATGATAGATATCATCTTGTAACTATATAAACCACTTTTAAAAACCTTTTGCTGGTTTCACATTAAATGAATTATTCTTAGGATCTCCATCCAATTTTTGTCCTAATTTATAATAAGAACCAGCTTATCCTGCAGCCCTTAAAAGGAAATAGGCATAGAGCTATTGCTTTTCCACACTGACAGTATTCAACTCTGTTCACGGAGATCTTATTGAAGATTAGTCTTGATGAGACCTTCTTTCATGGAAAGTGTCCTGACATATAGCAATGCTTTTGCATGCAGGTCATAAGGATTGTCTTGTTCTCTAAGCCATAAACCATTCTCAGGGCTGCTATGAGGGTTATATGAAAAGTGGATGTGAGAGTGCCCAGTGCTTGGCATGTGATAGGCACTTAATTTTGTAGCTCAGTTTGCTGACAATGTTCTGATAAGCATCTTGAGGTAATTAACTAATAATGCAATTGATTATTTAATTGAGCAAGTATTTGTTGCACAAGCCACATGCTAACCTGGTAGGCTTGGAACTATTCCAAGTTCAAGTAATTTTGATGTTTTGTGAAATTAGCATTTATTTAGATTTTGGAAGTTGGTTCAATAAAAACTTCACACCTAACTATGTGAGTACATAAATATCCAAACACTTTGGAGGCTTAATTCAAAGTCTTCCATGAAGTATTCTCTAAATTATCCATAATATCCAAGAAATTGAGCTTTACTATGTGACTACCACAAAGATAAGCATCTTTGTTCTTCAAAATAAGTTACTTTGTAGTTCTCCAGTCCCTGGAACACTAGGCATACATGTATCTAATTGGACATGTATTCCAAGGTTTCTCTCCTCCTGAACAGCCCAACTGTATTGGAAAAGAATGATATTTGGATCAGAATGAAAATCTTTCACTTGCCTGGCAACTTGATTGTGGTTCATAGTGGTTCCACCACTGGATGAGACCATTGATGACTTTTCTAATGCATTAACAGTGTACATGTCACCCTCTAGCCATATGAAAGCTCGCCAGCAAGAGAAGGTTTCCTGTTCATTTCCAGCTTGATTTATCAGTGTCCTGCAACCAAAGTATGTGGTGTCTTCAGTAGTAGAGTCTTACTGCTCAGTAATGGTGGGTTACTAAAAGTAATGACAATAGCTTGTATTGTTTTCTGGGCCTCCGTTTGCTAACAAATCATTAGAAGGTAACAATATCAGTTACTTTCTCGTTGCTGGGACAAAATACCAGACTAGAAGCAACTTAAGAGGAAAGTATTTATTTTCAGCTTGCAGTTTTGAGGGGAAATTTCTTCATGGTTAGGAAGGAATGGCACATGCTATTGTGGGAAGTCTTCATCACATTGCAACACCAGAAGCAAAGAAACGTGATGCTGTCTCTAACAGTTCAAGGCCTGCTCCCAGAGACCCACTTCTTCCAGCAAGACTCTACCTCCTAAAAGTTTCACAAACTTCCAAAACAGTGTCCCCAGCTGGGGATTAATTATTTAAATTCATGAGCCTATGGGGAGGCATTTTACATTCAAACAGCCAAAGTAGCCCACACCTGGCACTATTATTTTTAATAACCTATTGTTTTTTGGAGCAACATTATCTCTCCATGCAGCAGGGTACCTCAGCTCATTCTATTATTAATCTTTTTCATTCTATTTTAGTTTACAAAATAGTAGGTTTCCATATGGTTTTTTTCATATTTCCTAGGTTTTGGTTAACTATACCCCCCCCCCAACGCTTCCTCCATTCTCTTTCCTATCCCCTTGCCTTCATCTCTGCTTCCCAGAACTCTCCTCTACTAATGTCATTTTTCTTGTGTTCTTCTATCTCCCACTTAAGACCTCTTCCCCACACCTTGGTTCTCCTCTAATTTCCTGGTCTCTATGGATATTCCAAATTAAACACATAAATCTAAAAATTTGAAGCTGATATCCACATGACAAAGAACACCCAACATTTATCTTTATGGGCCTAGATTACCTCAGTGAGTATAGTATTTTCCAGTTCCACCCATTTTTTTCTGGAAATTGCATGATTTAATTTTTCTTTATAGCTGAATATTATTCCATTGTATATATGTAACATATTGCAGTTACCTTCTTGTTTCTGGCACAAAATACCTGACCAAAAGCAGCATGTGGGAGGAATGTTGTTTATTTAGGCTTACAGAGTCCAGAGGAAGCTTCATGATGGCAGGTAAAAACATAGCATGAGCAGAGGTTGGACATCATCTCCTGGCCAACATCAGGTGGAAAACAGTAGCAGAAGAGTGTGGCAAAAACTGGCAAGCTTGGGCTTCTAAACCACCAAGGTCCATCCCCCAGCAATACACCTCCTTTATCAAGGGTCCAAGTCCCAAATTGCCATCAACTGGGGAACTAGCAATCAGAACACATGAGTTTGTGGGGGGCACCTGAATCAAACCACCACATACTATATTTTCATTAGCCATCAGTTGATGGACATCTAGACTGGATCTATTTCCTAGCTATTGTGAATAGAGCAGTAATGATCCTGGATATGAAAGTATTTCTGTAGTAGGATGTAGTCCTTTAGGTATATACCCAGAAGTGGTATAGCTAGGTCATATGATAGAACTATTTTTAGGTTTTTGAGAGACCACCACACTGCTTTCTATAGTGTCTATGCCAGTTTACACTCCCGCCAAGAGGAAATAAGGGTCCCCTTTTCTCCACACCCTTGCCAGCATTTGTCCATTGTTTTCTTTATAACAGCCATTCTGACTGAAGTGAGATAGAATCTCAAAGGCATTTTAGTTTGCATTTCCTTAGTAACTACATCAAACACTTTTAAAAATATGTATTAACTAAAAACAATATGTATTAACCATTTGTATTTTTCTCCTTTTGAGAACTCTCTGGTCAGTTCCATAGTCAACTTTTTGACTGGGTTGAGCACTCCTTTAATTATATTTCCTGTCAGGAACTGCGGGGGAGGTAGCCACAGTGCTGAACTTGGCATATAGTTTTACCTCCTTCCTTCCCTTATTTGGGACCAAATTCATCTCTAAACCTTTGTTTCCTCTTCTGAAAATGAAGCTGAATTTACTTCTTCACTTCCC
This sequence comes from Dipus sagitta, assembly GCA_036346955.1. NCBI lineage: Eukaryota > Metazoa > Chordata > Mammalia > Rodentia > Dipodidae > Dipus > Dipus sagitta. Next base: position 55,893,565 of record CM070776.1, on the reverse strand, counting down.
TCTTAGAGCTGTGAAAGAGCTTTGTTCACAGAAGGCCTTATATATCTGAAGTAGCTGGAGTTGGTATTTATTAATACATGTACCTAAATAAAGTATGAGAAATGATGGAGTGATACTTGGAAGGAATATGAGAATTACTCTTTGATTTAAAGCTAATGTTTTATGGCCTATTTGTTTTCAATAAGCCACAACCTACCATCCCTGAAAATATTCTGGAGATCACTGGATAAATTTCCTTTAATGAGCAAATATTTGCTTCCCACCCAACCTCTAGGCCTATAGGTAAAATAAAAGCCAAAGCAAACAGGACGTAGTCTGCATATTGATTTACCTGAGGCTCATCCAGATGTTTGGAATCTGTCTCATTATTTCTGAGTTATTTTCTCCATATCAGCTCCTTTCTATTTTGATCAACATCAGGACACCTAGAAGGCAAAGGACCAGAGTTTTGGCTCCATTCAACTCTAGGCTCATATTGCCCCTCTGGAAAATCATAAATATAAGTTGTTGTGTTATTTTTTACCTACATACAAATATAGTATGCATCTTACTGAGTGTGTAGGGAAAGGAAGAGGAAAATAGCTATAAGCTAGAAAATTATATTTACTTGTAATTTTTAGGAATCGTGGAGGTTGGAACTGAAGTCTAAAATACCCTGCATAGCACACAGAGGCTGCCATCATCTAGCTCCAGTTCAATGTGACTCTATCAATGGGCTTACTATGTTGCATTATAATTTTTTATGTATATCTGTGCTAAGAGTCTGGGGGATAAAATAGAATATGTATATCTCAGATTAGAACTGTCCTGGCACAGAGTAGCATAGCTTGGCATTTGTGAAAAGGAGAGGAATATAAATTAGAAAGAAGAAAAGAGAGAGGAGGAGAAGGAGGGTAGAAAATAGCTCATAATGCCAAGTCAAGAAATAACGTCTGAAGCCAGGTGAAGTGGTGCATGCCTTTAATCCCAGCCCTTGGAAGTTTGAGGTAGGAGGATCACCATGAGTTTCAAACCAGCCTATTCTACAGAGTGAGGTCCAGAAACTCTGCCTCAAAAGATAAAAAAATAAAAATAAAAAATAAAAGGAAAGAAAAGAAATACAGTTTGAGAGCTGGAGAGATTGTTCAGTAGTTAGATGCACTTCCTGAACCAGCATTAGGTCCTGAGGAGGACTGACACCACCAGAGTTGGGCATGGCCACACAGATCTGTATCCCCAGTCTTATGGGAAGCAAAGAACAGAGAACAAGTGGAGCTTGTAAAGGGCCAGCCCTGAATTGGTTAAGAGACTGTTGCAAGGAAGAAGAAAAAGACAAAGAAAGAAACAGCTGGCAAGCGCTGGATAGATGGCATAGTGGTTAAGGCACTGCAAATCCTAAGGACCCAAGTTCCCCAGGACCCACGTAAGCCAGATGCACAAGGTGGCACATACATCTGGAGTTTGTTTCCAGTGGCTACATGCCTTGGGGTGCTTTCTCTCTCTCTCTCTCTCTCTCTCTCTCTTAAATATTTTTTTTATTTTTAAAATACCACATTTTATTCAGATTTTACAAAAGGAGTGCAGAAAGGGGAAGGCTGAGAGGTAAGGGAAAACAAAGTGGGAAAAGGAGAAGTACACCACGTGGAGCCCAAAAGCCCATGTGAGCCACATGTAGTTCAGGAGTCCATATGACCAGATACAGATTTTAGAAAAAAAAATGTGAGAGGAAATTTTAAAATAATGTGCGCTTTTAAGATGGATCAAAAGTGAAGATGGTAAGAAAAGAAAGAAAAGGTGTCTCTTCTCACCCTGGCATGGCTGCTGGGGTTGGAAAGAGCTCTTACCCATCTGAAGACACTACTGCCAGCTCCAGAGAGAGGAGAAAATGGGCCCCTCTCTCTGTGGGCCCAGGAGGATATAGAATTTGTGTTATTCCTCCTAGGCACACCTATACCAGGTGTCCCAGCCAATCAGTCTGGGCTTAGAGGAGAAGTCCATCCATTCCTGGGCAGGGGGCACAATGGAGAGGGATTTAATCGGGTATGATGGATAAGCACTAAATCCCAAGATTGGCACAGGTGGGACAAGCTGAGATAGGTGTGGCATCCCAAGACCACTCCCTTTAAGGGCCATTCTGATCCTGCCTAATTAACGTAACTGCCTATTCTTGCACCCCCTACATTTCTCCCTCTCATGAGAAGACACTCTAACTGCTGTTAGGGGACAAAAGGATGATGATGTCAGATCATGGGCTACTTCCTGCTGAATGGGACATGAAGATGTGGCAGTAAGGGTGTTTCCCAGAGAGGAGAACCAATCTAAAGGCCCTAGGGAGAAACCTATCAGTCAGATGCCACATTGCTTAGTAACATAAGTACTGGGGCCTGTCTCAGAGATGGAGATGTCTAGCATTGAGAGGTATGGGGAGTAGGTAGTCCTGTCAGAAGAGGCGAGTGTTCCATTCTCAATGGCCATTCAAGTGGGCCCATGTAGATGGAGTTAGATTGCTGTATAGCCATCTGGGTGTGAAGTGCCAAATGACACTGTAGCATCTGACATCATCTGGATCAGTTTATGTAGATCTTATAAAGCAGAGGAAACATTAGTAAAGTTATCAGGAATGTACACACAGTATTTAACTTTGATACCATACTTTGTATAATAGCCTTCCAGAGGGTACCTTTTTAAATTTGTCCTGGAGGTAGCCAAAGCCAAAGGTTGGTACTATAGAGCCATTGGGTGACATTAAAGGCTGTACAGATACTTTTTTTCGTCTCAGGACTTGTTCAAGGATGTTCTGGTACAAGTTAGAAGAGATTTACCATTGTTCCCAGTATAAGGTAGCCTTTTGAATTAAGTGAACTTTGGTCAGAGTCATCTATCTATATATATTCCAGATTTGAAAATAACTGTTTTGCCATCTATGGTTGTTTTTACTTATAATAGAATTAGAACTATTAGCGCTTGGGACAACATGTGTTAAGGCCTTGCTTGTTTTCCCTCTTGGAAAGTTCTTGTTGTATTACTTAATAGGCCATTTATATATTTGAGGTATCCCTTTACCTTTGGTTATACATTTTTCTCTGAGTGTTTAAGACCAAGCAGATAGCCAAAATTTAACCAATTTTGGAGGTTACTAATGGTTCTCCGAAGAAGACTTTAGGGACCCAGGAATAGCCCTATAGCTTACTGGTGTTTTCTGTCAGGATGAGTTAGGGCCGTGCTGGCCATGTTTGGGAAGCCAGGAGGGCTGATTTTTCCTCTGTTTAAGACTCTACACCAGTTTTTTTGTTTGTTTGTTTGTTTGTTTGTTTGGGTCTCCATATCCTCCCTGCTCAGGAAGACAGGTAACTTACTGGGGGGGGGGGTCAGTATAGAAGTGTCCGATCATCTCCAGTGGCCTCATGACCTGGGAGCACAGGCCAAAATATTGGTACTTTTTGCTCCGATAATTCCAATTGGCTTTGGCTTCTACATAGGTGATTAATATACTTAGCAAGGAAGTTACACCAACCTGGATGTGTGCACATATAGAGCACATTTGATTGCTGAAATAGAGTGAATACTGAATAGAATGGCACAAGAGCTTAAAGTCATTTTGTTCAGCCTTTTAAAATTTGATTATCCTAGCTGGGCATGGTGGCGCACGCCTTTAATCCCAGCACTCGGGAGGCAGAGGTAGGAGGATCGCTGTGAGTTCGAGGCCACCCTGAGACTCCATAGTGAATTCCAGGTCAGCCTGGGCAAGAGTGAAACCCTACCTTGAAAAACCAAAAAAAAAAAAAAATTGATTATCCTGAGCTGTAGAGATGACTTAGTGGTTAAGGCGTTTGTCTGCAAAGCCAAAGGACCAAGGTTCAATTCCCCAGGACCCATGTAAACCAGATAAACGAGGTGATACATGCATCTGGAGTTCATTTGTATTGGCTAAAGCCCTGGAGTGCCCATTCTTTCTCTCTCTCTCTCTCTCTCTCTCTCTCCCTGCTTATTTCTCTCTCTCAAATGAATAAATAAAAATTTAAAATAAAGTTAAAATTAAAAAAAAATAAATAAAAAATAAAATAAAAATTTTTGATTGTCCTGTGGCAGATTAGGCCATATCTGTGGCATAAAAAGTAGGCATATAAAGTCTTGTCACCTGTACTTGAGAACATCTTTGATTGGTTCAGATACCTGTGTGGGTACCAATTACCCAGGAAACAATGGAGACAGAACCACAGAACTTGAAATTATTTCCCTCAGATGAAGACCATTGTTTGAGCATGAGGCTGTTCCCTAAAGTAGGAAATATGTCTTAAGAGTTAATTTTGTTATAAGCAATAGACTTGAGATACCAGAAATAAGACAGTTACTTTACATATAATAGAGCAGAGTCTGGTCATTGTTGAGCTAAAATAGCTAAACTCTAATGCAACCCTTGACAAGTCTGTTTTAAAAGAGAAAACACCATGTGACAATCAATGTGCTAGCTTAATCTTGATAGCAATTGATCTTAGGTACCACAGAATTTTTTGTTAGCACAAAACAATTTTATGTTTTACCCAGAGGTTAAATTTGATAAAGTTTACCCGAAGCAATCCTAACGTATTCTACCTAACAGGAGCATAAAGGCTATAGTGACTGAAAATAAATCACTTAAACTTAAATGAATAAACCTAGTGATAACTGTTCAATAGAATTAAAAATGAAACAGAAGCTACCTTAAAAGTCACAATGTCTTTAGGTATGAGTACCTCATCTTTGGAAATTAAACACTTATACCTGACTCTTTATCTTAAGACTCAGTTTTTCCTATAGCTAATAAAATGTTTTTTTTGAAGCTGGTGAATGATGAAAGGGAATATCTGATGGTTTCCTCTTGCCTTGCCACCACAAGTGAGTGAACAGGGCATCACATCAACACACACACACACACACACACACACACACACACACACCACAGGTACTATGCACAGGTGAGAAGAAGGAGGAGGAGGAGGAGGAGATATGCAAGCCAGGCATGGTGGCGCTTGCCTTTAGTCCCAGCACTTGGGAGGCAGAGGTAGGAGGATCACTGTGAGTTCAGAGGCCACCCTGAGACTACAGAGTGAAATCCAGGTCAGCTCTGGGCTAGAGCAAAACCCTACCTCTACCTCAGAAAGAAAAAAAAGAAAGACATACAGCTAAATAAACATGTGGCTTCAGTTTCCAATCAGTAATTTTGAGCTAGTGCTTTTTAGTACTTCCTGATTCATTCACTCCACTCCATCACTAAATAAATGAGAATGAGAAAACAAAATGTATAAGCAAAAAAAGAAAACAGAAAGAGACAGAAAAGAAAATTTGAATGCCTGAGGAAGGGCAGTAGTTTAAAGTTGGTGTACCTCTAATTTTAGAAAGACGGAGGGCCACTAGAGGGCAATGTTACAGCATGGAAACATTCTTCAGCAACAAAAGGAACATCCCACAGCTGAGTGGGCCAAGTCACTGCCAAAACAGTCTTCACTCAAGACTCAAAATGTAGAGATCCCTGATAGTCTTGGGATGTTGTACCCAATTTATTAACACTACATGTGAAGATTATAGCCATTTGTATTTCAAAGCCATAAATTGTGGTTTATATGTTGAAACGCAGCCAATCTTTATGAGATTGTTGGTGTCGAACACTCAACCGTGTTTAGATTGAATACCATTTATTTTTTTTCCAACTCACAGCAGGGTCTGTCTGTCATCTTGCTTTAGAAGCTACATTTGACCCTCCTGGGTACCATTTATACAGTCCTTTCCATAAGCCCCAGGATGTTCTTTATTGCCAACAGAAGAAAGTGCAAACCCTCTGTTTGGTATTCAAGATTTACTATATTCTGATCCCAATGTTTTTTTAAGAGGTAAAGTTAAAACACACATCCACTTAACCTACTAGATGAGAAGTTGAGAACAAGAACTTTTTATTTTAGATTTATTTTTCTCAATAAGGCTTATTTATTATTTTTAATGTTTACTTTTTAACTTAGTTTTTAAACAATTTCATACATGCATATAATGTATTTTGACCATATTCACCCCCATTACACTCCTTTCACCCCTCTAACTCCTGCTACATCCTTTCTTCCCACGTAGTCCCTCTCCTACTTTCATGTCTTTTTCTTATTTTGTGACTCACTGAGTTTAATTAGGTTTGCTTGCATGAGCGTGCATGAGAAGTTATTTATTGGAGCAGTGGCAACTTGCCAGTGGCTATGCCACTGAAGAAAATGGTCTTTTTCCCCCAGCAGCCATTGACTGCCAATAGCTACTCTGGGAGGGGCGGGGCCCCATACACCCTTCGTCCATTTGTGACGGAATGTTGACTGGTTCATCTTGTGTAGATTTGGGGCAGGTAACCACAGCAGGCATGAGTTCATGAGTGCAACAACCATGTTATGTCCAGAAGACAGAATTTTCACAGCACTCTTCCCCATCCTCTGGCTCTTCCATTCTTTCCGCCCCTTTCTTCTGTTATGTTCCCTGAGCCTTGGAGGGGGTGATACAGATGTCATGATTAGAGTTGAGCACTCAACAAGTCACTTACTCTCAACACTTTAACAAGTTAGGAGTCTTTGCATAGATCACCACCTACAGCAAAAAAGAAGCTTTTTGGACCAATGCTGAAAATAGTGCTGTTCTATGGGTATAAACATAAACATTTAGAAGGGTATGTCATAAAGCCCATTTAGCAAAATAACAGAAGTAGGTTCTCTCCTAGGATTTATGACTTCCTCAACTATGGACTTTAAAAAAAGAACAATGAAGCCAGGCGTGGTGGCGCATGCCTTTAATCCCAGTACTCGGGAGGCAGAGGTAGGAGGATCAACATGAGTTCGAGGACACCCTGAGACTACATAGTGAATTCCAAGTCAACCTGAGTTAGAGTGAGACCCTACCTCAAAAATAAAAAAAAAGGCATTAATCATCATTTTATGTAGACAGTAGGCAGGAAAAGAGCTTAATGAAACATATACCATAGCAGTGATGCTAGCAGGGTTAAGTTACTCCTGCTCTCAGAGTTGTAAAAACTAGTTTGTACATGGTAAAACAATAAGAAGAAAAGCAATCCCTTTGAAACAAAACTTTGAAATAAAAACAACGTTCACAGTGGTCTGTGTTAACAGTGTGCATTTAAGACAAGAACATGAACAGGGTTCTCTCTATATATCTTCAAGGAAACAAGCATTTACACAGTCATGGTTTGTACTAAGTTAATAAAAAAAAGATCAGTTGTACATGACTTGTCAGACAGTATCCACATCCTGAGGTGTACAGCTTAACACCATCATTAAAATTGTCTGTAGAAGTAATACAAAATTTAACAAAAAAAAAAAAAAAACACTCTTGGGAACAAGCATCTTTCACTTGCTGTTACAACCAGCAAATGCCATTCATGAAATCAACACTGAGGGAGGGCCCCAGAAACACAGGCCTATCTTGGCAAGCTGACCAGTACACATTACAGTTTTAAAAATGAAGGCTAGGGCTAGAGAGATGGCTTAGCAGTTAAGGCACTTGCCTGTAACACCTAGGGACCCAGGTTCAGTTCCCCAGGATGCACAAAAGCCAGATGCACATGGTGGCACATGCCTCTGGAGTTCATTTGCTATGACTGGAGGTCCTGACATGCCCATCCTCTCTCTGTTTATCTGCCTCTTCCCCCCTAATAAATAAATAAAATATTTTTTAATGAAGGTTATATACTTTATGTTACAAGTCCCAGCTATAAGTGTCACATGACATCTTTTTTGCTTGCTTTGTGGTCATAACCCTTGGAGGTGTGATAGGTCTGTGACATTTGGTTTCTTTTACTCTGCAGGCTTTAAAATCTGAAAGGAGCGCATCAGCATCTAGTCTACACTCATCATGCATTGTCAAACTCCACAATAACTGGGTACAAATAACGAGTGACCAACTGCCTTTTTGCAAAAAAAAAAAAAAATCCTATCCATCTTCAACCACTTGATGGGCTCTACATATAAGATCCAATCCATGCTTATGGAGAAATTTTGCAACCACTTCTGCACCAAATGTAAAGGACACTCCTCCGTCATTTTCACTCTAGCCTAAAATATCTTTATCAGGGTCAGACCACAAATATCACAAAGAAGACCTTGATCTGGTACATCAGTAGGTCACATAATTCACTGAATCTGCTCCATAGATCGAAGACCTGGTAATAAACCTCCATAACAGAAGAATATCTTTTCATCCATGATGGCTGCTATCAATAAGCCGTTAAAACAGTCTGTGGTAGTTTGGATAGATGGCCCCCAATGTATTCAGTGTTTCATTAGTTTGTAGTTTGCATCTGCAGCCACCTGGCTGGAGGCAGTGTCACTGAGCAGATCTTAAGGTGTGGTGGTGGGTGTGGGATTTCAATCTAAAGATGTGCCTAACTAGAGTTTCTAAAATGTGCTGTGCTGTGTGGCTTTTGACTTTCAGGCTTGTGCTTCTCTCCGTGTGTTTGGTCCTGTGAAGGCAGGCCAGCTTCTTCTGCCATTATGGAACTTCCCCTGGATCTGTAAGCTTCAATAAATCCCTTCCTCCATAACTGTACCTGGTCTGGAAGTTCATCTCAGCGAACCTGAAGCTGTCTGCTACACAGTCTGTGAACATTTTCCACAGTTTAATGTTGTATCTTCTTTTTTTCTTTTACATTCATCATAAAATTCATAAATTCTATTGGCGCTGGCACACTATGGTTCCCTCTGAGAAGAAAAAGGTTCTCAGGATATTTGATTTTGCAGGCCAGTAAAAGACAGATAGTCTCCAATGACTGCTTCCCCTGTCCACATAGTCCCTGAGAAACAGACAGCTGCTTTCTGATGCGAAGATACCATATTTAAACAGTCAAAGTAAATCATAGTTTTTTGTTGTTTTGTTTTGTTTTGTTTTGTTTTGTTTTGTTTTGTTTTGTTTTGTTTCGGCTTTTCAAGGTAGGGTTTCACTCTAGCTCAAGCTGACCTGGAATTCACTCTGTAGTCCCAGATGGCCTTAAAGTCACAGTGATCCCCCTACCTCTGCCTCCTGAGTGCTGGGATGAAAGGTGTGTGCCACCACGCCCAGCCAAATCATAGTATTATCTGTGGATGTCACCATAGATTTGGAGTGGTGCTTCAAGTTCTAGTATGATAGATTGACTGAAGAAGACCTCTCGAGACTTTAATCACAGTCCTCAGATTTCATTCTCCTGTAGCTGGACATTCTTACCTGGCTTCAACCCTCTCACTTCCAGCAGCCATTGGATGATGCTGTTGCTGTTGAGTTTTCCACCATCGCCTTCCTACTGCCTACCTTGCTGCACTGGCGCCACCACCGCCTGCTCGCACCCAGGACTCACACCACCTTCCCCTCTACATGCCATGAGCACACACTCCAGGGTGGTGGTGGTGAATATGTCAGCAGTGGAGGCAGGTCCACCCCCAACAGCCCCTCTCCTGGCTGCCTCCTCTTCCTTTCCCTTTTGTCCTCCTCTTGCCCAACTATGGGCTTTTGACCAGTTTCACATTACCAGAACTGAATTCCTTCCTGTGGATCCTGTGAAAGACAACTACAATGAAAACTTTAAAACATGTGGAGGCTTCAGATCCAATCAGAAAGCAGTTGGGGGCTGGAGGAATGGCTTAGCAGTTAAGGTGACTGCCTGCAAGGCCAAAAGACCTAGGTTCAATTCCCCAGGACCCACGTTAGCCAGATGCACAAGGGGGCGCATGCATCTGCAGTTCATTTGCAGTAGCTGGAGGCCCTGGAACACCCATTCTCTCTCTCTCCTTCTTTTTCTGTCTAATAAATAAATATAAAATATAAAAAAATATAAAGCAGTTGGTTACCCCCATAATAGCTATGCCACTATTATACCAGTGAGTACACCGTTTCTGGTAAATTCTGAAGCCTTCAGGGCTCACAGCTTGGTAAAGCAGCTCATGACTTCCCCTCTGCCCGGTAGCCTGCATACCCCTTCTGGGACTAGGAAAGCTATCCAGCAGGGAAAAAGCACATCATCCACATCAGTTCCAGGTTGACATCTCTCTGTCCTGCAACAAGAGAGTGTGGCATCTTCGGCAATAGGAACTTACAATTCTGTTCTTGTTGTTGGCAACCAAGAGCAATTGTAATAGTGTATATTGTTTTGGGAACCTCTGGGGCATCCCTGACAAGCAACTAATAGGGAAGTATCCTACATCAGGCACTAAGATTTTTGTTTCATACCCTATGGCTTCTAGGAACAGAATGACACACTTATGCAGGGTGTCTCCAAACTCATTTTGAATTTTATTTTTAATTGTCTACAAAACAATGGTATAAGAATGTTCACTGTGATTTTATTGAATTTGTATATCGATTTTGATAGCATGGCTATTTTCAAAATATTAATTCTTCTCATTCATAAGCATGAGAGATCACTCCATCTTCTAGTGTTGTCTTTGATTTCTTTCTTCAATGTTTTAAAGTTTTCATTGTAGTTGTCTTTCACTGTCTTAGTTAATTTTATTGCAAGACATTTTATTTTTATTTTTATTTTATTTTTTGGTTTTTCAAGGTAGAGTTTCACTCTAGCCCAGATTGACCTGGAATTTACTATGTAGTGTCAGGGGGCCCTCGAACTCACAGCAATCCTCCTACCTCTGCCTCTTGAGTGCTGGGACTAAAGGCTTGAACTACCATGCATGGCTATTTTTTATTTTTATTTATTATTTGCTTTCAAGGGGGGGGGAGGAGAGAGAGAGAGAGAGAAAACAGGTATGCCAGGACTTCTTGCCCACTGCAAATGAAATCCAAATATATACACCACTGTGTGCATCTGGCTTTATGCAAGTACTGGGCAATCAAACCTGGGCTATCAGGCTTTGCACATCAAGCACCTTTAACCACTGAGCAATATCTCTAGTCCAGAGCATTATTTTTGAGGCTATTGCCAATGAAATTGTTTCTTTGATTTATTTCTCAGAATATTTGCCATTGGTATATAAGAAGGCTACAGACTTTTCGGTTAATTTTGTATTCTGCCACTTTGGTAACAGTTTATCAGCTCTAGGAGTTTTCTAATGGAATCTGTAGGTTCTCTTATTTATAAAATCATAACATCTGCACGTAAAAATTATGAGGGATGGCGAGATGGCTTAGCAGTTAAGCGTTTGCCTGTGAAGCCTAAGGAGCCCAGTTCAAGGCTCGATTCCTCAGTACCCATGTAAACCAGATGCACAAGCTGGCTCATGCATCTCGAGTTTGTTTGCAGTGGCTGGAGGCCCTGGTGTGTCCATTGTCTCTCTCTCTTTCAAATAAAGAGATAAAAATTTTTTTTAAAAAAATGATTATTTGACTTCTTCATTCCCCGTTTGCTGGGAATTAAAGGCATGCACCAGCACAGACGAGACCCCAGGCTTTTTATCATGAATGGATATTGGATTTTACCAAAGGTTTTTTTGCTTATGTGATTTCTGTCCTTGCAACAGTTTATGTAATGAATTACCTTTGTTTATTTACATCTGTTGAACCATCTTGCATGTCTGAAATGAAGTCCACTTGATCATGGTGAGTGATCTTTTTGATATGTTATTGAATTCCATTTACCAATATTCTATTGACAAGTTTTATATCTATATTCAATAGGGAGATTTATCTGTAACTTTCTGTTTTAGTTGTGTCTCTATCTGGTTTTGGTATTAGTGTAATGTTGGCTACATGGAAAGAATTTGAAGTCTTCATTTATTTTCTATTTTGCAGAATAATTTCAGAAACATTGGGTTTTGTTCTTCTTTAAAGGTCTAATGGAATTTTACAGTGAATTCATCCAGACCTGGATGTTTTTCAGTCAGGAGATTATTTTTATTACTGCTTCAATATTATTGCTTGTTATAGATGTGATTAAATTATTTATCTTACATTGTTTAACTTTGGAAGGTCATATGCATCTAGAAGTTCATTTCTTTTAGATTTTCTGATTTAGTGGAATAATGATTTTTGAGGTATGTACTTATGATTTCCTGAAATTCATTGACATCTATTGTAATGTCTTTCTTTTCATCTATAATTTTATCAATTTGGATGTTCTCTCTCTTTTGGTTAATGTAGATAAGGATTTGATAATCTTGTTTATTTTTTCAAAGAACCATTTGTCTCATTGATTCTTTGTATCATTTTTCTTCATTACTAGTCAATTAAATTTTGCCTTGGTTTTAATACTTTATTTCCATCAAATACATTTTATTTGTTTGTTTTTGCTTTGCAAGACCTTAATGTGCATTATTAAATTATTACTTAAGATCAATTTGATTTTGTAATGTAGGCATTTAGATCTATAGATTGGCCTCTTTGTGGAACTTCTTTGTGTAAAAGAGGACTTTTGAAGGGAAAAAGACATGAGGCCTTCCTGGGATCCAAAGACTTGAAACCTATGAAGAAGTCAAGTAGTGGGGATAAAGAGAACATACTAGAAGTGATAGACGATACCCCTCAGGGCTGAACTTTGATATAGAAGAAAGGAAAATCCGTGATTCAATATGTAGACAGAGGTACTGTGGTACTGTTGGTGTAGTGAAAGAGACCATGATAGTCAAAAGCATTCTTCCTCTGAACTGCTTGCGTTGGGAAGGATTTGTAAGCAGGAAAGGAAAGAACTTCTCATGCCCTGGTTTGTGATGCTGTGGGACATGAAGACAAATGGAATTATTCCAAATGCTATAAAAGCTGAAAACCTGAGAAATGTAACTATTCATCCCTCCTTGAGACAAAGGCTGCATAGCCTGAGGTGATGCAAGGGAAATCAGTCCCTGATGGACTAGCTCAAGGGAGCCATTAGTAAGTAACATTTAGTTAGCTCCCACTGAGGTCCCCATGAATATCAGGGACTGGAAGACAGTAGAGGAAAGGTAGGCATGGCTTAAGAAACTAGGAATGACGAGAAGTGGTGTTTGAAGCCCATTTTGCTAGTTCGATACAGTTATGTTTACAGAAGAGTTACAAAGAAGCTAATCCAGCAGTAATCTCAGGATTGTTATGGGGCTTTAGTTGTTTGACCAAGTCCCATGATGAGGCATGATCTTTGGGAGATAGGAGAGCCTTTATCTGATATAGGTCACTTAGACCAGCATGTAAATTGAGTCTGTAAAGTGGGGAAGCAATATAGAAGAGATGAGCCAAAGGCCAAGCAGACAAAGGTATCTATTTGGATCAATTGAAGGCCAATATGGTAAGATTTGTGTCAAACTGTAGTTCTTAAGGGAAAAAAAAAAACTGACAAAAAACCCAAATGCTATGTTAATGAGCTTCTGGAGGGCTTTAAAGCCTAAAGAACAGTTCTCAAATGGCATAAATGATAAAGTAGTGCAGGTAACGACTAAACTCATCTCAAGTGGGCAATTATGTCTCCAGAGTGAGTCATGTACCTCTTCTGAAAAAAAGGTATGCTGGATATAGAAATTGCTCCCTAGCCTGAGGCTGTCAGAGTAGCCAGGTGTGACTGAGGGAGAAACAATGGCCAAGGCAGACCAGGGGAGCCAGCCTGGTGGGAGGGCAGGCAAAAAAGCAGGTAGGAGAGCAGATTCACTCTCCTTTGGCCCTGGGCTGGGCCACACAACTTCAGTGGGCCCCACAGAATCCCTTGGGGTGGGAAGATGCAAGGCAGACACTTGGAAGCACCACAGGTTAAGTAAATGGGATAGCTCAAGAAAAATGCCTATTGATGATGGAAGGCTACATGGGGTAGTGCCATCCATGCTTCTGTCCCTGACATTGTTCTTTTAGAAACAATTAACACAAGCAATTAATTCTTTTCTTGTTGTATTGAACCTTGCAAACATTCTTCTTTTTTAAAATATATTTTTATTTTTATTTATTTATTTATTTGAAAGAGAGAAAGAAGGAGAGAGAGAGAGAGAATGGGTGCTCCAGGGCTCCAGCCACTGCAAACGAACTCCAGACATGTGCACCCCCTCGTGCATCTGGCTTACGTGAGTCCTGGGGAATCAAACGTAGGTCCTTTGGCTTTGCAGACAAACGCCTTAACTGCTAAGCCATCTCTCCAGCCCAACATTCTTCTTATTATTCCCTTAGCTGCTGATTATGAGACCACCTGGTGGCTGCTTGGGATGAATGGCAGTAGGCCCTCAGAGATCCTTAAAAGGTTTTATTATATAAACTTTTTAGTGCTAACCGCTGAGTGTTTACATGTTTGAAAAACTATCTGGGAGGACAGTAAAGATAGCACTTAAGGAGTTTAAAAGAAGGTACCCTATATGTCCAGCTGTCATAAGGTCGTTGAATAAAGATTTTAGTGCTAGGAGTGGAATACCTCCCTAAAAGTTGTTGGCCAGGGAGGTTCCTGAAACCTCCAATTTTTTTAAGGGCTCTTTCTACTTCTGTGTGTTGCCCACCAGAACTAGATGGTAAAACCCTATTACTGAAGACACTGCACACTGGTTGCAGGACATGAAGAAATTAAGCTGAAACGGAGCTGGGAGCTTCCCTAACCCCCACTGGCTAACTTTCATAGTGCCTGAAGGTGCTCTGCAGGCTTATCACCAACAGTCCTACTAAGCTATGGAACCTGTATGCTGCATTATCAACAAGCCATGCAAGAAGTGCCTGTTGCCTATATACAACTATTGTGGGTATATCCAACAGCTTTCCAACTGGATTCAAGTCCCACTCTACAGAAGGGAGTTCATATTTGGTACTATAAACCTGGTCAAAAGCCTTTGTCTAGGGAGCTCATAGGCCCCAGTGGGGAAACAACTGCTATTGTTATGTTGAATGGATTGATGGGCCTATCAAATTGCCTGCTAAACGTTTGTGTTTATACCTATAGATCACTTTTGTTGTCAGCCTCAATCTGCTTAAGAAGGAAATTGCGTTTTGCAATGGAAGATGTGCTATAGGCTCAACTTGTGAAGTTCCTGAGACTTACGGTTGCTGTGGCCCAATGCTGAGCCATAGACGAACATTCATCTCACCCCTCCAAGGCTCAGGGAACGTGGTGGAAGTGGGGGTGGAAAGAAAGCAAGAGCCAGAGGAAAGGGTGGAGTGTTGTATAGTGATTTCCTCAGAAATTAAATACTCCCTCCGGGAAAGATGAGGGAGGCTCAGGGCCCTCAGGAGCACAACAAATCTGGGAAAGCTGAAACTTAAAAGGTCACAAGCCCCCTCCCTGTTATAGATGCAGTAAACAACTAGTGCAAAGTGATCCACAGTTGCAGCTTCAATGAATCGATCACCCATGCTGGGTGGGCTTTACAGTGATATAACTGCCTTTGAGTCACCCCTGATCCTGTTATTAACCCCTCACCCATGCTCTGTAAGTAACCATAATAATCACATTGTTTCATCAAAACTGGTTTTGGGAGCCGGGTGTGGTGGCGCACGCCTTTAATCACAGCACTCCACTCGGGAGGCAGAGGTAGGAGGATCATAGTGAGTTCTAGGCTACCCTAAGACTACATTGTGAATTCCAGGTCAGCCTGGGCTAGAGTGAGACCCTACCTCAACCCCCTCCCCCCAAAAAAAGCTGGTTTTGGTGTAATCATGCTTTGGTCTGTCCTCTGTGCCCTATCTGAGGTGAATAGACATGTATTTGCTTCTCCTGGGTGGGGGGAAGTGTCACAAAACACCTAGCTATAAAACTTTAAGGCCTGCCCATAGTAATTCACACCTCTAGCAAGGCTCCACCTCCTAACCAGTTCCACAACCTTCCAAAATAGCACTACCAACTAGTGACCAAGTGTTCAAACACACATAAGGGATATTTTACATTCAAACCACTATATTCTACCCAGGCCCAAACAGGCTCATGGTCATCTCTGGATGCAAAATGTATTCAGCCCAACTTCAAAAGTCTCCACAGAATTTAACAGTTCCAACACTGTTCCAAAGTCCATAGACTCTTGAGATTCAAGGTAATCTCTTAACTAAGTCCCTAAAATGGGGAATAAAGGGACCTAGGGACACAGCAAGACTCATCCTGCAGCTCCATTTTCAGTATTTGGGAATTATAATGGAAGTATCTGGGTCCTGGTGCCCCTAGTTTTGAGTAGCCCTATCTTTCCAACTCTGCTTCTTATAGTACACATAGCCTTTCTCTTAGACAAGTTCCACTCCAAATATAAAAATTTTCTTGGTGAGCCAGGCATGGTGGCCCTTTAATCCCAGCACTCAGCATAGGTAGGAGGATCTCCGTGAGTTCAAGGCCACCCAGAGACTACGTAGTGAATTCCAGGTCAGCCTGAGATAGAGTGAGGCACTAACTTCATAAACAAAAAACAATCAAAAAGTATTTCTTGGTGATTGTCCCAGAGTTCTGACTTCACCAACATCCGTGGTCTCCCACAAAGGCCTTTAGGGGGTTCCTTGCAAGGAAAATAACCCTGCTTCACATTGTTCAATCTTAGCAATTCTCTGAAACCGTAGAGCAATAAGCCATGACCCTTCAGTATGCTTTTTTTGTTTCTGTTTTTCGAGGTAGAATCTCACTCTAGCCCAGGTTGACCTGGAGTTCACTATGTAGTCTCAGGGTGGCCTCAGACTCATGGCGATCCTCCTACCTCTACCTCCCAAGTTGGGATTAAAGGTGTGCACCATCACGCCTGGCAGTGTTGCATCTTTCATGCCTACAAAACCATTTCCATGGAGACGATGTTGCCAATTTATGCTGCCAGCTTTGAATGGAGACTGGTCCCCTTGGACTAAAACTGTAATGGATCTTTGTCTCTTGGTGCTGAGTCTGTGAAAAGACTTCCTTATGCATTTTTTGTGCAGGGAACCTCTTATGTGATATTCTTGCTTCATGTCTCCTTTCTAAAGAATTTACAAACTGGGCGTGGTGGCACGCTCCTTTAATCCCAGCACTCGGGAGGCAGAGGTAGGAGGATCGCCATGAGTTCAAGGCTACCCTGAGATGACATAGTGAATTCCAGATCAGCCTGGACTAGAGTGAGACCCTACTTCGAAAAAAATAAAAAAGAAAAGAACTTACATTCTCACAAGTTAAAGCCTTCAATGGGTGGTGTCTTGCCTAGAAAAGGTGCCTACCTTTTCTAATGTCTGAGTGAATAGGGAGAGGCTTGTATTTAATCACATTAATCTCTTTAACAATTACAAATGCTTTATCATCTTCATGCTCTTTCTCTGTAACTTTAAACTTGCTCACAAGCCTTTCCTATCTAAACTTCACTTTTTCATATTCTTTGCTCTTTCACTATATATTTGAATAAGAACAGTGAGTAGTGACCATGCCACAGTTCAAATATTATGCCATTTTGAAATTTTCTCTGCCAAATGAATTGCTTTTATTTAAATTAAACCTCACTCAAATTCTCAAAACATGGGCAGAATGTAGACAGACTTTTTTTTGCCAGAATATCACCCAAATTGCCTCTAGCTCAGTTTCTGATAAAGTTGCTGTTGCCCTCTGAAACCTGGTTAGCCAATCCTTAATTGTTTGTATTTCTTTCAGCATTCTGGTCATTCACGCTCTCACAATAATGGCACTTAAACTCTCATTGCAGAAGTGTAGGCTTCTCTAAAACAAAGTTTAAAACTCTTCCACATTCCTCCAACAAACTAGCTAGTTTGAAAGGCCTACAAACAACATGGTCTAGTTTATCACAGTAAGGAACCTATTAACCATATGACCTACCATGTGGCCCAACTATATCACTCTTGGGCATATTCACAAAGGACTCTATATTATAATACAGATACTTGCACATCCATGTTCATTGCTGCTCTATTCACAATACCCAAGAAATGAAACTAGCCTATATGTTCATCAATCAATGAATGGATAATGAAAATATGGTGCCTATATACAAGAGAATTTTATTTATTTGTAAATAAAAATGCAATTATGAAATTTGCAGGAAAATGGATGAAACTGGAAATATACTGAGTGAAGTAATCCAGGCTCAGAAAGTAAAATTCTGCATATTCTCTCTCATATGCAGATGCAGCTTCAAATCTCCCCATAGATGTGTTTAAATTGTAGCACCTGTATAGTCTAGGAAAATAGAAAGTGGTCAGAGATGGAGAGAAGAAACTTTGGTGAGAAGAATAGTAAAACACAAGTGATATGAAGGTAATACAGGGAGAATACTAAGGTTAGAAAAAGTTAAGCAGGGATGAGATAGGTGTACTAAAGGAGTGGAAAAGAAAGTTAATAGAAACATAGAAGATATGAAGAAGCAACATGGCAATCTATTAACTTATAAACAAATTTAATATATAGTACAATGAATAGTAAAACCCAGGAGAGGTGGATAATAGTACTCTCAGAAGCCAAGGATTATTCATTAAATGATAAACAATGCCAGGTGTAGGATACCTCTCTATGAGTCATTGGTCAGTGTATAAGGTTTGGGAGTGACCAAGACCATGTAAACCACTCTGAGGCAAAGATGAAAATTTTTTTCTTATTATTTTTTAATTTTTATTTACTTATTTGAGAGTGAAAGACAGAGGGAGAAAGAGGTAGAGAGAGAGAGAGAATGGGCACACCAGGGCTTCCAGCCACTGCAAAGGAACTCCAGATGCATGTGCCTCCTTGTGCATCTGGCTTATGTGGGTACTGGGGAATCAAGCCTCGAACCGGGCTCCATAGGCTTCACAGGCAAGTGCTTAACCACTAAGCAATCTCTCCAGCCCAAGATGAAAGCTTTTATTTGGGAAAAGCTTGAGCTTCCAGGTAGTGGGCTTTATAGGGCTTTTTCAGTTGGGGGAAGGTGAGGAAGGAAAAAGAACACATTCGTTACATAGAATAAAAAAGTTCCTTTTGGGGAGATCATTACATTAACTATTTGAAATAACTAGGGTGTGACACCCAAACAGTGACCATGTGACTTACAAGATAAGGAGGCAGAAAACCATCACCTGGGACATTGTTAGACAAGGAGGGGATAATGACCAGGTAGTTTCTTGAAGAATGTAGATAATCCACTTTCCTATGTCTCTGTTACCATTGTGCTGACCATGGTGACTCCATCTTGGCATCCCATCCTGACCTAACACAGTGTAGCCCTGAAATGCATGATGTTGGCAGTTGTGGTAGTTTGATAAACTCATGTGTTTTGCTGGATGCTGTGGCACATGCCTTTAATCCCAGCACTGGAGAGGCAGAGATAGGAGGATCACCATGAGTTTGAGGCCACCCTGAGACTACATAGTGAATTCCAGATCAGCCTGTGCTAGAGCAAAACCCTACCTTGAATAACCAAAACAAACAAACAAACAAACAAACAAAACAAAAAAAAAAACTCATGTGTTTTGAAGGTTTGGTTTCCAACTGATGGCAATTGAGAGGTGGAGCACTGCTGGAGAAGGTTTGTTGTGGGGGTTGAGCTTAGGTAGCTTATACCCAGCTTGCTTTTGCTAGAGTTTGGCTCCCTCTCTTGCTCCTGTTTCTACCTGCTGTGGCAGAGGTCACATCCAGCCTCTGCTCATGCTGTGCTTTCACCTGCCATCCTGAAGCTGTCCCATCCTGTAAGACAAAACACATACTTTCCTCCCATCAGTTGCTTTTGGTTGGGTACTTTATCTCAGCAATGGGAAGGAAACTGTAACACCAGTGCTCTTGGTTAGTTACCAGAACTGAACTGTAAGACCCTATTGCTGATGACTACACACCCTCTGGTGGCAGGATATAGAGAAATCAAGCCTAAACTGAACTAAAACTCTCCTCCCTATCAACTAGCTGTCATAGTGCTGGAAAGTGTTTTGAAAGCTGCTGGAGAGGAAATCAATGGCCTCGCCCAGCTGTGGACTCTGTGATCTATCTATAATAATGACCTGCCAGGCAACACGTACCCACCGATGCAATAGTGTCATGACTACTATGGGGGTAAGTGAGTGGGGGTAACTGCTTTCTTCGTTTTTAAAAAATATTTTTATTTACTTTTATTTGAAACAGAGAGAGAGGGACAGAGAGAGAAAGAGAGAGAATGGGCACGCCAGGGCCTCTGGCCACTGCAAACGAACTCCAGATGCATGTGCCACCATGTGCATCTGGTTTACATGGGACCTGGAGAATCAAACCTGGGTCCTTAGGCTTCACAGGCAAGTGCCTTAACAGTTAAGCCATGTCTCCAGCCCATGGAGTAACTGCTTTCTGATAGGATATGAGACCTGCTCTACAAGAGGTAATTTATATCTGATACTGTAAGCCAGGTAAAAGCCCAATGCTGGGGAGGCCATAGGCCTTAAGAGGGAGCACAATACTGATATTCTGCTATACAAATGTGATTTTAAACTGCATTCTAAATATTTTATGTTTATATTCACAGCTTTCTGCTGCTCTCAGCCTTGGGCAGAAAAACAATTGCTGTTTCTAGTCAGCTATAGTTAATGCGAAACCTCATAATTGGTCAAAATAGTGAAAATAAGTGAATGCTGAGTGCCCAGTCCTATGTGTGACATCTATATCATCCTCCCCAAAGGCTTGTGGAACATCCTGGAAGTGGAGGTGGAAAGAATGTTAGCGGTAGAGTGGAGAGGGAGGCTGTGGAACTCTTTTGCTTGGACATGATCTGGCCAATGCATTCATACACTAACAGAAGCTGTGTGGTTGCCTGCACAAGACTTGCACAAGACAGGGTCAATCACCACTCCATCATAGATTGGGAAGAAGCATTTGAATCCATACGCCTTCCTGTGGAGCTCTGGAAGTCAGTGGTCACTGGAGGAGGGGGAGTCATTCCCTTTAATGATGTATCCATTATTATGTAGGGGAAAGAAGAGTTCAGTAGGAGTAGGTTGGGAACAATAGAGTAATTGGAGTCTATATGATGAAATTACAGTATATGTATGTATGAAATTGTCAAAAAAACAAAAAAAAATGAAATAAATAACCTTGTTTAGCTCCTATTGCAGAGAACTCAGAATTCCTCAGCCTACTGGCATTCATGCCTCTTCACAATTTGACTTGTCTTATCTTCTACTATCCATTATCATCTGTTTATCCATATCAGTTTACATTCCAGACATACTTGACTCTGTTAAGCCCTTAACATACCAGGCTTACTCATTCATGCTTACATACCTTTTAAAATAAGCATAATTGGGCAGGGGAGATGGCCCCCATGATTAAAGTGCTTGTTCCACAATCCTACTGACTAGAGATCAGAGTCCCAGCATGAAAGTAAAGCTGGATACACAGTGGCGCACACTGTAATCCCAATGTGCCTATGGAAATGAGAGGCAGGGTCATGAGAATCGTGAAATTCATGGCCCAGCTAATCTGGCCTTCCAAGTAGAAAATAATAAAGCTAGAAATGTTAAAAATAAACTCAATGAATCAGAAAATAAAAACAAAAATCATCACCAATAGACTCAACCCAAGTAAAAGAAAGGATATCCACTACAAAGGACAAAGTCAAGAAAATACTATATTCAAACATCAATAAAAAAATGAATGATCTTGATAACAATTGAGAACACAGGGAAGATAGACTCAAGAGATAAAACCTTGTGAAACCATAGAAGAGAAGTAAGATTAAAATCTAAAGGAATACTGAATTTATTAAAATTGTAGCAGAAAATTCTCCAAACCTACAAAAAGAGACGTCCAAACACAAGAGAAAATTAGAACCCCAAATAGCCATGCTCAGAAGAAAATATATCTATAACCTTATAGTAAGGATGTAAAAATCACTAAAGAAGGCTGGAGATTTAACTTATTGGTAAAGTGCCTACCTAACATGTTGGACATAGGTTAAATCCATAGCACCATATAAACTTGTTGTAGTGGTATATACCTGTAATCCCAGCACAACCCTTAGAACACCTAAAGAAAGGAGGACAAAGACCCAAATTAATAAAATTAGGAATGAAAATTGGAATGTTATAAAAAATTCTAATAAAATTCAGAGGGCCAAAGGGAGTATGTCAAAAAACATAGTTTAAAAGCTGGAAAATTCTGAAATAAATTCCTAGACACATAAGAACTACCAAAATTAAACCAAAAAGTTACCACCAATTTCATCAAATCCACAACAATCAATGAGATTGAAGCAGTAATAGTGTCCCCATCCTCCCAAAATGCCCAAGACATTATAAATTTCCCAGTGAATTATATTAAACTTTTAAAGAGATAACACTAATACTCTTCAAACTGATCCATAAAATAAAAAAGGAAGGAATACTATCAAAAGCAAAGTCATTCTATGAAGCCAATAGTTGCTTAATAGTACAAATGGATAAGGATAAAACAGATTTAATGCAATCCTTGTCAAAATTTATATGCTGTTTTTCACTCAATAGATAAAAACAATCTTAAAACTCATTTGAAAGAACAAAAGGCCTTGTATAGCCAAAGTACTGTCGAGAAAAAAAGTTTGGTTTAAGATATTATCATACCTGATTTCAATGTGCATTACAGATTATAGAGATTATACAGATGAGAACATTAAACAGGAAGGTACTGACCAAAAAAAAAAAAAAAAATAGGCATGTTGATCAGTGGAACAGAATATAAGATGCCAAAATACTTACTAAAGAAAAATAACCTCTAACAAACAGCTCTAGGACAACTGGATATGTACATGTAAAAGAACGAAACTAGACATTTATTTCTCTCTATGCACAAAAATCAACTTCAAATGTATCAAAAACCGTAACATAAGGCCAGGCATGGTGGTGCACACTTTTAATCCCAGCACTTGGGAGACAAAGGTAGAAGGGTTGCTATGACTTCAAGGCCAGCCTGGGACCTCATAGAGAATTCCAGATAAGCCTGAGCTAGAGTTAGACCTACTTTGAAAAACCAGAAAAGCAAAGAACTTTAACATAAGACCTGAAACTCTTAAAATGCCAGAGGAAAAATTAGGGGAGACACTTCAAGACATAGGCCTAGGTAAGGATTTTGGAATAGGACTCCAGTTCAATAATCAACAATTGGAATCTCATGAAAGCAAAAGCTTTTGTACAGCAAAGGAAACTATTAAGCAAGCAAAGAGGCAGCCTACAGAATGGGAGAAAAATTGTCAGCTATATATCAGACAGAGATCTCTAAAATATACAAAGAACTCAAAAATAAGCAATAAGAAATCAAACAGACCAGGGCTGGAGAGATGACCCACTAGTTAAGGCACTTGTCTGTAAAGCCTAACAATCTGGGTTTGATTCCCCATTGCTCACATAAAGCCAGATGTACAAAGTGGTGCATGCATCTGGAGTTCATAGCATGCCCATTTTTCTCTCTCTCTCTCTCTCTCTCTCTTTCTCTCTCTCTCTCCTTGCAAATAAATAAATAAAATAGTTTTTTAAAAAGAAATCAACAGACCAATTAAAAAAAAACAGGCAATAAACCAGGTATGGTAGTGTATGGCTTTCATCCCAGCACTGGGGAGGCAGAGGTAGGTGGGTCACCATGAGTTCAAGGCCACCCTGAGACTACATAGTGAATTCCAGGTCAGCCTTAGCTAGAGTGAGACCCTACCTCGAAAAACAGAAACAAAACAAAACAAAACAAAAGGCTATGAAACTGATCATAGAGTTCTCAAAAGAAGAAATACAAATGATCAATAAACATTTTAAAAAGTACTCAACATTCTTAGCCATCAGGGAAATACAAATTAAAGTCACTGAAATTTTATCATACTCTGGTCAGAATGGGTATCATCAAGAAATCAAATGGTAGCCGGGTGTGGTGGCGCATGCCTTTAATCCCAGCGCTCAGGAGGCAGAGGTAGGAGGATCACCATGAGTTCGAGGCCACCCTGAGACTCCATAGTGAATTCCAGGTCAGCCTGAGCTAGAGTGAGACCATACCTCAAAAAAAAAAAAAAAATCAAATGGCAATAACTGCTGATGAGGAGGTAGAGAAAAAGGCACCCTTATCTGCTGGGGGGGGGGGGGGGTGCAGACATGCCACTATTGAATCCATTGGCTCATTTGGCCTGGTTGGCCAAACTTAAGGCTTGCAGTGTCCACTGTTGTTAATTTCCACTGATGACTTTTCTTTCTCCCATAGAGCTGCATTCAGCATAGCTTTTCCAGCTTTCTGTTATCTGGTCTACAAGGAGGAGGATTTCATCTCAGCTCTAGCAGGATTTCTCAGTGACCTTGCAGCCCAATCATGTGGAGTCTTCAGCAATAGGGTCTTACCATTGATGCCTGGTGGGAAACCAAGAGCCTCAGCAATGGCCTGTAATGTTTGGGGAGCATCAGGGACCTCCCTGGCCAACAACTCACTAGAAGGTATCCCATCACTGGCACTGAAAATTTTCTAATAACAATCTATGGCTTCTGAGTGTACCATTATCCAAAAACATAGGTTACCATATGGCGTATTCATACCCTCTTAGATTTTTATTAACCCTCTCCCACCCTTCCATTACTCAATCTCTTCCCCTGACTTCACTTAGGCCTTTTCACCCCCAGTTATCTACTCACCTACTTACATATATACTGTACCATCCCCTTAAGTCCTTCCCTTTCCTCCCTCCTTTGTTGCCACTTTCTAGCTTACCTTGAGGAATTTTTGATAGTTTCTGGGTAAGCAGTAGACATTTTCTTTAGTGGTGTATCCACTAGGTAAGTTGAATATGCTCTGATATATATTCCCTACCCATGCTCATGTAGGCAAGCCTAACTAACTCGATGGGACACACACACCAAGATGCAAAAGCAGAAGAGAGACGTGCTGGGAAAAAGCAGGATCTCAGTGGAAGGTAGACGGGGACGGCAGGGAACATAGAAGGTAATGGGAGGGGATAATAATCACAACCATTATACACAATAAAAAGTTAAAATTAAGAAGTTTAAGCTTTCTTTTTTGCAGCGATGGCACCCAGCCTAGATGGGTAACCAATGGCTTTATTTATTTATTTTTAATTTGAATTTGTTTTATTAATTAGTTTTGTACTCAGTGAATACAGTCAATTTGGTACCACTGTTAGGCTTATCCATGTCCTACCCCTCCCCCTGGCCCCTCCTTGTTGAGGTATACGGGTCATGCATTGTGGAGTTAGCCCACAGTTATGGGTAGGATAAATGTCTCTGCATATCATGACCCAACATGTGGCTCTGACATTCTTTCTGCCCCCTCTTCTGCAAAATTTCCCTGAGCCATGTTGGGTTCAGTTTTGGTCTGCTTCAGTGATGAGCTTTTGGGGGCCTCTGAGGCTCTGGCTCACTGATTTGGTAGGAGTTGATTTTTCTCTGTGTTGATCTCCTTCCCCCTTCTGCTGGTATCCGGTTCATCAGGAAAACAGCACCCTTGCTTGTTTCGCCAGTTTTTCTTAGTTTCAGCCGGGGCCCTTTTGAGGTATGATGGGGTGGCTCTCTCCTTAGGATCTACATCTGTCTGAAAAAGAGAAGCAGATTCTCCAACGGAGAGTAAGTTAGCACCAGGACAAATGAGATAACCCTTACTTTTTTATAGAGAATTTTTTTTAAGTTTTTTATTTTTATTTTTTAATTTTTTTTGTTATTTTTATTTATTTATTTGAGAGCGACAGACAGAGAGAGAAAGAGGCAGATAGAGAGAGGGAGAGAGAATGGGCGCGCCAGGGCCTCCAGCCACTGCAAACGAACTCCAGATGCGTGTGCCCCCTTGTGCATCTGGCTACCATGGGTCCTGGGGAATCGAGCCTCGAACTGGGGTCCTTAGGCTTCACAGGCAAGCACTTAACCGCTAAGCCATCTCTCCAGCCCTTTTATAGAGAATTTAATAAGTGTAGGCCCTCTTGTAGCCCATGATTGATGGTAGCTTGATATTGGCGAGTGGGCTTATGTTTGGATATGGTTCTGACTTGTTTCCCAGCTCCAGCTACGGGTCTCATACCACTGAGGGGATCAGTTAGCCGAATCAAGAGTAGTTGGTTCCCCACCATGGCTGTGTGCCACTATTGCACTTGTGTGAGCATCACGACAGGTTATTTGCTGCTAAGTAGGTGAGACCATGAGTTGCTTGGACAGATATTGGTCATTTTCCCCCAGTCGCCCATGTAGCACCTTCTGGCACTAGACGTGCTGAAAAAGTCTAAGTTTTTTATAGATCAAAGCTATTGTAAATAGAATTGCTGTCTTTTGGCATACATAAGCACTCATGAACATATACCCTGGAATACCTTCACCTCTTTTTTTTAAATTTTTTTTGTTTATTTATTTATTTGAGAGCGACAGAGAGAAGGAGGCAGAGAGAGAGAGAGAGAGAGAGAGAATGGGCGCGCCAGAGCTTCCAGCCTCTGTAAACGAACTCCAGATGCGTGCGCCCCCTTGTGCATCTGGCTAACGTGGGTCCTGGGGAATTGAGCCTCGAACCGGGGTCCTTAGGCTTCACAGGCAAGCGCTTAACCGCTAAGCCATCTCTCCAGCCCCACCTCTTTTTTTTGAGGTAGGGTCTCACACTAGTACAAGCTGACCTGGAAATACAGGTGGCCTCAAACTCACCAATCCTCCTACCTCTGCCTACCAAGTGTTGCCATTAAAGATGTGCACCACCATGCTGAGCCCTCTTATTTTTTATTTTTATTTATTTGCAAGGAGAAAGAGAGGGAGACTGTTGCATTCAGGTTTGCATTGCTAGTAGAAATCACCCAACCAAGAGCAGCTTGTGGAAAAAGGTATGTTTTGGCTTACAGGCTCAAGGGGAAGCTCCAGAAAACAATGGCATGAGCAGAGGGTGGACATCACCCCCTGGCCAACATAAGGTGGACCATAGCAACAGGAGAGTGTGCCAAACACTGGCTTGGAAAAACTGGCTATAACACCCATAAGCCTGCCCCCAACAATATACTGCTTCCATGAGGCGTTAATTCCCAAACCTCCATCAGCTGGGAACACCTAAGTTTATGGGGGACACCTGAATCAAACCACCACAGAGACTATCAGCACACCAGGTCCTCCTTCTACTGCAAATGAACCCCAGATACATATGCCACTCTGTGCATCTGGTTTTGCATGGGTACTGGGTAATCAAACCCAGGCCATCAGACTTTGAAAGCAAGCATTTTAACCACTGAGCAATCTCTCCAGCCTGTTTTTTTTTTTTTTTTTTTTGGAGGTAGGATCTCACGCTAGCCCAGGCTGACCTGGAATTCACTATGTAGTCTCAGGGTGGCCTTGAACTCACAGCGATCCTCCTATCTCTGCCTCCCAAGTGCTGGGATTAAAGGTGTGCACCACCATGCCCGGCTCTCCTTATTTTTTATTACATGATTTTAGTAAGTGTACAAACAATGAGTTTCACTATGAGGTTTCCATATCACTCTATATACATAAATTGGACTTTGTCACATTTGCCCCTCACTGCACTTGTCCTCCCCTCTCTCTCATTGTCTTTCTGCTTGCAAATGAATATCTATGTATACATAGAAAGAGAGAGAGAGAGAGAACAAGAGAGAGCCCAAGAGCACACCAGGGTCTCCAGCCACTGCAAGCGAACTCCAGATGCATGTGTCACTTTGTGCATCTAGCTTTATGTGGGTACCATAGAACTGAACCTGGGTCACTGGGCTTTTCAGGCAAGTGCCTTAACTGCTGAGCCATCTCTCCAGCCCCCACCCTCTTTTTTTAAATTGAGAACTTTACTATATGAACATATTACATATTGATCATATTCTTATCAGATTATATTCTTGTGTTGCCTCTCTCCCACCCCAGTTCCACTGAGAGCCCTTCTCAGTGAGGTCATCTTTATTCACTGGGTCTGTGAGACCTCAACACTAAAGGAAGCTTATAACATGCACACTTGATGGGGAATCAGGTAACTTTATTTTTAGGTAGTCAGCTTGGGTTGGGCCCAAGGGGAATTCAATATCTCATCCAGTCTCATCCCTCAGTGAGAGCACCCCCTACTCAGATGTGCTGGCCTTTTCCGGAGGAAGCCACCTGAGTCCAGGACAATCAGCTGTCTTCGAGAACTGTCCTGAGCCTGAGAGTGAAGCCTGCCAGAACAGATTGTAAATAAATGCTTACTGGGTGTGCAGGGTCTCTTTTTGGCTGTTCATCTCTCCTGACACCTGAACCTCCAGGTCTCTGCTCCGGTAAGCTTTCCCCTACCCCCAGATAGTAAAGGGACCCTTACTATCTGACCTGTTAGCTTATTTGCCTAATGTGAGAGCAAAAGGCTTACATCCTTTTCTTTCACTTGTGTGTGTGCGCTTCTTCAAGCTCTGGCCCCTTTTCAATTACCCTTAAAATCTCTTGGGCTGGAGAGATGGCTTAGCGGTTAAGCGCTTGCCTGTGAAGCCTAAGGACCCCGGTTCGAGGCTCAACTCCCCAGGACTCACGTTAGCCAGATGCACAAGGGGCGCACACGTCTGGAGTTCGTTTGCAGTGGCTGGAGGCCCTGGCGTGCCCATTCTCTCTCCCTCTCTCTATCTGCCTCTTTCTGTCTGTCGCTCTCAAATAAATAAATAAAAATAACAAAAAAATAATAAAATAAAATAAAATAAAATCCCCACCATTCCAGCCTTTTCCTGAACACCAATTTTCTCAAATAAACCTTATAATTTAACATTTTTGGAACCTGTTTCCTCAATTCTTTGTTGGAATGGATAAAGATCTAAAAGTTTGGGATTCAACGGAAAGGAAAGAAGCTCCCCACACACACTGCAGAATCCCATTACACACCCATTTTTAACTTATAGCATATGAACATTGAAGACTCACATACAGTTATAAGAAATAATAAAGAGTCCTCCCAGTGGTAATATCTTATTAATTATAACAGTATTACAACCAAGATAACATTGAAGCAGTCAAGATACAGAATATCACAGGGATCCCTCATGCTGTTCTTACAGCCCCATTCACTTCTCATGTAAGATCCACTCTCCACTGTCTCTACCTTGTTTCATTTGTTTCTTTTCTACTGCAGTGTCTCATTATGTATCCAAGGCTGGTCTGGAACTCACTGTGTAGTCCAGGCACATAGATTATCCTTCTGCTTCAGCCTTTTGTCCTGATCCATCTCCCTCGCTTCTAAAATACAATTATAAAGTGGTTGATTACCCCCATCAATCATACCACTGTTGTACCAATGGGCACATCATGCCTGAAAGTTAAGTATTGTAGCATGCAATCCACAGCTGTATAGGACCATAGATGACTTTTCTCACCTAGCAGCCTGCAAAGCACCTTCCAACACATGAAAGCTAGAAAGCAGCAGATTGGAGAGATGGTTCAGTGGGTAATAGTGCTTTCCATGCAAGACTGGGGGTGTGAAAGGGCCTGATTCACCCTGAGTTCGATTCCTCAGCATCCACATACATAGCTGGGCATGGCCACACACACACCTGTAAGCCCAGTCCTGTGGGGTTACA
Source organism: Dipus sagitta (assembly GCA_036346955.1). Classification (NCBI taxonomy): domain Eukaryota; kingdom Metazoa; phylum Chordata; class Mammalia; order Rodentia; family Dipodidae; genus Dipus; species Dipus sagitta. The sequence goes on along the minus strand of CM070776.1, from coordinate 55,864,325 downwards.
ATGCAGAGAATTGCTGGTTAGGCGGTTTGACTAAAAATAAAAATAGCAGTGCCAGGGTCACTGAGGTCTCCGTCTCAAGGATACACACACATAAGTGACAGAAGATGTTCTCTGGCCTCGTACATGTGACACATACATGTGCACAGGGCATACACATATATACATACTCATGCATACATAACACATCCCCACCCCACACCACATCACACATAATACATTCACACAGCAACAAAGAACAAAAAAGAAAGAAGGAAAGAATGGAAGAAATAAAGATAGGAAAGAACAAGAAAAAAAGAAGAAAGAAAGAAAAGAAGGAAGGAAGGAAGGAAAGAAAAGAAAAGAGAAGAGAAGAGAAAAAAAAAAGCAAGCTATAGCAAACAGAGAGGAAGCTTCCAGCTCAGTGCCAGCCTGATGTCCTACAACCATAGTGTTGCAACCACGTTTTCAGCAACAGGTTCAGACAATCTAGCTTTGGTGAGCAACAAAGAGCAATGACATCAATCTGTATTGTTTTCAGGGCTTTTAGGGTATCCCACGACTCTACTTCTCCTTGAGGCTCTCGGGAAGATTCCTTTTCCTTGATTTCCCATTTTTAGAGGCCACTGGCATTTCTTGGTTCATAGTCTCTTCCTCCATCTTCAAAGCACATTATTTTTAATGTCTGTCACTCACCCTTTTTCATCTTTTAATGGATTTCGTTATGACGTTTTCATACATGCCCCTCTGTCATTGCCCTCCGCACAGGCTGGTTCTCTTCCTTCTTCCAGATAGCTTCCACTTCTGTTACTTTCTGAGACAAAATCTCATTAAGATTTCCAGGCTGATCTGGAACTCAACTCTATAGCCCAGGCTTGTCTCAGGTTTATGACCTTGTGCCCAGCCTCCTGGGAATGTGTGATTACAGGTATGTACCACCAAACCTGGCTCCTTTTATGTAGCTCAGGCTGGCCTCAAATTTTGTTGTAGTAGAGAATGACCTTAAACTCCTGATCCATCTGCTTCCACTTCCCAATTACTAGGATTTCAGGCATGTGCCATGATGTCTTTAAAAAAATATTTGAGATAGTTTTATGTTACCAAGACTGCCCTCAAACTCTATATAGCTAAGGATGACATTGAAATCCTAATTCTCCTTCTTTCACCACCTCCCAAGTACTCAGATTACTGGCATGCACCATCATGCCCAGTCTGCTTTTTTGTTTTGTTAGTTGGGTAGGATTTTTTTTTTTTTGGACAGGATCTTACTGTGCATCCTATATTGAATTGGAACTTGTGATCCTTCTCCCTCAGCTTCCCAAGTGCCAAAAGTATAGACCTGTACCACTATGCAACTATTCCAGGCACCAAATTCCTTTTGCCATGCAGGGTAACATACTCATCAGTTCTGTAGTACAGTACATGCTTATCTATAGGAAGAAGTCATTATCCTCCCTACCAATCCATCTTCCTGGAAAATTTGCACCTGTTAAATTTGCACCCTTTTAAACAGTGTGTGTGTGTGTGTGTGTGTGTGTGTGTGTGTGTGTGTATTCCCGTTTGTATGGTTGAGGTTGGAGGGTGTGGGTGTTTGAATCAGATGTTCCCCATCAACTGAAGTATTCTAAGTGCTTTGTTCCCAGCTAATGGCATTTTGGGAGATACAGCCTTGCTGAGGAGGTGTGCTGTTGGAGACAGGCATCAGTGTTATAGCCAGCTCCTTCTTGCTAGAACCTGGCTCACTCTCTTGCTGATGTTTTCCACCTGCAGTGGCAGAGGTGATGTCCAGCTTCTACTCATGCCATGCTTTTTTTGTTTTGTTTTGTTTTTTCAAGGTAGTGTTTCACTCTAGCCCAGGCTGACCTGGAATTCACTATGTAGATTCAGGGTGGCCTCGAACTCACAGCAATCCTCCTACCTCTGCCTCCCAAGTGCTGGGATTAAAGGTGTGTGCCATCACGCCCAGATTCATGCCATGCTTCTCCCTGCCATCATGAAACTTCCCTCTGGAGACTGAAGCCAAAATAAAAGTTTTCCTCACATCAGCCACTTTTGGTCAGGTGCTTCTTTGTCCTAGCAATGTGAAGGTAACTGTAATAGAGGGATCCAAGGAAACAATACCTGGGATAATTCTTTGCAGATTCCCAATACCTCCTCCTACGTAAATGTTCTAAGTACCTAGAATTTTGTCTTTCAAGAAGACATATTGAAATCATTAAATTTACTGGTGACGGGCTGGAGAGATGGCTTGGGCTGAAGCGATGGCTTAGTGATTAAGCACTTGCCTGTGAAGCCTAAGGACCCCGGTTTGAGGCTCGATTCCCCAGGACCCACGTTAGCCAGATGCACAAGGGGGCACATGCGTCTGGAGTTCATTTGCAGTGGAGGAGGCCCTGGCATGCCCATTTTCTCTCTCTCTGCCTCTTTCTCTCCATCTGTCGCTCTCAAATAAATAAATACAAATTAAAAAAAATTAAAAAGCAAGTAAGGACTGCTCCTAAGTACACAACGTGAGCAAGAATTAAAAAAAAATTACTGGTGATTGGTTCACTCTAGAGATTATAATTTGGTCTGCATTTTGGAAACTTCAAAGAATTCTAACTGAGCATGATCATGCATACCTGAATTTCTGCACTAAGAAGCTAGGCTTACTCATATGGAAAATGAGAACAACCATATCTAGGCTGCAAAATTGATGTTTTATATACTCTAAAGTATGGTGCAATCATATGCTATCTGTCCTCACTTAACACTCCTCTCTATCTTCTGTAGTAATACCAAAGCTAGTTTATCTTTTATTGGCATCACAATGACTATTGTAGGAGGTGAGACAAGCCAGAAACTTTCCTGGTAAGGAGGAATGAACAGGATCTGACAACCCTAGAAGTCCAGAAACAAAAAAAAAAAAGTAGCTTTGATGTGCATGGTGGCATATGCTTGTAATCCAGCACTCCAAGGCTGAAGCAAAAATTCAAAAGATCAAAAACAAATCGATCTTCTGGGCTGTAGAAATGGCTTAGCAGTTAAGGCACTTACTGGCAAAGCCAAAGGGCTTTAGTTCGATTCCCTCAAATTAATTAATAAATTAAATGAGGATAGTTATATCCCTCCTTTCAATAAAACATTAGAATGAAATCAAGAATAGATGGTTGTAAGGGTTTGAATGTGAAATGACCTCCATAGCCTCATGTTTGTGATTAAGCCTCATACTCAATCCTCAGCTGGTAGAGCCTTTGGGAAGTGGAGGCTTGCTGAAGGAGATAGGCCACTTGGGGAAGACCATGAGGTTTATTAGCTCTGTCCTGAAAGTCCACTAGCTCACTCACCTTTGTGCTACCTCCCAGCTGATATGACAAGATGTGATGCCCAGCTTCTGCTCTGTCATGATGAAGAAAGCCCCAATTTAAGCCAAAATAAACTCTTTCCTTCCATATGCAATTTTGGGTTGGATGTTTTGTCCAAGAAAGTAACTGCAATAGAATTGGTATTGAGAAGTGGAGTTGTCGTTACAATGAACTTGACCATGTGGTTTTTATTATTTTGGAACAGATTTGCAGGAGGAATTTAGAATTTGGGACTTTGGACTAGAGAAGCTTCACAAAACTTAATGGGACATTCTTACAAGAGTTTGAAAGAGTTAAATGCCGAGAACTGTGGACTATGGACGTTTGGAGACAGGATGGAAAACTGCTGGAATTGGGCTAGAGGTTGTTAGTGAGACATTCTGTTCACATTTTTCCCATTTCCTGGGAGCTTGAGCAAAGTTGAATTAAGAGTAATGGACTTGTGTTTGGCAGAGCAAACTACAGAGCAGAAAGATATGTTTGGCTCATTAAAATGTGAGGAGGTCCAGATCCATAGCACAGAGACTGTAATTGTTTTAAGAGACTACCACCATTGAGGTTGGCCCAGATGTTTGCATTGGGATGATAGAAGTGCTGAATCTGGGCTGGAGAGGTGGCTTAGCGGTTAAGCGCTTGCCTGTGAAGCCTAAGGACCCCAGTTTGAGGCTTGATTCCCCAGGACCCACGTTAGCCAGATGCACAAGGGGTCGCATGCATCTGGAGTTCGTTTGCAGTGGCTGGAAGCCCTGGCGCGCCCATTCTCTCTCTCTCTATCTGCCTCTTTCTCTCTCTGTATGTCACTCTCAAATAAATAAATAAAAATAACAAAAAAAATTTAAAAAAGAGAGAGGGGATATTTAAAAAAAAAGAAGTGCTGAATCTTTTGAAAGGAGGGAGCATGAAGGAAGAATGCTGAAGAAATTTCCTCCTAATGTCAGATTTATTGCCACATAGATTAACAAATTTGGTTGCCCGCATAGTACTTGTTTTGGATGCATGATAGATGTAGAAAAAAAGGGTTAGGATGTGTTTATGGTTCTGGAGATGGACAATTGGCGATGTGGGAGAGGGTTGAAGTTCCTCCATGGAAAGCCTATGAAGCCATGGCATGAAGCTATGAAGATGAACCATAGGTTGCAGTTGAGACACCAGGATTTGGGGACAGCATTCAAGAAAGCTACTTACACTGGGTTGGGTAGATTTTGCCTAGAAAGCAAGCATCACAGTCTGAGAGGCGGAAATTGACACAAACACTTTGGAACCCATAGAATTTCGTCACATGTCCCAGATACCAAACAAGGGATTTGGTGATTACCCTCATGATTTCTGATCTGGAGTTGATACACTATTTCCTTGCTATGCCTTCGTTTTGAAGTGGTTAAGTGTTGGAAGTACGTAGCTTGTGTTTTCATTTTATAGGGCTCACAGTTAAGAGATTGTCTTGAGTTTCAGTTGTGATTTTGAGTCTCAGTTGAGACTTTGAACTTTTGAATGGTGTTGAGATTTGTGAAGACTGTAAGGACTTTTAAAGTTGGACTAATGAATTTTGCACTATGAGATGGTCGTGAATTGATGGAGATCAAGAGTGGAATGTGGCAGTTTGAATGTAAAATGTCCTCATTCTCAATCCCCATCTGGTGGAGCCTTTGGGAAATGAAGCTTTGCTGGGGAGGTGTGTCACTGGGGGCAGATCTTGAGATTTAGTAGTCCAGTCCACTGTGTGTTCAGAGCTACCACACTCTTTGCCATCTCCCATGTAATGTGACAAGATGTGATGTATAATCTCTGCTCTGTTATGCTCTCCCTGTCATAATGAAACTTCCCCTTGAGACTATCAGGCAAAATAAACCATTTCTTTCCATTTGTTGATTTTGATCAGGGTTTTTTTTTTTTTTTCTAGCAATAAGAAGGTAATTGCAGATGTGGTCTATAGAACAGACATTACAATGAAATATAACCACTCCCATATACCACAAAGACAAAATCATACTGAAGTCTTCCTAAATTTTATTGGCACTGAAATAGAACATGGGTTGAGCATAAACCTCTCCAAAACAATTATTTAAAAACCCAAAAATACACCAAAAATAAACCCGAATATAAAATCTAACCTTTCTCCCCAGCTTCCCTGGTACGGGTTATTGCCCTTAATGCAGCTATCTTGTCTTACAATTCCTGGTTTGAATTTAGCCAATATAGGGCATCTCACAAAGTGTCAATGTAATTCATTGCAATGGACACAAGACTCCCCAAGGTTAGGTGGGAGGGGCAGGGACTGAGGGAGGCTCTGGGCTAGGGACACTGCATGGAGGGACAGGGCAGCTTCTTGAGGACTGAACCCTGGGGAGAAGGCAAACAGAAGCAATAAAATCAAATACTACATACTTTAAAAATGGATTGTATGACCTATAGTGACAGATAACATCACTAATACTGAAATCTTACATTAATATTTCTGGCAATCTACCCTTTTATAAGTATATGCTTCCCAGATGTTGGGGTGGTAAAGAAATGAGGCCAAAATGTTCCTGCCCCAAGACTAATATCTCTAATAGTGCATTAGCAAAAAAAGGCAGAAATCAATATTGAGTTAGATATCACTAGAATATATAATACTGATAGAAAGAAAATGAGCAAACATGTGACAGAAAAGAGGAGCAGCTGCTCCTGGGTGGAGAGCAAGGGTAATTATGTGAAAGGGACCTGGCCAGAATTCCCAGCACTTCTCTGGTATATAGCTCCAAGGGACAGTACAAATGGTGACAAGACCTGAGTTAGAGGTTTGTCAGAGGCAGGACTGAGAATAATGGGAAGGGGGCTGTTGGGCACCTGAGTGGATTCAGTAAACTAGGGGACCAGAGGCAAGGGCTATTCTTGCTTGCCACACCAAGACCCAGATGGCTGTGAAGCAGGTGCAATAGCCCAGTTAGCTTTAGGGGCAGTGGCTTAAACCTCCTGGCGGGACATTAAATCCAGGTGTGACTACTTCCTCTCTTTTGGCAAGAGTTGTGGATACAGCTGACTAGGTTTGGCTAGGCTCATCCATACTGCTCTGGCTGGAAGAAATTTGGAGATTGGGGGGGGCAGGACTAGATTCAGAGAAGGAACCAGGAATCTGAAATAATAAAGGGTACCTCTGCCCATACATGTCACTTGAGAGAAAAATGCTCCCAGAAATCATAGAGGCAGGATCTTTTTATCCAATCTTGCCTGATAGAAAGGCCAATGGACTTTTTAGGATATTAAGTGAAGTCTCTTCAAGGCACTGTCTCCTCCATCTGTCCTTGTGGAGAACCTGAGTTCCTGAACTCAGAGACAAGGCTTTTGGGGACTGAGTTTATAACAGGTTCAGTCTGGGAGATAGAAACAAGACTGAACATCTCTTTATACTCCAATCATTGCAAAACCTAAATAACTCTAAAAAGGATGAATATTGGGAGGCCAAATCCTAGGACACTTTATAAATTAGAGCATATACCCATGGCCCTGCTTCCTTCCCTAAATCCTGTGAGACCGCAAGCTTGCAAATCACAGGACTTGAAAGAGGAAGGTAGTGGTGGGGAAAGGGAGAGAAGGTAGCTTTCAATCAACTGTATACTTCACTCTCATTAAGTATGGATGTGCTTGCCAAATCAAGTAGAAAGAACCTCTGAGCTAGGGAAGTGGTCTATTCTAAAAAGCTAAATTAAATGGGACAGAGAACAGAAAGAGGGTCCCATTGGCACCACAGTGGGTTATTTCCCCACCATTATGAGTGGGAGCTGAAGGGCTAAATTTGGTCCCATGGCTACACTGAATGCTTGGCATGACTCCTAGGCTGCTCTAGTTAGTGGCTCCAGCACAGTGTTAGTTAGGCAAAGGTATGGAATATGGGGACAAAGAAGAAGGAGGAGGGCTCCCTAGAGGCTTGATGCCAACTACATGGATTCAAATTCATCAATGCGCTGTTTGGTATTCCCCTGCCGGATCTGGCGCAGAGTCTTGTATTTGTCTCGACCCAGTCGCATGTTCTCAGCATGGATCATGTCATTGGCAGTCTTCTTGGACTCATCACGGGCATTGGCCAGCTCTGAAGTAAGGGCCTGTGGGAATGCAAAAGGATTCAAGAGTCAATGGCTTCCTCTCATTTCAACTCCACTTCATTGATCATATTTCTCTTCTTTTTTGTTCCTTTATCCCCTTCTATTTTCTATGCATATAACCCATAGGCACATAATCTTAAAGGACCAACTATAGACAGTTGTCCCTTGAGAGAAGAAGAATTAGAACAATATACTAAAGATTCATAGGAGAATTTTGTCAGCGAGATACTTTATGAAGGTTAATAGGTAAATGTAGTCAGAAGTAGGATAGAAAGTCTCTATAGGGAAGAGGTCAATGCCTGATTAGTAAATAATGAGTGAATGCCCTTCAAGTTCCATTTGAACTAGTCTCAGACTTCCATATAGCATAGGGGACAGGCTCCTCTATCCCCCAATGGTAGTCTAAGAAAAACCATGGTATTAAGTCAATACACAGTCTCCTTGACACTTTGGCCCTGCTTGTATACCTTCAGATGCTTCTGCACACGCTCATTTTTCTCTGCCTCAGTGGTACGTTCCTCCTCACTGCGGTCCTTGGTCATAGCATCAGACCGCAGTTCAGCACTGGCCTCTGCCCCATTCTCATCCTGCTCATCCTGTTCATTCTCAGCAGGCTCTGCCACATGAGGTGTACTCATGGCTGTCTTCAGCTCAGCTCGGGTCTTCTCCAAGTCTTCCTGTACCATCTGTGCCTATCAAGTGACAGAAAAAGAAGGATGAGCAGTCAGACCAGGTAACTTGTGAAAACCTATACAAACCTAGAAAGAGGTATGTAGCAAGAAGCAAACACCAGTTAGGACAAATCACTTTATCTGCCTGACCCCTAGTTTCCTCAGCTGTATCAACTTCCCTTGGGTACTGGGGAATTCTGGGAAATACATATGTAAGCTGTGGATATCTTCTCCCATAATGTGTACTGTCATATGCAGGGAGGGAGAGAGAGCCCAAATCTAAGGAATGTAAAGATTTGGAACATACACATGTAGTACCTCTTTCCACAATGCTTTGCCCTGGGTACTGGATCTTACCTTCTGCTGCCACTCCACAGCCTCACTCTCCTTCTTCTTTCGGGCCATTTCCAGTTGAGAAATTCGTGCTGTCAACTCTGCCATTTCTGAAGCCTATGGATAAGTTGGAAGCCCATAAAAACTCAGCCTTCTGTTTCTCAGGTCCCAGATGCCTACACCTACAATACCCCTTGGAACCTGCTACTCCATTTGCTTGTTGCCTTGGTGGCTCTTTAACCAAATTACTCCAGTCTAGTCTCATCTCCCAAACCTACCACTTCCTTGTAAGTCACAGCTCCCCCACTACACTGCTGGTCACCTGAAGGGAAAGAACATGTCATCTCTGTCCCTCTTCCTCTTTCCCTCTCCCCCTCTTGGTCTTGCCAAATGAATATGCATGTAGTTGGGGATTCAGCAAAACTATCTGAGACCTAATTTCCTTAACCAGACATACTATCCTACATGAGGGTTAATCACATAATGCTACTGAAAAAAAAAGAAACAAGAAAGGAAAAGGGAAATGTGCTTAGCATAGTAACACGCAGTAGTTACTCAAATGTGAGTTCCTTCCTTTTCCTTTACCAGATATCGAAGGGTTGAGGAGATGAACAGAACCCAAGTCAAGTTAGGGAAGACTATCTGGGCCATATCAGTGATACTTCAGCTTGCCTCTGAATGAATGATTAGTGATTACCTGAGTCAGCCACGCTTGTCACTGAGAAAAATGCATATCTACAATCCCAGCCTGCCATGTTACTTTACCAGTTGTTCCTGGGTCTTCTTCTGGTCCCGAGAGGCCTGCAGCAGGGCCTCCTTGGCCTCTTCAGCTTCTTGACGCTCCCTGGCCAGCTTTTCAGCCTCAGTCTGGGCACGCTTCCGTTCCTGTTCAAGTTCCATGGCCCTGCGGGTCTGTTCTTCCAGTTCTAGGTTTCAAAGGAAGACAAAGGTGATGAAGGGGACATAAAGATGGAACACGAGATTGCTTCCTATAAATACTACACCCTAATACATAGTTGTCAAAGATTCCAAGAACTCTTGTGCAATCCATCATTTATTCTGTGGCCCCTCCTAGTCTATGTGGTCTGGGTCTCCAGCTCAGAGAGACGTTCTGGAGCAACCCAATCTCCAAGGGGACTCCAAGCTCACCTTGCTGAGCTTTCTTAGTCTGTTCCTCAATCTGCCTCAGCCTCTCCATCAGCTCTTCCTTCTCCCGTTCAATCTTCTCCTTCTCCTTTTCTGCCAGCTCACGCTTCTTCTTTTCATTTTCCAGCAGAGCACTAGTACAGGAATGAGAACACAGAATACCATAGCAAGACTACATGGACTCCTAGGGATTTCCCAGCCCTTGGTCCTTTAGCCCCTAGCCTCCCAACCTATGTAGGGCTTGTGAACATGTACCATATTCCCTTTCCTCCACACCCTTTGCTCTCACAGTATAATCCCACATGGGCTTCCATGCTCATTCTATTTGCCTCCACATCAGGAAACCAAAACTGTAATTCTCATTCTGAAAGCAACACCTGAGATGACCTTGGCTATGTTGCTGCTTTGCTCTTGACATCAGTTTCCCTATCTGTAAAATGGTCTACTCAATCTTGCTCTGGGTCTTGTGGGATTAAAGCAAGACATGTCTGTCTGGAGAAGAGTGAGCTAGGTGTCACAAAACTAGATTTCTCCTTATGAGAGTGGGATGCTGTAAGTGAGCCTGGTACCTCCCCAGAATCCCTTCCACACATGCTACTCACATTCTTGCACATGTTCCAACTATGTGGTATTCTCTGCTATGCTACTATGCAGTATGAAGCTTTTGACAAATGTTTTTGCCAACTATTGATTTCTCAGCCTCCAAAACCATGAGAAAAATAAAACTTTTCCTTATGAAGTACTCAGCCTCGGATATGCTGTTATAGCAACAACAACTAAATGAAAATGTATTCCATTATGCATATTTATAATTTGTCTATCTCGTGATAGATACTGGTCTTTTCTACCTTTTAGTGACTTCAATAATGCTGTTATGAATATGGGCATGCATATATTTGTTTGAAAGTCAATTTTAAATTTCGAATAGCACTTACCTAAGAATAGGATTGCAATTATATAGTAACTCTATAATTTAAGGAACTGTCATACTAGTTTACACCACTTTATATTTACACGAGCAATGTACATAAGCTGATTCTCCACAGTCTCACTAACACTCATTTTCCAGTTTTATTTCTTTGATCCATACCAATGAGCATGACTCTGCACTTCATTATGTTTTTCCAATTATATTTCACTAATAATTAAGGATAATTTCATATGCCTATTTGCCATTAGCTTATCTTTTGGGGACCTGAGATCTTAACATTATCATCAGCAAGTCTGGGTTAGGGTCTCAGTTCCTAAGCTGATACTGAGACTGCTGAGCCTCAGAGTATACTAAATTAGCACTGAGTTAAGGATTCTATAGGGAACATTCTGGGTGTTCTGCCCACTTTAGCTCAAAAAACCTATAGAATCTAAGCTCAAATATGCATGAAGCACCACTATTGGTCAGTTAAGCTGGACCCACCCAGAGGAGTGTACCTGGCACAGCAATGACATGATGCTCATACATACTGGGAAACCAGGAAATTCACCCTCCTACATACCTCAGAAACCTTAGGCTTCTAATGCTTTCTTTAGGGAACAGGAATGGCTATGCTTCAGACTTAATGTACAGGGTATCATCCCTGCACAGCTCATTTACTCCTAGTCCTAGGTAGACTTCATACCCTGCCTTGAGAGGCTGGACTCGTTTGAGAAGCTTCTATAGCCCAGCACTGGTCCAGCTCTGTAGCACCTACCGTTCCATCTGCTTCTGGTGTTTCTCTTCCCGGGCCTGTGCCTTCATCTGCTGCACTTCAATGGTATCAGGCTTGCGGCGACGCATGTACAGCTCATGGTTCCCCATGCACAGGGCTAAAATTCTCTTGTTAATCCGTAGCCGAGGAGCATAGAACACAAAGTCCTGGTGGGAAAACAGCAGTCACAAAAAATTCAAAGTAGAGATGAAGGTGAGCTTTTACCTTCTGTAAAGCTAAATCAAAAAACACCGGAAGAATTACTTAATCTAATCCTTCACATTCCAATGAGAAGACTGATTATCCAGAGTGGTAATGTGATTGCAGAGTCAAATGTCAGAGTAGTGGTAGACTTAAGACTAAAATCCACATTTCTTATTTCAAAACCAGTGATCTTTCTAAACTACGATTTCTGTTTTAAAACATATATTTTTTATTTATTTGAGATAGAGAGAGTATGGATGCACCAGGGCCTCAAACAAACTCCAAACACATGTGCCACTTTGTGCATCTGGCTTTATGTGAGTACTGGAGAATTGAACCTGGGTCACTAGGCTTTGCAAGTGAGCACCTTTAACTGCTAAGCCATCTCTCCAGAGCCCAAACTATAATTTCTTTCAATGTTTACACATTCCATAAAAAGCATCCTAAACTAGCATAAATGCAGTTGAAGTATCAGAAGTGTCTTCCTCTGCTAACTAGAAATCCAACTGGATTTCAAGGAGCCTCCTTTTAGAAGCCAAACACTCCTTACATAACACACAAGTGAGTTTTTAGCTGGTAATCACAAGGTAGCCTAAGGACCAGCTAATGAGCTAACCACCTCCTTCTATGCCAATGAACCAAACTGCTACCATCTCATAGTCTGGAATGCAGTCGAAGAATCACAGGCTCTCTGGGCCCAGTATACATCCCAGCTCTGCCATTTTTAGCTGTGCAATATTAAGAAAATCATTCCGTCTCTTGGAATCTTGAGTTCTTCAACTTAATGGATTTGCTACTACCTACCAGGACATGAGGTTGGGGCTTTAGAGACAACACAAATGTCAGATATCTCAGGGATAGGGAAGAAAGTTGAAACATATGAAATGAGTCAGCCTCAGCTTAGTACTAGCTCTTAATGCCAGAAGAGCAGCCCTCCATCCCACTTTTCTTTTTTTTTTATTGACAACTTCCAGGATTGTAAACAATATACCATGGTAATGCCCTCTATCCCCCCATTTTCCCCTTTGAAACTCCACTCTCCATCATATCCCCTCCCCCTCTCAATCAGTCTCTTTTATTTTGATGTCATGGCCTTTTCCTCCTATTATGATGGTCTTGTGTAGGTAGTGTCAGGCACTGTGAGGTCATGGATATCCAGGCCATTTTGTGTCTGGAGGAGCACGTTGTAAGGAGTCCTACCCTTCCTTTGACTCTTACATTCTTTCTGCCACCTCTTCTGCAATGGACCCTGAACCTTGGAAGGTGTGATAGAGATATTGCAGTGTTGAGCACTCCTCTGTCACTTACTTTCAACACCATGGTTCCTTCTGAGTCATCCCAAGGTCACTCAACAGTGGACACTGCAAGCCTTATATATGGCCATCCAGGCCAAATGAGCCAATGGGTGCAATAGTAGCACGTCTGTTATGGGGGACACCAACCGCCCTCTAATTTGACTGGAGGCCCACTCCACTTTTCCTTCCAGCTCTCCTTTGCTAATTTTCTAATTCTGTCAGCTACACAAAACTGAATGTGTGAGAAATATGCCAAGTTCAGAGAATTTTTTTGATCTCAAATTGCTCTGGAGAAAAGTTCAAGAGGTTAGCAGTATAGCTATATAAAAAAGCATGGAGGTACCCACTTATAATCCCAGCACTCAGGAGGCTAAAGCAGAAAAGTAACTGTGCGGTCAAGGCCAATCTGGGCTACAGAGGTACACTTTATGTCAAAAAAGGAGGGTGTGCTAGGCGTGGTGGTACACGCCTTTAATCCCAGCACTCAGGAGGCAGAGATAGGATTGCCGTGAGTTCGAGGCCACCCTGAGACTCCATAGTGAATTCCAGGTCAGCCTGGGCTAGTGTGAGACCTTACCTCGAAAAACCAAAAAAAAAAAAAAAAAAAAAAAAGAAGAAGAAACAAAAAGAGGGTGCCAGGCATGGTGGCGCATACCTTTAATCTCAGCACTCAGGAGGCAGAGATAGGAGGACTGCTGTGAGTGCGAGGCCTCCTTGAGACTACATAGTGAATTCCAGGTCAGCCTGGGCCACAGTGAGACCCTACCTTGAAAAACAAAAAAAAGACCAGCAGAACAACAAAAAAAGGAGGGTAAAGAGATCCTCAGTGGGTAAAGCCATTGCCTCCAAGAATGAGGATCTAAGTTTGGATCTTCGGTCAGCACCCACATAAAATGCCAGGTGAGGCTATAATCTCAGCCTTGGGGTGGCATAGACAGAAAGATTCCTGGGATTTGCAGGGTATCTTGTCCAGCTAAATCAGTGAGCTCTGGGTTTAGTGAGAGACCATATCTCATAAAGTAAGGTAGAGAGGGATCAATTAAGATTGCTAACAATGACCTCTGACCTCCATATGCATGTGCACACATACAAACATGCATAAGGCACACTTATACATACCACACACAAAAAAGGGGTAAGGAAATTTGTAATTCCATCTTTGTATTTGCACAACTCCGGGACTATACCTTGGTGGTGGTTTGATTCAGGTGTCCCCCAGAAACTTAGGTGTTATGAATGCTAGGTTCCCAGCTGATGGAGATTTGGGAATTAACACCTCCTAGAGGCAGTGTGTTTTGGGGGGCAGGCTTATGGGTATTATAGCCAGTTTCCCCTTGCCAATGTTTGGCACACTCTCCTATTCCTGTTATCCACGTGATGTTTGCCAGAAGTGATGTCCACCCTCTGCTCGTGCCATCATGGAGCTTCCCTTCAACTCTGTAAGCCAAAATAAACACTTTTTTCCCAAAAGCTGCTCTTGGTCAAGTGATTTCTGCCATCAATGTGAACCTGACTGCAACAACCCCTTTCTACAATTAAAAATAACCATGTACATGATGGAACTATTTTAGTGAGCTTGGAAAGGTAAGACAATGGCTAAGGAGCAGCAATTAAGACTGCCTATGGATTTCTTCCTCCTACAGAGGGAGTCAGGTAGCACAGTAGCACTGAAGACTTAGTAGCAGTGTAGCACCAGGTAAAGATGCCTCCTAGCCATTTCTTAGCACTGTCTTCTCCTTCCATCTCAGTGTCCCTTTGTGCTTCCTGTTCATGTACATATGCAAAACAAAGACAGACAGACAGACACACACACAGTGGAGATACAAACACAATGAGCATAGTAGCTCCTAGCATTATCCAGGCCTTGGCAAAGAACCAGTCATGGTCAGAGTAAGGGGTTACTTACCGGGGCTTTTTTGTCAATAGGTTTAATGACAAATTTCTTATCATTGAAAGAGATGTTCCTGATTTCACTCCAGGGGAAGCCAATCTTTGGAGTCAGTCTATAGAAATGGAGATCAGTAAAATCAGGACAAAGCAAAAAGCACATAGAGAGCTGGTACCCTATCCTCACTACCACCCAACCTTTCCTACCTTGAAGAGATAGAACATTGCCAGCTCAGACCATGTTCTCACTGCCACCAAGCCAACTGCCAGCACAAAACACTTTCTGACACCATTCCCAGCATATTATTCCTTGCTTCAGTACCTGAGATTTGTTTTGCTTGGTTTTTGGCTGAGGCATAGACTGTGTTAAAAAAACATCCTTCAAAAGCATCTCCACTCTATTTAACTGAATATCATCTATCCAAGATTGTAAATGTTGGAGAGAAGATAAATAGTGAGCTCCAAGATTCAGGAGTTATATACAATAATCTACTATTTTATATCCTTATCAAGGGCAGGCTAAGGGGGAAAAGTAAGCAAATGATAAAAGGCTACAGCAAGAATTAAAGGCCAATAGCCACTTAATCATTAAAAGGAACTTAAATCTAATTATTGATCCTAAAAAGATAGGTTTACGACAGCATTGTCCAAACAATATAATGAGAGTCATATATAAAATTTACCATTAGCTATACGAAAATGAATAAAAAAGAAATATGTAGACCTAGTTATAATAGTTTAACCCAATATACCCTGATAGTATCAGGAACATATAAATCAACATTTAAAGGATATATTAATGAGGTCCTCCCATTCTATTCACTCCTGCCATGCTTGCCCATGTGCATGCTGTCATGTTTAAGTCTGCTACACTGCAGGCACCATCCTGGTCTGGGAAGCCCTGTCCCATGCTCACTGATGTGCCATACTGCTCCTAACCACCCACACCCTCCCTTTCAGAACAACCTTGTCATGCCCATTCATGGGGCCACACTGTAGCTCCACATGTGAGCCTGAACCCTCTTGATCTGTACACTCTTCCAGCCATGCTGTCACCACTCCGTTTGAATCTGTGGGCATCCTCTCACTATACTGGGTCCTCTCCCACTAGTGCTACTACTACATGGTAGCCCAGGCATTCTCAAGCAACAGAATACCTCCAGATGAGCAAATCCCAATGTAAGGCAAGTAACATGCACAAACAAAGCAAAATGTTTCTGCCAAGAATGCCCATTCTCATACTAGAGGTCTCCCTTAAGAGCTACTTAGATGAAATTCCAGACAAAGAATTCAAAAGCACCATCATGATAAATATGTACAAAGAAATTAAAGTGGACAAAAAATAAATGCCTGAATGAAATCCAAGAGAATGATTTCAAAGAAGACACAAATAGATGCCTGAATGAACTCTAAGAGAATGCAAACAACTGAATGAAATGAGGAAGTCAAAACAAGATATAAAAACTGAATTCAGCCGGGCGTGGTGGCGCACGCCTTTAATCCCAGCACTCGGGAGGCAGAGGTAGGAGGATCGCCGTGAGTTCAAGGCCACCCTGAGACTCCATAGTGAATTCCAGGTCAGCCTGGGCTAGAGTGAGACCCTACCTCGAAAAACCGAAAAACCAAAAAATAAAAAAATAAAAAAAAAAATAAAAATAAAAAAATAAAAAAACTGAATTCAATAAACAGAAAATGCTAAAAAAAACCAAAAAATATAATAAATAAAATGCTCCAATACTGGATAAAAACATAGTATACATCTTTTCGTCATCTTTAAGAAACTCATCTCAATATCAAAGATAGATACTACCTTAGGTGGAAAGGATGGAAAAGAGTATTCCAAGCAAATGGAACCAAGAAAAAAGCAGGTGTTCCTATACTAATAATTGGCAAAATAGACTTCAAACCAAAACTAGGCAGAAAAAAAAAAATCAAGAAGGACAGTTCATCTTGATCAAGGGGGGAAAAAAAAAAAACACAAAGAAGACATTACAATCCTAAATACATATGGACTAAACACAGAGGCACCAATTTCATAAAACAAATACTGCCAAGTATGAAGTCGCTGATTAACTCCAACATAGTTACAGTAGGTGACTTTAGGATCAAGGAGAGAACAGAGGGTTGGGGAGATTGCCAAGTGGTTAGAGAAACTTGCTTACAGAAGAAAAAAAAGGCTCTCCCCCCACACACAAAAAGGACAGAATATTTGAGCTTGAAGACAAAGTAGATGACTTGGAAAATTATAACAAGAAGCAAGATAAATGTAAAAGAAAGTTTGAGCAAGAATTTCAAGATACTTGGACACTATGAAGAGAACAAATAAGATTTATGAGCATAGAAGGAAAAGATTTTCAATTTAAAGGCATAGTAATTATTTTCAACAAAATTATTTCCCAAAATTCCCCTAAATTAGGGATAGAAATGCCAATGCCAATACAAGAGGCATTTGGAACACCAAAAAAAGAAAAAAAAGAAAAGAACCTCCTTTTGTTACATTATAATTTACTAAACACACAAACAAAAGAAAATATATTGAAAGCAGCAAGAGAGAAGCACATAGTTACCTATGAAGGCTAACCAATCAGAACAAAAACAGATTTCTTAACAGAAACATGAAAAGCCACAAGTGTGTGGAATGATATATTTCAAATTCTGAAATACAACTGTCAATTGTCTTTCAGACATCCAGCAAAACTGTCATAATTGAAGAACTTTTCATTATAAAAACAGGATAAAGGAATGCATGACCAGTAAATTAGTTCTACAGAAAACACTTGAAGGAATCCTTTAAATCAGGCATACATAATAATAATAATAATAATTGGATAAATGTACATGATGAAAGAATAAACCATGCATGAATCACAGTTAATGCACAAGAGGAACAGAAAAATACCAAGTGCTACAAAATCAACAAAATGGCAATAACTAATACACATCTGTTATAGATTGAATAAAAGATACCCCAAAGGATCATGTGGTTTTGAATACTGAATCCTAGCTGTTGGCATTTGGGAAAGTTGTGTGGCTTTTGGGAGCCTGGCTAAAGGAGGTGTGTCACTGGGTATGGGCTTTGGGTTAATATAGCCTCACTCCAAACCTAGTACTCAGACAACGGAAGGGCACATGAATAGGGTATATGGAACCCTACTACTTTGTAAGCCAACTTAAAAAATTGATTAAACAGCAGTCCCATAAATGACTACATAAAAATGGTCCCATAAGGAATAGGGTATTAATTAAAAAGTCCCAGTGCCAGTCCCGAAACACCTCTAAATGAGTTCTTAGTCTGGGAGGCTAGAGAAGCCCTTAAAACAATATTGGCTATTGCTATTGCCATTACTCTTAGTTGTCCACCACAACTAGATGGTAAGTCCCTATTACTGGAGACACCACATGCTTCAGTTGCAGGACATAAACAAAGCTGAAACTGAGCTAGAAACATCTTCCTAATGACAGATCTCAATAGTAATCACATTTCAAATGTTCACTAGCCACATGTGGCTAGTGGCTACCACAGCAGACAATATACATATGTTTAATACAGTATCTGGAGACTTGAGTGGGGCTGTCCACCTGGGCTGGACTAAATTAATAGAAAAATAACTGAGGTTGGACTCAAAGAGGTATATAGTCTTGGTCCATGGTAAAATGTGAACCCTACATGTCACAATAACTCAAATAAATTGAGAATTATGAGGGTTACCTGTCATTCTGCTCATAGATATTGAGACCAAGGGCATCCACACCCAGCCATAGCTCTGAGCCTTTCTTGTTCTTGATGCTGAAATAGTTCACACCATACATCTCCAGGTCTTGAGCAATCTTGAGATATTCCAGGACAGCATCCTCCCTAAATAATGCAAAATAGGGGAGAGGGTGTGTCATACACAGGAGCACTTTAATAAGAACCAGAAAGACAAAAAAGTCTGCTTTGTGGAATGAGGAAATGGCTCAGTGGTTAAAACCACTTGCTTGCAAAGCCTACAATCTCAGGTTCAATTCCCCAGCCACCCACATAAAGCTGAATGGGCACTCATATGCAATGGTTAAAGACCCTGCATTTGTGTGACAGGAACCTAAATAAAGGGAGGCTAACCCTTGCTGGCCTCTGGTATGTTAGCTATCATAGAAGCTATTTTCTCTCTCCCATTCATTGTGACAACCTTTTAATAGAAGCACATTCTTGGTAGTGCTTAGATAGGGTAGGAATGACAAAATGATGAGATTTATTCCTTAGTGAGCCAACCCCAAAATGCTTTTGAAATATTTAGAAAGCTCCTCTTCCATTTATTTTACTCAAGGGAAGTAATTGCATGGCAAAAAGAAAAAAAAAAATCCCAGATGATCCTGAGAACTCTTCCATTTCTTTGTGGTCAAATCTATTTAAGAAGTTTGGAGTGGGCTAGAGAAATGGATGAAAAAATTGTTTACAGGACCTGTCATCCTGGGTTAGGTAGCCCAGTACCCATGTAGTGCCAGATGCACAAAGTGACACATATGTCTGGGGTTTCTAATTCATTTTTAGTGGCAGGAGGGACTGGCATGTACATTCTCATTCATATTCTTTCTTCCTTCCTCCCTCAAGTAAACAAAAACAAAAAAGAAAAGAAAAAGAAAAAAACAAATAGTTGGGTATGGTGGCGAACACCTTTATTCCCAGCACCTAGAAGGCTGAGGTAGGAGGACTGCCATGAGTTCGAGGCCACCCTGAGACTACATAGTGAATTCTAGGTCAGCCTGGGCTAGAGTGAGACCCTACCTCAAACAATCAAGCAAGCAAACAAACAAACAAACAAAAACTATAAACAAATAGAAGTTGGGAATGGTGGTGCACACCTGTAATTCCAGCACTTAAGAAGGTGGAGACAGGAGGATTGAGTTTGAGGCCAGCCAGGACTATACAGCAAGATACTATCTCAATTACATAAATAAAATAAAACAACAGTCTAATCATTCAGTTTTGCTAAATGCTAGGATCACCCCTGTCTTTTCCTCAAGTATCCACCAATGACCCTCATCATTTGCCTCTTCTCTTTAAAACCCCATCTCATTGTTCCTACAAGGACAGCAGAGCTCACAGCTGCTAGAGCAGACTTACCTGAGCATGCTCCGATGTTCCTCATGCCACACCTGGATCCTTTCTTCCCACTGGTCCTTGTTAAGTTTGTGCTGCTCTAGGACTCTAGAAAGACAGTATGTAGTGAGTAAAGGACAAAGACTATGTGCAGGAAGGAAGCTAAAAGATTGATACAAATGTGAAGTTGGTCCATTTAGGTCATGCTAGATTCAGATTGAAAATTGTAACAAAATAAGATACTGCCTAAGAGGTAGAAGAGTATGAAACATAGATGGCCAAACAGGATCATGGGATCACATTCCTTCATATCTTTAACCAAAAAACACAATGGTGTACTATCTCTAAGCACAGCAGTCTGAGCTGACTTGAAAAACTGAGTAAGGATGGCCCTCACAGAGCCAGGTACATTCTCTCCTATGATTTATAGTTTGTGTTTGTAAGAATATTGCTAAGAGTTTTTGAAAGTATGTATAATTTTTGGACACAGAACAGAGAACTAAGCCCAAACAGCTCTAAGGAGATCTATTAGATTGTAAACAAGGCCTGCTTTAAACATGCCATCTCAAACATTATGTTAGTTGACTTCAAAAGAGTCCCAAGGCACAACTCCTATCCCTAAAACCCTTCTGATGTGTGCATGCTACAGCTCCAGTGGCACTAGGGATACCATAACCTGCCTTAAGCTTGTTTTCCCCCTTTAATGAAACAAAACAAAATTATGGAAATGGCCATCAGATGCAATAGGGGGAAGGGGAAAAAAGAAAATCCTCATTGTAAACAAAAAAAAAAAATTGAAAGAATAAAACTTTCAGGTCTGGATTAGTAGACTCAAAGGAGCTGTGGAAGATGGGACAATTCAGCATGAGTACCTCTCTTCCTCAATTTTTCTGAACTAGAAAATAAGGAAATGCCTGCCATATTTATTTAGTGTATTGCTGAATGATGTTAAAACAAAAACACTTGGTGAGACATTTCAACTTTGGAGTTTAAAAAGCAGAAAGCAAGCTGAAGCCAAGCAGAGGTAGGAGGATCTCTGTGAGTTCGAGGACAGCTTGGGACTATAGAGTGAGCGCCAGGTCAGCCTGGGCTAGAGTGAGACCCTACTTCACAACAAAAGCAGAAAGCTCTGCAAACTGGTTATCAATATTAAAAGGACTGTTTGAGCTCCCCATGTCCCTGGCTTGCCTATTTCTCTTCCTCGGGAACTTCTGAAACAAAATCAGTGAAAGGGACTGAGAAAATGGAATTAAGAAGACAGGATCAACTCATCTGATTCTACTTAAGCATTTGTCTCCAGAGTAACACAGTTCTATAATCAAGAAGAGAGAAGGGTGACATCTTGGAGAGACAGAAAAACATGGTATAATACTATATGTGAATGTTTCTCTGAGCTGCAAAATGTGGTCTCTTAAGCATGCAGTCGAGAGAAACATATCTAGCTGCATGTTTGAAGTAAGGGTTAAGAGTCAGCCTTTGGGTACAGCCCCCTTTGGATAGGTCAAAGAAGGCCAGGATACCACCTCACCTCTGGGGCAGCAACTTATCTCCAGCTAGGTAGCCAGACTTGTGCACTTCCTTATTGAAGTCACCATACTTGGATTGGACAGCATAGGAGGCCAGCAGTACAGCAGTTTCAGGTGGGCAGTAAATGTCATCATTGAGAATGCCTTCCTTCACTTGCAGAAAGAACAGGCGCTGGGTTATATCCTGGATCAGTTCCTCAGATACATCCTCAGGGTAGAATTTGGCCCGGAATTTGAAGAGCAGGGGACTTTCCTTCCGTACATCCTGTGCAGTCACCTGGGAGGAGCCAGGAGTCATAGATATTAGTGATGGGGAGTAGCTGTGAGGTTGTGAAAAAGACGCTGAAAGGTCATGAGTCTGAGTAATACCAAAGGCCTAGGAAGCAACCCTCCTGATAATTTCAAAAAGTGACACATTATGTTAATTGGTTATCCTATTCCTGTGTACATCACTTCCTGTTTGGAATTTTTCCTGAAATTTCCTAATACCCACTGATAATCAGATGCCACTATTATCTGACAATACATTCAAATGAACCCAAATCCTGAGGGTGGTTTTAAGAAAGCCCCTCATTTGGGACAGGGTTATAGAACAGGTATGATATGAATGTAGATGGGGTAGGCAGGATTGTGGGTAGGAGGGACAGGGGGCACAGAGATCAGATCGAGGAGAGGGTGGTGGAGGAAGGAAACAAAAACTAATGATGTAGGAAAATTCCATATGGAAACCTGCTGCTTTGTGAGCTAATTAAAAATAAAATTAAAATTAAAGGTTATACAGGAAGCAAAAGAAAAAACGATTAATAGGACTATATCAAAATTTAAAGCTTTAGTATAGCAAAAGATATTATCAAGAGAGTGAAAGCTGGGCATGGTGCTGCATGCCTTTAATCCCAGCACTTGGGAGGCAGAGGTAGGAGGAACACCATGAGTACGAGGCCACCATGAGACTACATAATGAATTCCAGGTCAGCATGGGCTAGAGTGAAATCCTACCTCAAAAAAAAAAAAAAAAAGAAAGAAAGAAGAGTGAAAATACAGCCCACATAAAATATTTTCAAGGGCTGGAGAGATGGATTAGTGGTTAAGAAAATATTTTCAATATTTTATCTGTTAAGATGTTAGTATCAGAACATATAAGCAGTTTTAGAACTCAGTAACAATAACAAACAAGGTAAATAAATGGGCAAAATGCTTAGTTAATTCTCTAAACAAGATATGAGAAGGTGCTCAGTATCATTATCAGAGAAATGAAATAAAAGCCACAAGGAGATAAAACTTTATAAACACTAGAGTGACTATTATGTGAAACCTAGAAATGGTTATTGGCAATGATGTGAATAAATTAGAATCTTTTGTGTTCTTTTAATGAGAGTGTAAAATGGTATAACCACTATGTAAAAACAGCATAGAGTTTCCTTAAAAAGTAAAATTAGAAATCCACATGATCAGGCAGCTTCTGTACATAAGTTCTGAAGAATTGAAAGCAAGATTTCAAAATGGATATTTCACACTCATACCATCATTATTCACAAGACTGAAATGGTGGAAGTAACACAAGTGCCATAAACAAATAGATAAACAAAATAAGGTGAACACATAAATAGAATATTACTCATCTGTAAAAATAAAGGAATTTTTGACATGTGCTGCAACATAGATGAACCTTGAAGAAGTTATGCAAAGTGAAAATTTTCAGTTATAAAAAGACAAATAGTGTATGACTCTAAGTGCATGAGGTACCTAGAATAGTGCAAGTGATAATGACAGAAAGAGAGACTGCTATGAATTGTGCCAAGGAAAGAATGAGAGTTATTGTTTACTGGGTGCTTTAATTTTATAAATGGAAAGAGCTTTGGTAACAGATGGTAGTAATGGTTATACACCAATGTGAATGACTTTAATGCCACTAAACTGCATTCTTTTTTAAAAAATTCTTTTGTTACTTTTATTTATTTGAGAGTGACAAAGAAAGAGGCAGAGAGAGAGAATGGGTGCACCAGGGCCTCCAGACACTGCAAACAAACTCCAGATGCGTGCACCCCCTTGTGCATCTGGCTAATGTGGGTCCTGGGGAATCTAGCCTCGAAACGGGGTCCTTAGGCTTCACAGGCAAGCACTTAACCGCTAAGCCATCTCTCCATCCCTAAACTGCATTCTTTAAAACCAAAAAAGTTTCTCCATTAAGCATCTTACAAGTCGCTAAGCACTATCAAAGCAAAGACTAGCAAGTCAGGTGAAAACCTGGGAACTGGCTAGGCAGGAACACAAATTACATGATATTCTAAAGCCTGAAATGGACTTCTAATGTCTTTGCATTTGTTCAGTAAAAGCCTTACACTGAGGAAACAAGACTCTCCCAAGGAGAAAGTGGGACATCCACTTCCTAGATACAATCATCAAAATAAGCCAAATTGTGCATACTAGGGAGACCACTAAGGTCAAAGGCAGCCAGGTTCAGGAGACTCCGAGGGAGGATTTCCAGGTCTCTGCAAAGATACTATTCAGGACAGTCTTACTGGGCTCAAATCATCCCATTTGGAGTCCAACTGTGGTAGAAGATCAAGAGAGGAAAGTGTCTATATGGGGTCAGGCTCAGTAAGTATAGATCAGTGAGAGAATGCAACAGAAGGCCGAGATTTTTGATTTTTTTCTAGTCCCAATGTCTATGGTTCTCTTTCTTGCACGTACATAGTATTTGTGGTGTGATGTTGGGGGATATGTGATGTGTGTGTGGTGCATCTATGTGTCTGTGCTAGTGTTGTACTCATGTGCTCAGCTGGATAAAAGTATTGGATGTCCTACTCCATCATTCACCCACCTGATTTTTTTCCTTGTTACGGAGTCTCTAATTCTGGAGCCTGCCATTTGTAAGCTCCAGCCATTATCTAGTCTCCACTCCCCTACTGACTGGGGTTACAGATGCACATGGCCACACCCAGTTGTTTATATGGGTTCTGGGAATTCAAACTCAGGCAGTCCCAGAACCCCTCCGGGCTTCATGCTTGTACAGGAAGTTCATGTTAACCACTGAACCATGTTTCTTTTTTAAAAAAAAAAATTAAATTTATTTTCATTTTTATTTATTTGAGAGAGGGACAGAGAGAGAGAGAATAGGCACACCAGGACCTTCAGCCACTGTAAATGAAGTCCAGATGCATGCTTACATGGGTCCTAGGGAATCAAAGCTAGGTCCTTTGGCTTAGAGGGCTAAGTCAACCCTCCAGCCCGATGGTTCTATTTTTAACAACTCTACAGCCCGAGTTTTAAAGGAAGAAAGGCATCCAAATGTTTCTGTGAATTGCTAGTAGCTTTAGATCTAAAATAAGTCTAAATTAAAGACAGATCCCAGTGAAAAGGGTATGCATTCTCTTGTGCATAGTCAGCTTGCTGTCAGAAGTTCAAGTGGAGACACAACAAGAACTTTGTCTTGGCTGAGTCCTGACTTTATTTTGATTAAGGTGGTCCACAAACCAACTTAGACATTCCAGCTTTATTAGCTAGAACATGTTATTACCCCGAGAAACATTTTAGCTACTCAGTTGGTTGGTTGGTTAGTTGGTTGGTTGGTGAGTGAGTGAATGAGTGAGTGAGTTTTGGAAGCAGGTCTCACTCTAGCCCAGGCTAACCTGAACTTACTCTGCAGCCCAGATTGGCCTTGAACTCAGCGATCCTCCTACTTCAGCCTCTCCCAAATGCTGGGATTAAAGGTGTGCATGATCACACCTGACCCTGAGCAACTTCTGATAGAACAGTAAGCAGTTACCTTTTTATTGAGTTTCAGCCAAGTAGAGAAACCCTTAGTGTCCTGGTATTGCAGACCAAAGAACCAAACTTCCCTCAGGCCAATAGTTTTCACCACCTGGAAGAGAAAACATAAAACAGTCATTGGTTGAATACATAACCTGTGCCTGGCATAGAGATCACAAGGGAGGAGCCAACTTAGTCTCTGCCATTAAAGGGTTTAAGGTACTCATGGTCTGGGAAGAAAATACACTCGTAACAGCAGTCAAGAACTGATGTCATATGCGGAGTGTGAATATTTTTTTAAAGGGTATGAAAGTAGGGTTGGGATAGATGGCTCAATGTTTAAAGGTGCTTGCTTGCAAAGCTTCCTGGCCCAAGTTCAATGCCCCAGCATCAACATAAAGCCAAATTCTCTTTAAATTTATATGAGGCCCGCTCAGTGGAAGGGAATTCAAGTATGGAACTGAGAAACAAATCAGAAGCCTATGGTTTAGGAGGTCACAGACCCCAGAGGGAAGGTTCTTTTGCTAAAAGGAAAGGTCATTCTCATCAAAAAGTCTTCTAAATGCCTATGTATATCCCCTTTGGTCCATGCTGCTTTCACTCTTGCTTAGACAATCTTCTTTGTACAGATGCCAGAGAGACCCAAGACCCATCAGAATGATAAGAAAAGAAAGCTGTGTGCCTAGCACAAGATGAATCATTTCTATCACATCTGTCAGGACCCAGGAAACATCACGGAGGAAGTGGCAGATTAAATATGGGTGCTGCTCTCACTGCTAGCCTGAGAACCTCCACCACGGAGGTGGAGGTACATGCTAAGGAGTCTCAAGACTCATCAAAGTAGAAAATCAGAGCTTCTAAGAGCTCAACACTAAAGGAGAACTATTATATGCCCTCCAAGGTTCGGGGGACTTTAAGAGAAGGGGGCAGAAAGAATATAAGAGTCATAGGGTGGGAACGAGGCATTGTTCCCCTCAAAGAGACTGACATGGTGAATTTATGACCCAATAGTGAATACCAATAACCACACTGAGGAGGGCACTCAGTGGAATGAGGGCTGGGAGAGGGGACATAAGAGTATATCCCAATGGTACTATGACAAATTTGTACCATATATATATATATAATTTATGTATGTTAAAGTTCTCAGTAAAAGATAAAATAGAAATAAAACCTAAAGGCAGAAAAAGAAAGAATTAAAAAAGAAAAAAAATCTGGGGATATAGCCCAGAGATAGAGAACTTGTCTGGAATGTGCAAGACTCTGAGTTGTTCCCTTGTACTTCTTATTTTATATTAACATTTATGTTAAACATAATAGTTTATTTACTTTTATCCCCTTGTCCCAGTTCCCGTTACTCTAGAGACCCTCCTCAGAGGGGTTATGTTATTCACTGTAGGGTCATAAAGGCCTCAGTCAGTCCCTGTGGGGAGCAGGGGACCATGCCTCAGGATATTCCTACTCACTCAGTGGCCCTTACAATTATTTCTGCACCTCTTCTGCAATGTTCCCTGAGCCATAGCAGGCCTGTTGGCAGTCTAATTTGTTGTTGAGTTCTCTGTATCTTCTGGATTTCTGTTTTGATAGGTTTTGAATGATCACCATGTTTGTCACCATCACCCTGGGGCTAGTATTAGGCTACCAGTAAGAGCAGTGTTTATGCTGTCCCTTCCCCTGCAACTTCTCCTTTGGCAGATGTGGTAGAGGTGGCAAATCTCATGGTGGGCAGTCGGCTAACTTCTTGTGTTATCAGTGGATCTTGGTTCTCCTCCATTTTCTCTGCCATCTGTAAAGTAAAGCAGATTCTCCAAACAAGAGTGAGGGCAGCCTGAGTTAAAGGGGGATGCAAATTTCTGAGGTTTTTTTTTTTTTTTTTTTTTGGTGTGTTAGCCTACTCTTCTTTTCTAGAGAGCAGTAGAGGCTTCTCTCTAGTCTATGGGTTTGCTGACAATGAGATTCTGACTTGGTTGGGGGATTCTGCATAATTGTTTCAATCTCACTGTTTCTTATATGTTGACATAAATGGCCTAGTTCATCTTGTTTTAATATTAGTAGATCATATTTATACAGAAATTCATCCATTTCTTTTAGATTTTATAATTTATTGGAGTATTTATTTTTCAGGCATACCCTAATAATTTTTTGGATTTCATTGTTCTCTATTGTAATTGTTCCCTTTTCATTGCTAATTTTATTAATTTGGGTCTTCTCTCTTTCATTGTGTTAGTTTCACTAACAATTTATTGATCTTGCTTATCCTTTTAAATGAACCAACTCTCTCTCTCATTGATTCTTTGCATTGTTTTTGTTTTTCTTGTTTTTATTTGATTAATTTCTGTCCTGATCTTATCTTTCTATCTACTGATTTTAGGTTTGGCTTGTTCTTCTTTTTCTAAGGCCATAATGTGTATCAATTATTTGAGGTTTCTCTGATTATTTAATGTAGGCAGATAAAGCTATAAACTTCCCTCTTAGGACTTACCATTGGTTTTGTTGTGTTGTATTATCATTATCATTTGATCCTTGGGATTTTTTAAATTCCCTTTTTGGTATCTTCAATGGCCCTTTTTGTCTTTCAATAGCGTATTGTTAAATTTCCATGAGTTTGTGTATATTCTTTATTTAAATATTTTTTATTTTTATTTATTTATTTGCGAGAGAGAGAATGGCACACTAGGGTCTCTAGCCACTGCAAATGAACTTCAGATGCATGCGCCACCATGTGCATCTGGCTTACAAAGGTATTGGGGCATGGAACTTTGGCCCTTAAGCTTTGCAGGCAAGTACCTCGGGCTGGAGAGGTGCCTTAACTGCTAAGCCATCTCTCTAGCCCGAGTTTGTGTATATTCTATAGACTTTCTTGCCATTGGTTAGTAGTTTTACTCCATTGAGAAAGCAGATAAAATACAAGGAACTATTTCAAATTTTCTATATTTAAGATATGCTTTGCTTCCTAATATACAGTCTGTCTTATTTATTTATTTATGAAAGGGGGGGGAGAGAAAGAGAGAGAGGAGAATGGGCACACCAGGGCCTCCAGCCACTGCAAATGACCTCTAGACACATGTGCCACCTTGTGCATCTGGCTTATGTGGGTACTGAGGAATCAAACCTGGGTCCTTAGGCTTCACAGGCAAGTGTCTTAATGACACAGCTATCTCTCCTTTTTTTGGTCTAATTTACAATTTATTGGAGTATTTCATTTTCAGACATGTCCTAGTGATTTTTTTGCAATTCATTGTTATCTACTGCAATGGTTCCCTTTTCATTACTAAAAATTACACAATGATCTCAGTAGATGCAGAGAAGGTATTTAACATAATTTAATGTCTTTTCATAATAAAATTCCTATAGAGGGGCTGGGATTCATCGCTTAAAGGCACTCACTGCAAAGCCTGCCAGCCTAGGTTCAATTCTCCAGTTCCCATATAAAGTCAGATGCACAAATGGTACACATGTCTGGAGTTCATTTACAGTGTTAAGGGTACCTGTATACCAAAAGTTAGTCAGTCAGTCTCTCTCTCTCTCTCAAAAATATTTTGTAGGTATGATAGAGAATGAAGTTGCAAAGGGGAAAGTGGGGGGGGGTGGAGGGAATTACTATGGGTCTACAATTTTGGAAGTTGTCAATAAAAAATTTAAAATATATTTCAAATTATATATATTTTTAAAGTCCTGAAGCAACTGGGAATAGAAGGAACATATGCCCACATAATAAAGTTATAAAGGAGAAACCTCTAGCCAACATTATACTAAATGGGGGAAAACCTCAATGAATTTCCACTAAAATCAGGAATGAGACACGGTGTCCACTTTCTCCACTCTTAATTAATATAGTACTGAAGTCTTAAGCTACATCAATGAGACAAGAAAACCAAATAAAGGGGATACAGATAGGAAAGGGGAAATCAAATAATCCTCATTTGCATATGATATGATTCTATACAAAAGAGACCCTAATGACTCCATCAGAAAACTGTTAGAGCTAAGAACACAACTTAAAACAGTCAAGAGAGAAATTGAAGAAGATATTGAGAAATTGAAAAAAAATCTTATGCTCCTGGATTGGAAGAATCAATATTGTGAAAATGGCTATCTTACCAAAAGCAATCTTCAGATTTATTGCAATCCCTATCAAAATTCTTGCTGGATGTGGTGGTGCATGCCTTTAATCCCAGCACCTGGGTGGCCATGGTAGGAGGATTGTGAGTTCAAGACCGGCCTGAGACAACATATAAATTCCAGGTCAGCCTGAGCTACAGTGAGACCCTACCTCAAAAAAAAAAAAAAATCCTCAAAATTCTAATGCCATTCTTTACTCAGAGTCAAAGTCATTTGGAAACACCAATGACCTTGGATACTCAAAGTAATGATGAGAAAAAAAGCTGGAGGTATCACCAGAGGTGATTTCAAGGTATATTATATAGCCATAGTAATATATACAACATGACAGTGGCACAAAAATACACATGTACACCAATGAAACAGAAGTTAAGATCCATATATAAACACATGTAGCTACTCTCACATGACTTTTAACAGAAATGTCAAAAACATTTTCTGGAGAAAAGATTGACTCTTTAACAAGAACACTGAGACTAGATTCTTATCTCTATCCATGCCCAAAAATCAATTCCAAATGAACCAAAAACCTTGTCATTAAGACCTGAAAATGAAACTACTAGAGGAAAAGGAGGGGAACATTTCAACATATGGGTATAAGTAAATGCTTTCAGAATAGGACTCTAGACACTAAGAAGTTAAAAGTCAGTAATCAACAAATTACATCTCACAAAATGAAGAAGCATTTGTACAATAAAGGAAACTTAATGGAGTGAAGAGACAGCCTACAGAATGGGAGAAAATCTTCATCAGCTGTACATCTCACAAAATATATAAAGAACTCAAGAAACTGAATAAGAAATCAAGCAGACCAATCAAAAAAAACAGGCTGATGCCGGGTATGGCGGCGCACACCTTTAATCCCGGCACTTGGGGAGGGGCAGAGATAGGATCGCCGAGAGTTCGAGGCCACCCTGAGACTACATAGGGAATTCCAGGTCAGCCTGAGCCACAGTGAGACCCTACCTCGAAAAACAAAAAACAAAAACAAACAAAAAAACAGGCCAATGAACTGAGCACAGAGTTCTCAAAACTGGAAACACAAATGACCAAGAAATATTTTTTAAGGAGTGTTCAACATCCTTAGAGATAAATGCAAATTAAAACTACTTTGAGATTCCATCTCACGCTGGTCAGATTGGCTATCATCAAGCGGAGCCCTTATTCATTTTTCGGAGCGTAAACTGGTGCAGCCATTATAGAAATCAGTGTGGAGGTGTCTGAGACAGTTAAAATTAGATTTACCATAGGACCAAGCTGTACCAATCCTGGACATATACTTTAAGGACTACACACACACACACAGAAAGAGACACACACATGCATATTTGTTGCTGCTCTATTCACAGTAGCTTGGAAATGGATGGAATCAGCCTAGGTATATACCTCAACTAATGAATGACAAGAAAGATATGGTACATATACACAATGGAGTTTTATTCAGCTGTAAAAAAAAATGGAAATATGAAGTCTGCAGAAAAGTGGATGGATCTAGAAAAATATTATTCTTACTAAGGTAATCCAGGCTCAGAAATATAAACATCTTATTCTCTGTCTTATATAAGGACTCTAGCTTCAAACTTTTAGATTTGAATGTATGATGGAGAGTCTGTGTAGGCCAGTAAGCTAGACAGGGGCCATTAGAGGAAAGGGCTTAAGGGGAGTGGATAGTAGAAAAAAATTCCAGTCAATTCCAATGTTTTCTACTACCTTCTCCCTTTCCCTTCAATGTCATGTAGTTGTCTGATCTTAGAATGGAATAGTGACTGTAGATTGAGATAACTGAATTACCTCCTGTATCTTATTCTCTTGGGTTACTCCCATATACACATATATACTTTTATCTCTTTCATGCTTATCCACTTACTAGAAAGGGTATTACAAGGGACACAGATGGAGTATCAGAAGAATTGCAAAGGGATGAAATATGAAGATTGCAGAGGTTTTATGTCCTCAAACATACCTCCCCCTTCAGATACTCCTGCATGTCCAGCAATCCAGATGTACCCTAAATCTAGTCATTTAGGATTTATGAAGGAATTATGTGGTCGGTCACTGATGTCATCAACTGAAATGCCACTATTTTTTTTAATTTTTTATTTATTTATTGGAGAGAGACAGACAGAGAGGGAGAGAGAGAGGGAGAGGGAGAGTGAGAGGGGGAGGGAGGAGAGAGAGAGAGAGAGAGAGAGAGAGAAAGAAAGAAAGAAAGGAAGGAAGGAAGGAAGGAAGGAAGGAAGGAAGGAAGGAAGGAAGAGAGAGGGAGAGAGAAGAAGAGAGAATGTGCATGTCAGGGCCTCCAGACACTGCAAAAGACCTCCAGATACGTGTGCCACCTTGTGCATCTGGTTTATGTGGGTCCTGGGGAACTGAATCTGGGTCCCTTGGCTTTACAGCCAAGTATCTTTACTGCTAAGCCATCTCTCCAGCCTGAAACTCCACTATAATCCTTTATCTTTAGAAGATAGAGTCCTGTTTACAATACTCCAAGAAAGAATACTTGGAAAAAACAAGGCAAGACTATCGTTATGTATTTAACCTTAAAGCTATGCTGTCCTTAGGCACTGAAACACTTTTGGCTAGCCCTTGCACAGCCCATTCATGATTCCCCTTACTATTATATAAGTTGAGGGTGACAATTGGGTAGGAACAGGATGTGAAGAAGCTTGGGCTCCCTTTTGGCCTGGGCCTTCTGGCTAAACAGTGGGCAGGAAAGGGAGGCCTGCCAGAAAAAGACAGATAGAGTCTGCTCTCCAGTCCCTGGCATTAGAATGTTAACGATCTGATTATATAGACTGGGGATGGCCACAGAGAAACTGAGCCACATCCTAATGAGCTCAGGCAGACACCAAGCAGTCTACATATTTTCTTTTCTTGAAAAGGAGACGAAAGGGGGTTTAGGGTGAGGTGAGTGGGAAATCTAGCAAACAACTAGAGATAGAAACAAGGTACAAGGACCAAAGTTATTATGCCCTTTCTGGTGAATAAATTAATATTAGTATTTCTCCTCAAAGCATGTGAGTACACACACATACCCTTCTGCTGTAGCAACAAA
Source organism: Dipus sagitta (assembly GCA_036346955.1). Taxonomy (NCBI): domain Eukaryota; kingdom Metazoa; phylum Chordata; class Mammalia; order Rodentia; family Dipodidae; genus Dipus; species Dipus sagitta. The sequence goes on along the minus strand of CM070776.1, from coordinate 55,832,169 downwards.
GTTTCTACTAAGCATTCAAAGCTAGGTCCCACAATCACACACAGCTCACAGTCTAGACCTTCAGACTCCAAGGAAAAAGTATAACATATTTCTAAGCTGTCATGTGCAAGGCATTGAATATAAAACAGCCCTGTAAGATAGCTATTACTCCATTTTATAGATAAGGAACTAAGGTGTTGAGGAATAGCCTATATAATATCATATAGATATAGAACTGGAATGTGCATAATACCAAAGCCTTTGTTTGCCCTTCCTTCTCTCGCATAGTGTCTTCTAATGCCAAGGGTTCACAGGAGCTTAGGACTCTAGGTGACAACTGCCTTGTCTCTTGCTTGGCCCAGGTATCATATTCATATAATAAATCTTGACCATCTCTGCCCCTAGATATAATTTTTTATTTCATTCTAGCAGCAACTACTTTGAGGGAAAACCATGTCCCATACTTTCAAGGCTGGCCATTCCCTTCATAATTTGATGTCAGACATCAGGGACCCTTTACAAAAGTCTCACTTCTGTCTGTGATTTGTTATGTAATGTTATTTCCCCCACTGGTCCTCAGCTTCCTCATCTATCTAATTTGAGGGTAAAATGATCTTTCTTCTCAGATGTACAGATGGGAATAGCAAGACTTTTTTTTAAAGCTCTTGTCATATGAAGACAGAGGCCAATTAATAGTTCTACTTGCCGGGCGTGGTGACGCACGCCTCTAATCCCAGCACTTGGGAGGCAGAGGTAGGTGGATTGCAGTGAGTTCGAGGCCACCCTGAGATTACATAGTGAATTCCAGGTCAGCCTGGACTAGAGTGAGACCCTACCTTGAAAAACCAAAAAAAAAAAAAAAATAGTTCTACTTATTTTCTACAGGGTCCCAGAAGAATAATGTGTTCACATGTAATTGGTAAGAAATGGTAAATTCCAAGAAACAATGCAGACCATATAAAAGAAAAAAGATTGACTAAAAATATCATAGGCCATTGCAGCTAGGATGATTAGGTCCTGGTGGGGTGGGGCATATTGAGAACAAAACTGGTAGAGCAGCAACTGCTTTTGCCTATACCAAGAGACCAGTTATAGAGGCTTAGAAAAATCCCAGTTATAGAGAGGCTTAGAAAAACAGAAGGTAAGGCAGACAGATTATAGCCACTCTTGTAGGGCCTCCGAGTGAGCTCATTAACCTCTTTTTGTACCACATTGTCTTTTTTACTAGTTGTATGAGTTGGTGTGTGATTACCAAAAGGCCATGAGGGACCTTCTGAGAATCTGTTAAAGCATGTCAAAATAAGTATTTCAGAACTGGTGGGGAATTTTGATCTCTCTGAGTACAGTCTCTTCGCTATGAGTACAGGAGAATATAAATTTTCTACTTCTTTCAGCTCTAAAGTTTGAAGAGGTGTCTCTCAGCTTGTGCTAAACTTCCTAAATGAGGAGGAAGTAAGGATATGGGAGGAAAGAAATGTAGTCTGAAGTCAGAATTAAGATTGCTAAAAGACAAAATAAATGATTCCTAACCACAGGGTATAAGAAAATCTCCAATTAAGGTCCCTGGGGTGACAGGAACCATTTGATCAAGTAATTCTTGGCTCCAGTTCTAATTCTCAGGATATGGAAAACACCCAAGTTTTACTCATTTCCGGCTTTGGTTCTAGCTGAGACCTCCACTAGGGGGGGTGGGAGGCGGGTGGACAACACCTTCTTTTTTAAGTTAGAGAGATGTATCTGGCTCCTTGTTCCAAGAATAAACCTCTATGGATCCAGAAAATAGAGTTCTTATCATTTCACTGAGAAATAACTACACCCTTGGGAAAATTATTTGATCCCTTTGGCCCTAGATAGCCAGTTTATCTGACCTAAGCCATACACACAAAAGGCTGCAATGTCAGAAGTCCTTAAGCAGCAGAGCATAAGAAACAAACATACAGAGGAGATGGGGGTTGGGTGGGGTTCAGAAGTAAAAGGGTGCTCATAAACAGATGGCTACAAGCCAGCCAGGTTTAATCATAATCACTTATACAAATTTTGCATTCCACTCCTAAATGGTGAAATACGTATTAATATAAGAAAACATGATGGTCCAGGATATTACTGAATCATCTTTATCCCACAACTTTGTGTCTCTCTTAAACTCTGCCACAAACACCTACCTGAAGGAACTACAGCTTCTGTTTATAAGACAATGGCTTAACAAACTAGAGGCTATGAAATCTATTCAGGCCCCAATACAAACCCCAAACCATACTGTAGAAAGTTATAAGGTTCAAGCAGCATAAACTACAAAGTTGAAGTCTAATGAAAGGAAAATCCTTGCAAATTTCTAGGAGCTTCTAAGGTTAAGAAAGAACACTGTTTACTTCTGTGTTACATATGGAGGCTGCCTAGCCTGAATAACAGGACGGAATGTGAGCCTAGGGCTGATTCCAAATTCTGTGCTGTATATAGATATACTATCCCATGAAAACCAAGCTTCAAGGATGTTTTCTTTATTCTTTTGTTTGTTTGTTTGTTTGTTTTGAGGTAGGATCTCACTCTGGCTCAGGCTGATCTGGAACTCACTCTGTAGTCCCAGACTGGTCTCAAACTTGCAGTGATTTTCCTAATTCTATCTCCTGTGTGCTGGGACTAAAGGTCTGTGCCACCAAGCCTGGCTTGCTTCATTCTTTTTCTTAAAATATTTTATTATTTATTTATTTGACAGAGAAGGAAGGGGTGAGAGAGAGAGAGAAAGAGAGAGAAAATGGGCACACCACTGCCTCCAGCCACTGCAAAAAAACTCCAGACGCTTGCACCTCCTAGTGCAGCTGGCTAATGTGTGGGTCCTGGGGAATTGAACCTTGGTCTTTTGGCTTTGCGAGCAAACGCCTTAACTGTTAAGCCATCCCTCCAGCCCCTGGCTTGCTTCATTCTTTAAGGGAAGAAAGTTGCATGTGCTTGTCTATGCTTCTGTAGGAAAAGAAACCCAGGCAGTGAGGAGAAAAGGGGTTTTCAATAATGCTATTCATAGTAATGGCCCTGCCCCCTAGTGGTATGTAGGTAATCCAAGAAGAAGACATGAAGAATCGGTCTTTATGAAAATTACTATTGGGAAAATGTCTATCATGCCAAAAGTAATTAGACTCAATGCAATCTCCATCTAGATTCCAATGCCATTCCTCACTGACCTGGAAAAAATGATGCAGGAATTTATATGGAAACACAAAACACAACAAATAGCCAAAGCAATCCCAAGGAGAAAGATCACAGCTGAAGGTATGACATCAGAATAACTGATTTCAAATTATACTACATGTCAATAGTAATAAAGATCACATGATACTGGCACCAAAACACATATACACCAATGGAACAGAATAGAAGACCCATAAACAAAGTTGCATTGCTTTGACCAACTAATCTTTAACAAACAAACCAAAAATACTCAGTGGGCAAAAACAGCATATTCAACAAATGGTGTTGGCAAAAGTGGATACCCACCTGCAGAAGAATGAAATTAGATGTGAATCTTTCACCTTGTATAAATATTCAAAGTAATACCAATTCAAAGTGGATCAAAGACATTAATCTAAAACCTGAAACATTGAAACTGCTAGAGGAAAAAATAAGGAACACGCTTCAAGGCAAGAACTTTCTAAACAGGACTCTAATAGCACAGGAAACAGCCCTAGGAAATAACAAATGGGACGACATGAAATTAAAAAAATTCTAGAGAGCAAAAGAGACCATCAAAAAAGGGAGCAACTACAGAAAGGAAGAAAATCTTTGTTATACTTCAGAAAGGGAGATAACAACCAGAATTTAGAAAGAAGTATAAAAATTAAACAAAAAATATGTCAGAGCCGGTCGTGGTGGCACACACCTTTAATCCCAGCATTCAGGAGGCAGAGGTAGTAGGATCGCTGTGAGTTCAAGGCTATCCTGAGACTACATAGTAAATTCCAGCTCGGCCTGGGTTAGAGCGAGACCCTACCTCGAAAAAAAAAAAAAAGTCAATCACTAAATTGGCTAAAGAGATGATGAGACACTTCACAAAAGAAGAAACACATATAGCCAATAAGTACTTTAAAATGTGTTCAACATTCCTGGCAATTAGGGAAATGCAAATTAAAACAACTTTGAGGTACCATCTTATCCATCAGAATGCCTATCAGCCAAGAAAACTGATAGCAAATGTTGGCAAGGATGCTGGAAGAGTAATCCTTGTTCACTGTTGGTGGAAGTACAAACTAGAACAGCCATTATGGAAATCACTATGGAGGTATCCCAAAAAATTAGAAACAGAACTCCCATACTACCTAGCTATACTACTCCTGAGCCATTCCCTAAAGACTCCACATGCTACTGCAGAGATACTAGTACATCCATGTTCACTGCCATGCTATTTACAAGAGCTAAGAATTGGTATCAGCCTAGATGCCCACTGACAGATGGAAAATGAAAATGTGCTACACACACACACACAATGGAATTCTATTCAACAGTACCAAAAAGATTAAATGATAAAATTTGTAAGAAAATGGATAGACCTGAAAACAATCATATTAAATGAAGTAACCCAAACAAAGAGAAAAACCACATGTTCTTTCTGATATACAGGCCTTAGCTGGTAATATCTGTATGTAGATGTACACACGTGGGACAAATATGGGTAAAACCTATAAAGGCATAATAGTAACCAAAAGCTAGTATAGAGTGTTAGCACAACCTGGATGTGACATCTGTCCCCACAACGATTGCCAGGGTTGATTCATCTGATCTGGCTAGCTAGGCAGGTGTCCCCTTCCTCCCTCACCATTCCACGTACATCCCTCCCCAAGAGGACAACCTTTCCTGAATAGAGGAGGACCTATCTCCGTCAAGTATATGCCAGTACCTGTATTCCCCTGCTAGCACCTCCATACAAGCTCTCAAAGACGAGTATAAGAGATCAGGTGGAAGACAGGAGTAGGAAGGAGTAAAAGAACACAGGTGACATTTAAAAACCAGAAGGGGGAGGAGGATATTAGATGAGGGAAAGTGGAGTTAGGGGGCATAGGGGATAGAAGTGGGGATAGTAGGGGGAATAAGAATCAACAAAAGGGCTGGAGAGATGGCTTAGTGGTTAAATTATTTGCCTGCAAAGCCTAAGGACCCAGGTTCGATTCTTTAGGTCCCACGTAAGCCAGATGCACAAGGTGGTGCATGCGTCTGAAGTTCGTTTACACTGGATGGAGTCCCTGGCATGCCCATTCTCTCTCTGTCTAATAAATAAATAAAATAGATAAATAAAATGTTTTTAAAAATCTTTAAAAAAGAATAAAGAATTTGAAAATGGCAGAATGAATGCAAACTAAAAAATATTTTTTTTACTGGGCTCGAGAGTTGGCTTAGCAGTTAAGGCGCTTGCCTGAAAATCCAAAGGACCCATGTTTGATTCCCCAGGACCCACGTTAGCCAGATGCATAAGGTGGTACATGCGTCTGCAGTTCGTTTGCAGTGGCTGAAGGCCCTGGTGTACCCATTCTCTCTCTACCTACCTCTTTCTCTGTCTCAAATAAAACAAAATAAAATAAAATTTTAAAAATCTAAATATTTTATTTATTCATTTGAGAGAGAGAAGAAAGAAAGAGAGAGAGAGAAAAAAAAGAAAGAAGAATCCCAGGGTTTCTTGCCATTGCAAATTAATTCCAAATAAATTGCCATTTTGTGTGTCTGACTTTACATGGGCACTGGGGAATTGAGCCTGGATTGGTAGGCTTTACAAACAAACATATTTAACCACTAAACCATATCTCTAGCCCCAAGATTTAATTCAAAATAAATAAAATAAAATAAAACTTTTAAGTGTTGTTTACACAATAAAAAAATAAAGTTCCAAATCACATAGCTGAAAAGTGACATAACTGGTATCAAACAAAGACCAAGTAAGGTAGGCTGCTAGCCACACAAGGTTGTCAACCCGGGGGAACAGTGAGGACACCCTAGTATATCCTCTCTTAGGATAGTACACTGAAATCCTGGGACAATTTATCATTAAATTTAGTTTCATTTACCAAGGCAGAGTACAAAATTCATCTTACCTGTTATCCTGCACCTTTATGGGGGGGGGGATAATAGGGAAGTTAATGATATAAATCAATATTAATAATATTGGATAATCACTATGAAACATGTTTACAAGTAAAGCCAAATCAGTTTTAAAATAGATGGAATTCTGAGCATTCCTTAGCAAATAAAATCAAAATGAAGCTCAATGAAAATTTAAAATTAATCAGCCTTCAGAGGTTGAGGCAAGAAAGTGCCATATCAAAACATGTTCTTTCTCTTTCCTGACAGTGAACACACTCACAAGAAACGGAGGTAAACTGGAGCAACTATGTGCCCCACTCCTGTTTCCCACCAAGCCCTGGGCCTCCTCAAGCTACTGTTTCCCATTGTTGCTTGTTATTTATGAGTGGGTGCCAAGAAGGATGCTTCCTCTGCAGTCTACTTCCTCTCTGGTCATAAGCCAGATGACTTCTGATTTCCAGGATAGCCCCAAAGCTTTAGTTAATTCCTACCAATGAGTGTACCTCCTTCCTCCCTGGCCCCAAGGATGGAGCTCAAGAGCCAGGTAGAACGGGTCATCAAGTTAGAGAGAGAGAAGAGCCAAAATTCTCTCACTGCCTGTGAACACAGACCTCTGTGGATTCCAAGTCAGTCAGGACTTCATACCAAGATTTTGTCTCAAAAAAAGTTGTACATCAATCTGGCTAGGGTTCCCTACTATCTGAGCTTCCCTCAAAGACAGACAGACAGACAGACAGACAGACAGACACACACACACACACACACACACACAGTACATTGAGCAAACCAACACTAACAAAGAATTACCAAGCCCTGTGGCTTTTTGAAATTAATAAACCTCTTTGTTCACAGATTTTTCTGCTCCAGGCTCTAAATCATGCCCTCCTTACCCTCAACAGCCATCCCCCTCCAATGCAATGGGACAAAGCCCCTAGTGTTAAGGGCAGAGGAGGAGATGGTGTCATTTGGCTGGGGAGGGAGAATGAAGTAGAATCAGGGTTCTTAAAGGAGGCTAGGAAGAGGCCAAAGATGTCTCAGGCTCCCAGCTGAACCATAAATCCACCAACTGATACTCTCCCCATACCATTTTCCTATATGGACATCACTTTCTTTTTCACTTAGAGACAGTTCGAAGCTGATCCAGAAGAAATGGTCTTCTGCCAGTTGCCTCTCCTCTCCGCTCCTACATACACAGAAAAATGTTTTCAAAAATCTAAGTAGTGGGAAAAGAAATGGGTGGAAAGGACATGTGGTGTGCAAAAATAAGTGCTAAAGATAAATTTTTGAGAAATATATAAATTTGAGAAATAAGACACGGATGGGAAAACTGAGTCCCCAAAAGGGAAAAGGTTTGTATAAAGTAACACAGGGAACTAATGAAGAGTCTGCCTTAGAGTCTAGGGTATCTACGTTTTATCCAGTGTCTTTTCAACTTCACCAGGCTGACCCTTTAAAAGCTCTCCAAAGGGAAAAATATAAAACCTTAATATAATCAAAATGCATTCAGTCATTCCACAGTAGTACTGTAATCACTTGTAGTCACTATGAGAATGTCAGCACATTAATTGTGTGTTTAAAAGTTCCTCCCACTATGGGGTGGTAAGATAGATCAGTTGGTAGAATGCCTTTGTAACATACACAAAACATAGTACCACACAAACTAGGTATGGTTTTTCAGATCAGAAGTTCAAGGGCATAGCAAGTTTCAGGCCAGCATAGGCTAGACTGTCTCAAAAGAAAAAAGTTCCTCAGGCTGACTGGTATTTTCGCAAATTAAATATCAATGATTATTCTTCTGCACCACTTGAAACAAAAACACAAGATAAGCTCCAGAAAAGAAGCAAGTTAAAGAATCAAGTTCTAGTCAAATCCAAAGTTAAATGGTCTGAGGACTACCAACCTTAACTTCCCCCTCTAACTCATGAAGTAACAAGGTATGGGAAAGGGAGTCATCATTTACTGCAGCTCTACTACATGCTGGACGCTTTACATAACTCTAGTCTGTATATATGTTTTCTCATTGTCTCATCTATTTATAATCTCTGTTTGAATTTTATGCAACCATATATGCCATTGCAAACAAATTTGGGGGGAGTGGGAAAGATAAATAATAACACATTCTTTCATAGTGGAACAAAAAAGCCTATAAACATAGGAGTCTTTTTGTAAGATGAGGATACCAACCCAGAGAGGTTCAAGAATTTTCTCAAGGCCGTGGGATACCTCCCAGTGTGTTGTTGGTCACGGAGACTCATGAGACACTCAAAAACAATACAGACTATTGCCAATACTCTTGGCTGCCTACCAGAACTCAATAGTCAGACCCTACTGCTATAAACACCACATGATTTAGTTACAGGACACTAAGAAATCAAGATAGAACTGAGCTAGAAGTTTTCTCCTGGCTTGCTAACTGTCATTGTGCTGGAAAGTGTTACGTAGCCCACTGGGGGAGAAAAGTCATTAACATTCTTAATCAGCAGTAGACACTAAATGCTATACAACTGGCCAGCCAGGTAAGATATGCCTACTGGTTCAATAGTGGAATGTCTGTTATGTAAATATATTTGAAAATTATCCATCAAATCAGTTAAAATAAAATAAAATAAAGATTTTTTCCCAAGGCCTAAGATGAAGATACTTTTCTCATTTATAAAATGAGGTAACCAACTGCTCTCTGGAATTAAGGCCCACTACATGAATTCATGCCTGGTATTGAAAGCCTAGTAAAAAGTCTATGGCTGAGGAAGACACGAGCCCTGGAAGAGAAGCTACTACTGTTCTTTAGTGAAACAGATATGTTGTACACATCAAATTGCTCTCTAAATATTTATGCTTATGCCCATACATTAATGTCTGTCTCACTTTTGGTCAGAGAAACTTCTTTTTTTTTTTTTTTTTTTTTACAAACTACTAAAGCACTGAATATATTGGGGGCCATCTATTCAAACTACTACACAATGCACATTTCAAATAAAGTAAAAAAGTAAATATAAATATTCAAAGACTCGGAAAAAAAATCTGTCAAACTGAGGAGAACAGGTGGGCTGAGATCTGAAGCAGAAGGAAGTTGGCCCATGGAAGACTGGAAGGAAGACTGGAAATCCATGAATCCACGGGGCAGGATGGAGGGACAGAGTCCACGTTGGATTTGCTCTCAGGAGCCTTGGAGCCCAGTGCTTGCTCTATGGGGAGGGTCAGCTCATCTCTGAGACCCTTCCTCTTCCACATGAATATATTCATTTACGTCTTTCTTCAACGTGTAGTTTACTGGGAACGTTTATGTTCCAGGTAGTTATAGAGGCTGCCAGTAAAAGTTAGACTCCAAATCCGCTCAGAGAAACTTCTTTTTACAGATGATGGTGACAACTGGAGAGACTCAAAACTTGTCCCAGTACTGAGAAGAAGTTATAGTTGAGTGCTCAGCACTAAAAGAGACATCTCTATTGCACCCTCCAAGTCTCAGAGAACATTGTAGAAGAGTGGGCGGAAAGAATTAAAGAGTAGTACACTGGAACACTGTCTTCTGGATGAAGTGATCATTGCATTCATGACCGCACAATGGCTGTTATACCTGCACAAGACCTGTATAATACTGAGCCCGTCAACATGTTATCATGGATAATGGAAAAGGGCAAAAAAAAATGAGATTAAAATAGAAGAGGGACTAGTTGGGAAGGAGTTCAGGGGAAGAGGGGCAAAAGAAAGTAGTCGAAGGGGGATATGATCATATATATGTAAATATATATGAAAATTATCCATCAAATCAGTTAAAATAAAATTTAAAAAAAAAAAACAAGAATTTTCCCAAGGCCTAAGATGAGGATACTTTTCTCATTTATAAAATGAGACAGCACTAACTTCTGTACTCACAGTTTCATGATAGTCAAATACTTGTCAAAGTCACTGACTTACAGTAGGCCTTGAGTAAATGCTAATTCTTATTAGCATTAGTCACATAGAATAATTTTTCCACTTGATGTGACATCAGAGATACAGACAGCATGACTGAGCTGGCTAACCAATTCCTTCCTTCCTCTCATGGAGACCTGAATAGAAAAAAGCTTCCTTTCATTATAAGCTCCATTTTTCCCTTTGTCTTTCCTCTCACCAGACACAGTAATTCACCAGAATAGAATTAGCCCATTTCATCAACACCTTTCTTTCTTCCTTCCTCTCCCCAACTTTGGGGAAGTTCTTATACAGTAGAGGGACCCACAGGACAAAGAAAGAAGAGAGTCTTCAGAATCCTCCAAAGTGATGAGAAGCCCCAACATTCCCACCCCAGTGGAGGATAGATTGGCAATTGGAATAATGGCCCCTACCTAGAAAGAGGAGCCCTATCTTCACTCCTGGAAGTTTAGCCACAAAGGGTAGCAGAGTATGATGCCCTTTTCAATCTTTGAATATCAAAAGTCTGTCCCTTGTAGTCTTTGAATGTCAAAAAACTCTGTAACCCTCACATGGCTAACCATACATATATACACACATACTACATACATACATGATATCACATCCTTTCTGATAATGGCTAATTCATAGTGAAAGGACAAATTTGATTTGGAGAAGTGAATGGGTCCCACATTCTCTGTGGCACACCTATTGGACATAAAGTACTTTTATTCTCCACCCATCACTAGTATCCTAACTCCTAACACTGTACTATCTCAGAGACAGTAATTCAAAGGAATAGAATTAGCACATTTATACAAGACCTTTCTTTCTTCCTTCCTCTCCCCAACTTTGGAGAAGTTCTTATAGAGTAGAGGGACCCAGAGAACAAAAAAAAAGAAGAGAATCACAATCCTCCAAAGTGACAAGAAGCCCCAACATTCCAACCCCACCAGAGGCCAGGCATGGCAGGGCACACCCGTGATCCCAGAACTTGGGAGGCTAAGGAAGGAGGATTGTGAGCTAGATTGCAATGCATTGGAAATTGAGGGGCAGCCTTGGCTTTTTTCTTAGAGGCCCCGTCTCTAAGTAAATAAACAAACAAACACACAGACATATATTTCAAGTAGAATGGCAGGTTCTATATGCTCATATTTTCGGAGCATCTAGCATAAAATCACACTCCCTTTCATTTTCTCCCTTGTTCAGGATCAAGGATAGGATTAGTGAGGGCCATGTTGATTCAGGTATCAGGTTAAACTTTGCCTCCTTTTTTGTTAAGCCTAAGGTCAGTCTTGGATCTGACTTTTCTTGGAGGAAAAAGAGAAATGGAGATTCTTTGGCAAAGGGCAGAAGACATGAATGGTTTGCAGTGTAAGATTTAACTGGGAAAGGAGGAAGAAGCTAAGGCACCTCCCTTACCTGGTCAAACAATTGCTTGCCAGTGGTATTGGGCTGGATGGCAAACTCCAGCTCTGCATCCATGGTGGTCACACGCACACTGATCTAGGATGAAATCAAAGAAGGCAGGTTAGTTTTCTGGCTTTATGCTCAGTGGAGGCTGTGACAAAAACTCAGTGGAGGCTGTGACAAATGTCTCTGTTCAATTATGGATGAAGAAACTAGGATACCAAGAAAAAGAACTTTAGAAATTCATATGAAAATGGTAAAACATTGAGATGGCATGAACAAGTCATAATCTCACTCCTTCCCAAACAGCTTACTGGAGACAAAAAACAAAGAAACCCAGCCACAGATCATGCTTACCAAGAGGCAAATAATGCAAATCATCCTACTTCCAAGAGGAAAAAAGTGTTGACTACAATTCTTCCCAGAAGTCTTCCCCATCTATACCAGTCAGCTCCAGCCTATGAGATTTTCTACTCAGCTCTGATTTACAGCCTGGATTATCTATGGCACTAGTAGATATTGCTGAGACAAGAGATAAGGGCTCCAAGACTAGCACTGTTAGCTGGCTCAATTTACAAACCTGGATGTCTTGTCCCTTTCCTGGATTTTAGTTTCCTTCATTTTTGCAAGGCAGAAGAGGGGTTGGAGGGGACAGTTTACTGAGGCTATCTCTAAGGGCCATCCTAGTGATGATGCCTATGGTTCTATATATACTGCCTTGCACTGTTAATGTTTCCCGAATTTACATCTTAATGGTTTCCCTAGGCATGGGAGACAGAAGGCCTCAGTCGAGGTTGGTATATACCATAAAAATGTTCTACCGAGCCGATTCAGTGGAGGGTTAAAGAGATGTGAACAAGCACAAACCAAAATAACACACCTATGACACACATAGGTACGAGAAAACACAGCTACCACCTTAGAAATAGATTTCGTGACCTAGATCAATGATGGCTGAAATTACATTGTTGGAAAGCTTTTCTTTTCTTTCTTTTTTTAAAAATATATTTTATTTATTTATTTATTTGAGAGAGAGAAAGAGGGAGGGAGAGAGAGAGAGAGAGAGAGAGAGAATGGGCACGCCGGGGCCTCCAGCCACTAAAAACAAACTCCAAACACATGCACCCCTTGTGCATCTGGCTTATATGGGTCCTGGAGAGTCGAACCAAGGTCCTTTGGCTTTGCAGGCAAACACCTTAACTGCTAAGCCATCTCTCCAGCCCTGGAGAGCTTTTCTTTTGGATAAAAACTTAGCAGTGATGATGGCAATAATTATAGTAATAATAAGCACTAGCTTCCTTTGCTATTTTAGGGTTTCTATTTTGATTTTTTTTAAAGTTTTTCGAGGTAGGTCTCATTCTAGCTCAGGGTGACCTGGAATTCACTGTGTCGTCTCAAGGTAGCCTCGAGTTCATGGCGATCCTCCTACCTCTGCCTCTCAAGTGCTGAGATTAAAGGCATGTGCCACCACAGCCAGCCCTCTATTTTGATTTTGTTTGGGTTTGTTAGTTTTGTGAAATAGGGTCTCAGTGTGTAGTCCTAGCTGTCTGGCCTGGAACTCTACATAGACCAGGCTGGCCTCAAACTTGCATCAATTCTGTAAGCAGCACCAGTCATGTATCCAAATGTACTATTCAGTAGATATTTCATATACACTACTCTTCATAATACCAATAGTCACCGTTTAAGGAGAAATTATTATTTCCACATTGCATTGAGAATGAAAACATAGATACTTGTACAAGGTCATAATGCTAGTAAGTGACGGTCTGAATTCACGTTTAAATCCAAACTTTACAATTGAAACCAATGTTTCCTCTAACAAAATAACATCTTCCATTTAAAAAAAAATCAAGCTGGGTGTAGTGGTAGGCAGAGGTGGGAGGATCGCTGTGAGTTTAAGGACAGCCTGGGGCTATGGAATGAGTTCCAGGTCAGCCTGGGCTACAGTGAGACCCTACCTCACAAAACCAAAAAAAAAGATAAATTTTCAAAGTGCCAGATATTTTGCTCAAATAATCTATAAGACACAGCCACAAGATGGCTTTTTACAGGACCATAAAAATGCTTGGAGAGTCTGTTTTATGCTTAAGGAAGACACTTTAGTAATAGTAAGTATAAGTAAGATTTCATGTAATACATGAACTCAGCTTTGTAAAGGGTATAAATAATTAGAATAATGTCTTTATTTTGAATAGTGGTACATTCTCCCTTAATTAAATTATGAAAAGAACAAACCTATGATTTCTAAGATGGTGACATACTATTTACACTATTGAGGGAAAAGCTAAATATAGCATTGTCAATGATGCGACTCTTTGGAATGGGTAACCCTTATAAGTCTTTGAACCTCTGGGGCTTTCCTGAACGTAAGACTTGGGTAGCAGAGACAAGGGGACAGACATCATTTTGCTAGCTAAAGAACTCTGTCAAACACTAAACCTAGGGAATAACTTTGTAAATAAATCTCACTAGAGATCCAAAGAGGAAATCTATTTCAGGACTGACAATGGGACAGGAAAGGACCTAAAGGCAGGAACAAGTAAGGCAAGTGCCCCATGGGAGTAAAGCAAGGTTAGCCACCTTGACTTGGTGTTACCCTAGGCTTCCTGCCAATTCAGTAATTCTCATGTAGTAGGGTGAATACAGACCAATGGGCTAGAATTTGGGAGGGAGTGTCACCATGCTATATCCATCATCAAATCATCCTGCAGCTGGGCTGAGGTGAAGGATTTCAAAATATCCAATGACTCAGAAGACAGAACAAAATGAGGCTAGTGCCCTTTCTTATATATTGGTTTATTCTTACCTCAATGTTTATGTCTATCCAGAATTACCTCTCCATTACCCAAAATTAAATTGGTACTCAAAAAAATCATAGGTATATAAATAAGTACCAAGCAGGATAATATAAGATATAAACATATAGAGAGATAGTGATATAGCTCAGTAGTGCAGCAGTTGCCTACTATGAACAAGGTATGGAACTGGGACGGGAGGTAGATAGATACAGCATAGCATGTATGGAGGTGAAGACATCTTATAACTTGACCTTTTTATGACATGGACTTTTCTTGCCAGTCTGGTGAAGGGACACTTTTCAGAATATTTTTATATTCATGAAATAAAATACAATACAAAGAGACTAATTATATTGAAGTAGATGTCAAGATTTAATAATATGTGGCTATGTATTATATTAAGTAATTACCTAGTGCTTAATCTTAATAGTTATTACTATAATTTATAATTTTTATTGAGTATAAATGATATTTTGAGAAATCTAGTCTTCTAAATTTTGAGTAAAATATCTTAGATTTCAACTGGTGACAATATCACAGGTACTGCTTTCCCCTATTATTGAATTTTTGCCTATATTCATAATTGAAAATTAGCCTAAATTATAAGTTAGAGGATAGTGAGAATAAATACTGTCATGCCTCAGTATCCATGAGGTATTGGCTAAAGGACCCCCATGGACATCAATCTCCACAGATGTTCAAGTCTTTTATATGCAATGTCACAGTATTTGCATATAACCTATACACATCCTCCTGTGTTATTTTTTATTTTCCTTCTGTGTTATTTGAATCATCTCTGAACAACTTTCAATACCAAATATAAGTGCTAGGGATGTAGCTTAGTGATGCAGTCCTTGCCTAGCATGCACAAGGCCCTGGAATCAATTTCTACCACCACAGAAATATGCAAATACAATGCAAATGTCTAAGGAATAAAAAAAGTCTGTATGTATTCAGTACAGATGCAGTGTTTCCCCAAGTATTTTCAAGCCACAAATTGATTGAATCATGTATGCAAACCCACATATAGAGGGCCAACTGTATATAATTCTCTTCTATCCACATTCATAGATCCTTCACATTTCAAATGCTACTCATGGACAGGAATATTTCAGGTTAAGGAACCTCCTACAACTTTTATTTCATTTCTTTCACTACTGGTAGAACATGGTGTTTAAAAAACTACAGTTGGAACAGAGCTATAGAACCATTCCCTAACCTTGAGGTAATTAATGAACTACCAAAAAACTACAAAGAAAAAGTTAAGACTCCAAGAAACACGAGAACAAAAGAACAGAGAAACTTTCTGTAGTAATTAAGAATCACAGCTCAGAGTAGTTACTTACCTAGTTCTCTGAGACCAAGATGGGTTGTGGAAAAGGGAGACAGATGATAGGAACAAATGGAGGAATACCCAGATGTTCCCGGTAGAGAATACAATGTGTGATGGCCTAGATAGAGGAAGGGATACAGATGGCCTGTTTAGAAGCAACTGTGTAAGCTTATTCCAAGGTAAAGAAGGCCATCAGACTGAAGGGTAGACAGAGAGACAGAGAGAGGCTGGTAGGGCATGTAGAAAGCTTCGATGGCTATGCTAGAATGCTGGACCCAAATACGTTGGCAGTGTACAGTGAGCCTAGAGCTTCTCAGTGGAATGATGTAGAATAGAACTGGACTTTTGGCAAGAAAATTGAGGAAAGTGCTAGAATTCAGGGAAATAGCACAACATCGTAGTTCCCTTAAACTCACCCTATAGGAGTAAATTTGCAAGGAAGTAAGACAGCATCTCATGCAGATCATGTAAATTCAGATCATGTCGACCTAACATCTTCACGGAACTGGCCAAGGGTGGGGCCAATGTTCGCCTAGAGTTGTCACTCAAATATTTATAAGAAAAGTTTTCTTTTTAAAATTATTATTATTTTTTTTTTTTTGCCGGGTGTGGTGGCGCACGCCTTTAACCCCAGCACTCGGGAGGCAGAGGTAGGAAGATCGCTGTGAGTTCGAGGCCACCCTGAGACTCCATAGTGAATTCCACGTTAGCCCTGAGTTAGAGTGAGACCCTTACCTCGAAAAACCAAAAAAAAAAAAATGTTTTTAATGATTTAATATGTATAACACAATATATTTTAATAACATTACTCCCATTATCTTTTCTTGTCTTCATCCCACTCCAACTAAATCCTTTCTTCTTCCTAACTAGTCACACCCTCCTACTTTCATGATTTATTTTTTTGGTTTTTCGGGGTAGGGTCTCACTCTAGCCCAGGCTGACCTGGAATTCACTATGGAGTCTCAGGGTGGCCTCGAACTCATGGCAAGCCTCCTACCTCTGCCTCCCAAGTGCTGGGATTAAAGGTGTGCAACACCACGCCTGGCTTCATGATTTATTTTAATGACCCTCAAGATTAACTAGGTTGAGCATTTACTGAAATATATGCAACCTACCAGTGACTGAACCACTGAAGAAAATGACTCCTTCTCACCCAGTAGCCATCAACTAACTGCTAATTCTTATTCAACCCTCCCCATCCACCCACGAAGGAATGCTGACAGGCTCAGTCTTGTGCAGTAAACCACAGTTGCTGTGAGTTCATAAGAGTAGCAACCATGTTATATGTTATACTAGATGAGCTGTGGTCCAGACTCACTGTCACAAAGGGTCCAAATGGACACTTGCCATTACTGGGCACCCACTGTCTTTCTTTTGAGCCTGACTTCTGCTCTCTTGCTACAGAGAAAAGAGTAGTCTCACTTGAGAGGTTAAAATATCATGAAAATGAAACATTCTGATTAAACAAAAATTTCCCTACCAGGGAATATGAAAGCTGACCTGGGCAGGGTAGCATTTTAATATACAGTCCTTAGCAGTAAAGTCTTTGTACAGTAAATCCCTTCCTTAAAGTGGGTATGAGTATATAGGCATATGCTAAATTCAAAGACTATATCTACAAAGAACATCAGGGTTTAAGGAACAAATGAAACCAAAGCTATGAGGTATGCATTTAAAGGAGGTATCATCCTGTCAGGCACACTAGCCCTCCTACTGCTAGTCCAAAACTAATAAACCACTGTTACTTACTGAACAGTTGAACATAGACATTTCTCACACCAAGGCCTTCTCTGAGCATATACAAACCCACCTTGGTGGTCTATCACACAAAGGCTTCAACAAACTAGGATTGCTCCTACATCTCCCCAGTTGGCTAGCCTGAGACAAGTAATCCAGCCAGATACTAACTCTGCTTTAGCCTCTGGGCTGGGAAGTGTCAAATAAAGGACTCCTTTTTCCTAAAGCCAAGAGCTCCCAGGTGAGCAGTAGCCCAGCCATAGCAAATGGGTCTTGGCCATGGTTGCCCTTGCCTGTTGTATGTTCCTGAACTATATGGTGGCTCTTTCCAAGAGGAGGGGAGGTGAGGGGAAATGAGGGAAGAGAGAAAAGGAGAGAAAAATAAACACAAATAACTTGCTTCAGCTGGAAAGGATTGGGCATTAACAGATGCCAAGTGACAGATAAATACCTGAAGTACACAGGGAGCAGATAACAGAAAGATGTCAATCAACACTTACTAAATGCCAACTTTGTGCAGCCCCATCACCCACAGCCTCACACAACATCAGTAAAGCCACATTTACTCTGCCAGCAAGTGGTGAAGACAAGTCTCTGGACATTCCTAGAGCTCATTCCACAACTCCACCCACCTCTCTGGTCCTGCTAAATTTCACTACTATCTTCAGATAATGCCCTTGCAACTATTTTGACCAAAGTACAAACACTGGGTATATCTGGGAAGCACGGGCCCCTAAGTTACTCTGGGCCAGAACTTTTCAGTCAGCCCAGTTGCATCTGAGCTCCATGACTTCACCTGCCATCTCCTCATTCTGAAGTAATGCCCATTTCCTCAGTGCTTTCAGCGGTGCTGATAATGTGAAAAAGGAGGAGGCAGCTATGATTGGAGAAGAGGAGCCAGAGGAAGATGAAGCCCTATTAGGCTCACCTCAGAACTCCAGTTTCTTCCCCAGCCAGAAGTAATCACCACAGTGCCACCCAACCCACCACCATCCAACGTTTCTTGCTGTGAAGGGTAAGGCCAGGGCAGGACCTGGTGTCTCTTGCTTTTTAGGGTAATAGAACTGCTTCAAGCACTTGTTTTCTCTGTGGTGAAAGCAATGGTTACTTTGAATCTCTAGTCTAGGAACCCTAGTACCCCAAATCCCACCACCATTCCTCTACTCATTCTCTTCCCTGTTGATTTGGAAATGCTGCCAGGTATAGTTGTTTGCCCTTACCCCTACCAACCCATTTCCTAACCTTCAATGTTGCCAGTAAGACATGTCTAGGGTTAACCTTTACTATGCCTATGTTTTTTCTTGAATTTCTAGAAAGGAGAACAATACCAAACCCCACCCACATTTATACCTTAATGGTTCAGAATTAGTTTTTCAACCACTCCAGCTGCTCCAGAAGGCATATGTGATGGTTTAAATGTGAATGTATGTACCCCATAGCCTCAGGAAGCTTCCTACTTAACTCTCCAGCAGCCTTCTAGAGGAGTTGTCACAGGGGGAGGGCTTTTAATCCAGTCCTAAGGTATGTAAAGAGCCAATTTGAATGATAGGACTTCTATGTCAGTAGGAATAAAACTCAGTAGCAAAGGCCAGTAAACTAGAAAGGGAATAGAATGAGACTTAGGGAGGGACTTAAGAGGATGGTATTGGATACATGTAAGTAGAAAAACAGATTAATGGGAGTGAAAAGGCCTAAGTGAGGTGAGGAGAAGAGATTGAGTAAAGGAAATGTGGAGGGAGGGGTAATCAAAATCTAAGAGGATATAAATAAGTCATATGGAAACCTACCTTTTTGGACAATGGAACACCCAGAAACCATAGATTGTTACTAGAAAATTTTCAGTGCCAGGGATGGGATACCTTCCATCAAGTTGTTGGTCAGAGATCACTTATGCTCCCAAAACATTGCCAAGGCCCTTGGATTTCCACCAGGAATAGATGCTAAGACCCTATTGCTGAAGACTCCACATAGTTGGGCTGCAAGGTCTCTGAGAAATCCTGCTGGAGCTGAGATGAAAACCTGCTCCATGTAGACCAGCTGAGAGAAAGCTGGAAAAAGCCACGCTGTATGCAGTTCAGCAGGAGACAGAGAAATGACCAGTGAAGACACTCAACAGTGGACACTGCAAGCCTTAAATTTGGCCATCCAGGCCAAATGAGCCAATGGGTGCAATAGTGACATGTCTGTTATGGGGGAAACCAACCACTCTCTAATTAGGACTGGAGGCCTGCTCCATGGGAGGAAATACATCCCTGATACTGAAAACCTACACAAGTGTAGTCATGAGCCCTAGGGGTGTAATGTCTGCTGGTGTCTGGCTAAATGTATGTACTATGCTTACCAAACTGCCCAGTAAGCACTTCTCTTAGTGTTCATACCCATATATTAGTGCTACTCTCACTTTTGGTTAGAGAACTTTCTCTTTTCAGATGGTAGTGACCTTGGGATGACTCAGAAGGCACCATAGTAAGAAGTGACAAAAGAGTACTCAACACTGAAACATCTCTATCACACTTTCCAAGGCTCAGGGTCCATTATAGAAGAGGTGGCAGAAAGAATGTAAGAGCCAAAGGAAGGGTAGGACTCATTACATCACACTCCTCCAGGCACAAAACAGCCTAGATATCCATGACCTCTCAGTGCCTGACACTACCTACACAAGACCACCTTAAAAGAAAATGACATAAAAATAAAAGAGACTGATTAAGAGGGGAAAGGGGTATGATGGAGACTGGAGTTCCAAAGGGGAAAGTGTGCAGTGGGAGGGAATTACTATTGGTTATTGTCTACAATTACGGAAGTTGTCAACAAAAAAATTAAAAACAAGAGTAGTTGGGCATGGTGGCACACACCTTTAATCCCAGCACTTGGGAGGCAGAGGTAAGAGGACTGCCGTGAGTTCAATGCCAACCTGAGACTACAGAGTGAATTTCAGGTCAGCCTGGGCTAAAGTGAAACCATACTTCAAAAAAAAACAAAAGAAAAGAAAAGAAAAGAATAAAAGAAAAAGAGCTGTTTGAGCTCTGGATGTTTGTTGGCTGTTGGTGATGTCTCTCTGCTATGGATCATAGAAGTGAATCAGCCTGTTCCACCAATGATGGTGTTTCCCTGTATTCTGTAGCCTGAAATAAACCCTTTCCTCCCATAAACTGCTTCTGGTGGAATATTTGTTCCAGCAATGAGAAGGTAATTGCAACAGCATAAGAGACAAGCATTTCAACTGAGAAATTAGGTCATATTGGAGAAGTGCTACTCTTTCAATTACCCAATGCCTGTTAGTGACGAGAATATTACAACCTCATCTCTACTGAAAGAGAGCTGAGGACAGATGGCAAAGATGGAAAAATCAGTTTCAAGCTGCACTTCATCAATGAAGCCTTTTATTTAAAAATATATTTAGTTATTTCAGAGAGGAGGACAGAGAAAGACAAAGAAAAAGAAAGAAAGATAGAAAGAAAGAAAGAAAGAAAGAAAGAAAGAAAGAAAAACAAACACACAGAATACGTGCACCAGAGCCTCCAATCACTCCAAACAAACTCCAGATACATGTACCACTTTGTTCATCTAGCTGTACATGGGAACTGGGGAACTGAACCCAGGCCATCAGGCTTTAAAAGCAAGTGGCTTTAACTGCTGGGCCATCTCCTCAGCCCAATGCAGCCTTTTCAACCACAGGCCCAAACAGAGTACCTTCTTTTTCTCTCTACATGTAAAAATTTGGAAGGAAACTACCCCTTAGTGTATGTCTATGCCCAACTCCTGGTCTCCCTACCAAAAGAAATTATGCTATGACATATCCAGAAGCAAACACTGCCCCAGCCCCACTCAGATCTCCTTCCTAAGCATTTGAGTTACCCCACAGTGTCTTTAGCATGGTCCATTCCTCTGAATATCATCTCATTCTTCCCTTCTGAACTTCTCATCTTTGCTTTTCATGGCAACAAAAAGTACAGAATCCGAAACTGTCAGACCTAAAAGGGATGTCCATGTCCAGCAACACACAACTGGGTGCTTGGAAGATTTGCATAATACTAGACTCACCAACATTCTGTCATGAATGATAAAGGAAGACATGAGGCTCCTCATCCCTTCCTGAGGAGTTATTGGCAGCTGATGGTTGCTGGAGAAGGGGAAGACATTTTATGCAGCAGTGAAGCTACTGGTAAATTGCATGTTCTCTGGTAAATAATCAACACATGCCCATGCAGGTAACCTTAACTAAATTCACTGGGCCACACAAATATACCATAAAAAAATCAAAATAGAAGAGGAACTAGTTGGGAAGAAGGGGTTCAGTGGAAGGGAGTCAGAGAGGGGACAAGAGAAGGTAATGGGAGGGGATTATAATCAAAATACATTATATATATGTATACAAATTTTCAATATAAATAAAGACCTGGTGCTTGGGCTGGGAGTTTGGGTTAGTAGTAGAGTGCTCTCCTAGCAATAATGAAGACCTGGGTTCCATCCCAGGCCCCACTAATGATACTACTACTACTAGTACTATTACTAATAATAATAATGATTTTTTTTTAAATCCTGACTCTTGGTTCAATAGCCTATTTCACAGGCCATAGCACCACCCCAGGTCTTTAAAAGAGTAGACATTTCACACATGTTACTTTATATCTGGAGGGAATATGTGGATATAGAATGTTGTACCAGACCAGCTTGCTTCCATGAAAAACTCCAACCTAACATTGTTTGAAGTATAGCTTTCAACAGAAAAGAGCTCTAACTGTTATGCTAAGACATTCATCACCACTCATTCTAGGGAGACTAAGTCTTCTCTAAAAATATTTTATTTATTTATTTATTTATTTATTTGAGAAAGAGAAAGTGGCAAAGAGAAAGAGACAATGGGCGCGCCAGGGCCTCCAGCCACTGCAAACTCCAAACGCATGTGCCCCCTTGTGCATCTGGCTTACATGGGTCCTGGGCAATCGAACCAGGGTCCTTAGGTTTCTCAGGCAAGCACCTTAACCACTAAGCCATTTCCCCAGCTTGAGACTAAATGTTTTGTAGCAACATGAAAGAAAAGATACAGAGAATAAAAGAAACAAGGAATGGGTTTATATCCAGGCATCCAGGAACAATAAATTCCTTCAATTTCCATAAAATTTCAAAGATGCTACAATATGAAATAAATAAAAAGAAGGTAAGCTCATTGTTCATAACATAAGCATCCAAATATGAGAAACCTTTATTTGAGGCCACACCCAGGTGGGCTTCACGCTCTCCATTCAGTTTCAGGATTGACCTATCTGCAGACTGGAGACACAAGACCATTTTTAGTTGCTGAAGATGCCAGTTCTGCCCAGTGCACCAGAACAGGACTTTATTCCATCTTCAGAAGCACAATACAGCAACCTTTTGCATCATGTCTTTGAAGCACATGGGAGCTGATCCAACCCCTAGCTTACATTCCATCAGTTGCCCATCAGGATCTTGCCCTGTCTTGCCTGTGTCCTTGGGTGGTATAACTGCAGAAGCCAGGACCAATCAACTATGCAAATGTTAGCTGAGTTAGGGTTAGAGCCTGTCTCCTAGCAATCCTTACAAACCAGGCTTGGTAAGCCAAATTGATAGTGAAAAGCAGAAAAAGATTTATTCCATGTGTCCCCATTGGGAAGAGGGACAAAGATATCCAGTATTTCCTCCAAGTCTATCTTTGGGTTCCTGACATGGGGTTCAGACTTAAGTAGAGGGCCAGATATATGGTATGCATAGCTAAGCAGTTTTGGTCAAAATGATACCCTGTCCCTCAATGTCTTTCCTTCCAGGTGTTCTGACAAGTGGTGAGAACTGTGACAATCTCTTTCTGGTAGACAAGTTTATTCTCTCTCTCTCTCTCTCTCTCTCTCTCTCTCTCTCTCTTTCTCACCAAGCTTCAGCTTTTACCATCTCCCAGCATGATATTCCTGGTGAAAATTCTAATTCCTTAGGGTATACTGTTTCAGTAGTGGGATGGCCATAGGGAGGAGCACAAATGTCTCTAGGATACCTTCATTCCTGTTGTGACACAGGGGAAGGCCTCCAGGCCTAGCCACAAAACATGGTTTTCAACCTAGGCTAGAGTTGGCTTTCTATCTACCTTCTTGGTGAGTATATAGCCAAACCTTGTATCTGGAGAACCCACAAAATTGAAGTCCTTATTATAGAAATAGTGGCCTAAGTAAGCTCTTTCAAGGACAAAGTATGAGATAGTGGAAAGAAGTTTCACAATCTCTTTGACCTTTCTCTTGCTAAAATTAGCTTCCAGGGTTGGGATGTAGCTTAGCAGTAGAGTGGTTACCTAAAGCCCTGGCTTTTATCCCCAGAATCAGTGAGGCACAAATCCTAATTTCAAAAATGGTTTTAATAATTTCAGCCTCAGTACAGAGTTATTGGGAGACTTAAAATAATAGATAGGAAAGTACTTGTCACATCATAACTGTTGACCTCTTCCCTTTGACCCATTTTATTACAACTATTCTAACAGTGATGACTTAAAACAAAACTTCATTTAGCTATGAAAGGATAGGGTCCCCCAGAAGACCCCTCAAAGAACCCTTCTCTGTGGAATTATTGGCAGTTAATTGCTGCTGGGCTAGAGGGAATCAAGTTCTTCCGTGGTATCACCACTGGTAAGTGACCTGTGCTCCAGTAAATAAACCCCTACTCATGTGCATGCTCCCCTACGCAACCTTAGTTAAACTCAGCAGGTCACACGCACAAAAAAGACATGGAAGTAGGAGGGTAACTAGGTGGGAAGACGATAGTGTTCATTAGGAATGGTAGGGGGGCAAGATAAGGTAATGGGAGTAACTATAATCAAAAGACTTTAGGTAATTAGCCGGGCGTGGTGGCACATGTCTTTAATCCCAGCACTTGGGAGGCAGAGGTAGGAGGATCGCAGTGAGTTCGAGGCCACCCTGAGAATACAGAGTGAATTCCAGGTCAGCCTGGGCTAGAGTGAGACTCTACCTCGAAAAACCAAAAACAATAAATAAATAAAAATAAAAAACCTTATGTACATATATGAAAATTTCAAAAAATGAATAAAGTTTTAAATATTTTTATTTATTTATTTGAGAAAGAGATATATGTAAAGAGAAAGATGCAAACAGAAAGAGAATGGGAGCACCAGGGCCTCCAGCCACTGCAAACAAATTCTAGATGCATGTTCATTTGGCTTATGTGGGTCCTGGAAAATCGAACCTGCACCCTTGGGCTTCGCAGGCAAGTGCCCTAACCGCCAAGCCATCTCTCTAGCCCTGATTAAATAGTTTTTAAAGCATAGCAACAAATTTTACTGTGTATTAAAAAAGAAGAAGAAACACTCTAAAGAGCTCCTTTAGCATAAAGGATTCCTTACATTTGAGAGCAAACTCTACAATGTAATTAGATTTCTAATTAGTTTAGGTGTTGTAAAGCCATGTGCAAACAACAGGGTTTATAATTTTGGCTTTTTGAGACAGGGTTTGATGTGGTTCAGGTTGGTCTCAAAGTAGTTATATAGCCAAGGATGACCTTGGGCTACTGATCCTCCTGACTCCTACCTAGTGCTAGGATTACAAGCTTATACCACCATGCCTAGCCCTACATTTATTTTAAATGTTTTCTCTCTTTGAAAGGATGGAAAATATGTGCTCCCAAACAAGCCAAGTCTGTCTGGCCTACTAGCCATCCTCACAGGCATAAAGATATTATAAAGAGATACTACTTTGCCTAACAGACTATTGAAATAAGGAACACAAGGAATTAGAATTTTCCCTAGGAGAAGTAAGTTGCTTTTCCTTGTTAATGAGGGTAAGTTTAACAAAAATCAGGGTATCATTAATTTATGTACCTTTTAGATAGTAGTTTGGGATGCCAGTCTGAATTACTGCGCTGTGTTTCAAATTCTTAATAGCCTTTAAAAATTGTATTTTCCAGGCACACAGGCATTTAGGTTGGATAAATTCACACCAATTAAATGTAAATTAAAGTTAATATAATTAACGTATTGAATGAGTATTTCTACTCTAAAGCATAGGTGACTTAGGATAAAATTGTTCAAGAATATCATTGTTAGCCGGGCGTGGTGGCGCACGCCTTTAATCCCAGCATTCGGGAGGCAGAGGTAGGAGGATCGCCGTGAGTTCGAGGCCACCCTGAGAATGCAGAGTGAATTCCAGGTCAGCCTGGGATAGAGTGAAACCCTACCTCGAAAAACCAAAAAAAAAAAAAAAAAAAAAAAAAGAATATCATTGTTTTATTTCTAGCTAAACTTTTTTCTTAGTTCAGAGTTTGTAAATAATTGCTTATTAGAAAAATTGGATTACTGAGGTTTGTATTACATATTAAATATATTTTGTGTTACTTTAGAAAATATTGAAGTACTAGCAGGTATTTTAATTTTATAGATAATTCAGATGAATCATTATGAAAGAGCTTGCCTTTTTGTAATTTTTTAATCCTGTTACTACTTTATCTAGGAAACATGCAAATTTTAACTTAATATAATAAAGGTATTTTATTTATTGCCAGCAAAAAAAAAAAAATTTCCCTAGGAATCTTATCCTGGGAAAGGCTAAAGCCTGGTACCAGCCAGAGAGGGAACTTTCCACCCAGAAGGAGAATTTGCACAGTTCTGAAAACTTGCCAGACCAACTGGAAGAAGAGGCAATGATGAACAAGGCTGCACTTTGACACTGACTGGCTATAAATAACATACTTCTGACCTCTACTTAAACCTAAACCCCATGTCAGGACCCCAAAGATGGACATATGGTTATCAGTGGATATATTTTCCCTCTTCCCAATGTGCATACACTGAATATATCTATCATCCATCTATCTATCTATCTATCTATCTATCTATGCTTTTGACTATTTATTTGGCTCTTTTACCTTTTACTTGGTTTATTGAGGAGCCTGCTTTGTTAGGGCTGCAAGGGAACAGGTTCTGATCCTAACTCAAATAACAGCCTTTTTCAACCCTAGGATACTGGTAGACATCTCTGCTCAGTCAAAAAGTAGCTCTCTTATTAGTGAAAGACCATATAATTTTGGGGCCCATTTGTGGGAGAAAAGGTGAGGATACAGAGCCCAGGACTGAGACTTGTGAGCAGTAAGAGCTAGCAGCACCATCCCCAAAGGAGGTAGAGTAGAGTAAGACAGGTATTGAGCTGGAAATCACCAAATGATTAAGACTTCTTTGCAGAAACTTGACGCTCTGAAGGGAGAACACCGGGACACTATAAACCCCTAGGCCTCTGGAAGCCTCAGTTCCTATAAGTGAAGTGGGAGTGAAATGCCTAGTTTACCAAGTTGTTGTAAAGGTGGTAGTATCTCCTTTATATATAGGAAAGCACCTGTCATGTAGCAATTCCAATTCTTCGAGGGAGGCTACCTCACTTTACACAATGAAAATCCTATCTCCCTTTGTGTAGTGCTATACATTTTGAAAGACACCTGCCCTCATGCACTCTCTCACTGGCTTCAACACTGTATGACAGACAGCACCATTTTACAGAAAACAGGGAAGAAGGATTAATGAGATAAAAAGCAGCATTTTCAGGGGCTGGAGGGATAGCTTAGTGGTTAAGGCGTTTCCCTACAAAGACAAAGGACCCAGGTTCAATTCCGCAGGACCCACGTTAGCCAGATGCACAAGGGGGCACATACGTCTAGAGTTCGTCTGTACTGGCTGGAGGCCCTGGCACACCTATTCTCTCTCTCTCCCTCTTTCTCTGTCAAATAAATAAATAAATAAAAATAAATTTTTTTAAAAAGCAACATTTTCAGCTGGCTATTATGGTGCACACCTATAATCCCAGTACTTGGGAAGCTGAGACAGGAAGATTGTTCTGATTTTGAAACAGCCTGGGCTATAATAGGCAAAAATTCAAAGGACCATTTGTAACTTTAAGAGAAATTTAGAAGGGCAAACAACAGTATACTGGTAATTAAGGAGACCCAGATGCTAGATTTATTTCTACGTTTGACCACATTTCCTTTTCTTCTTTTCCTGAGACAGGATCTCACTTTGTAGACCAGGCTGACCTCGAACTCATGAAAATCCTCTGATCTCAGTTTCCCAAGTGTTAGAACTATAGGTTGCCGCCATGATGCTCAGCTAAACAAGTTGCATTTACCTCATGGAACCTCCATTTCTCCCTTCTATAGAACAGCGTCTCTACTGTGTCTCATACAAGGTTGAATCCAGTTAAGAGAATGCATGTGGGCAGGTAATCTGCTAAACTGTAGAGCCCTACATCAAAAAATCTTCTGCCCCCTGGAGCCTTAGGCTCTGACTTAGCCTGCTGCAGCTCACCAGGCAGCTTACCCAGTTTGCAATCCACTGGACTAGCAATTTCAGGTCTGGCCTTCTAGAATTCTACTCAGTCTAGCTCTACCACTAGCTTCTTATAGTATGAGTTACTCCACCTGCAATATAAGTGAGTTCTAGTAGCTGGTTTCTAAAGGTCCTTCCATCTATTCCCATTGTGAAGAGAACTAAAACGTGCAAATCTCCATTCCTACGCCCAGAGAGACCCTCTAGCCTCTGGTGACTCTGAAATGAACTCTTAAGGCAGTTCCGCAACCAGTGGGTGAATGGCGGCTGGGTGGGCAGACAAGCAGGAAAGCAGGCGCCCCACCCTCCTTTGCACAGGAAGCTAGCTACATCCTCTTTTCCCCACCCCAGGCAGTATATCTCCTGAGGTCCCCAGCAGAAGAAATGGGGGCAGGGAGAAGAGGATGGGGCCTAAAAGGAAACCAAACATGCAAATCACCTCAAAGTGCTAAGAAACCTTCTGGAGGAGGTAATCAACTAGGGCCCTGAGAAAGAGCAAGGGGCCTCCTTTGTCTATTGGGGCCCAGCTCCTGAACAACACCTTGCCAAAATGCCTCATGAAAGGGGGAATTATGCGGGGGTTGGTACAGTGAACACTCTGGCCCCATTCACTCAAAGCTACAGCACTTTTGTATACACACAGGTGTTTTTAGGTAAGTTCTTACTTAGGGTACGAATACAGACATGCCATGGGGGGGAGGATGCACACATGAGTGAACACTTGAGAATACAGGGGCTCTTCATGAATCTCAAAGCCAAAGAAGTCGACACCACCCTTCATGGCTACGCCCCAGCCCACTTACCCATGCCATCCCCCACTCCCTGTGACTGAGGCCCAGCCCTCCCCACATCCTGTCCTCAGAGAACACGTGGCTGCCTGGGGAAAGATAATGTCATTACCACACTTCCCCTCTGTGGAGGAGGATCTGGTTGACTAGAGAGGGAGCTAGAGTTCTCTGCCTGGTCAGGCTAAATAATCTTCAATAAATCTCCCATGTTCACAGATAGGGACAGGAAGGGTGACTAGCTAACACTGGGAAAACCTTCCACATTGATGGATCTATACCTCCCAGTAAATTATGACAGTCCAAATTGTTTCCAAGAAAAATGAGCTTTCTGAAAAACACGAAACTGCCACGTTGTCTTACATTTGGAGACTGGACGACAATATGCCACGGTTCTTTCCTGATTAATGAAACAGGAGTTACAAAAATACAATAATGTTATATTTTTAAAAGGCTCCCCGTACGTCACTCAAATCTCACTAAACATGAGTGTATGTTTGTTTGCTTGTTTGTTTCTTTTAGATAGGATCCGAGTCTGGCCTCAAACTCAACATGACCCTGAACTGATTCTCTTGCCTCCCTCCACCTACTGTGATTACAGGCGTGTGCCACCATGCTCGGTTTATGTGGTGCTAAGGATAGAACCCAGAGCCTTGTGCATACTAGGCAAGTTCTTAACCAACTGAGCAATAGCCCCAGTCCCACACATGTGTCTTATATACTAGCACTGGCATTTCTGATAAAGAAGCACAAAGTTAATGGGCCTGGAGTAGCATTGGACATTTGAAAAAGGAAAATTACTTCAAACACAGAAGCAGCTTCTCCAACAAACTGAAAGTAGTCTTCATGGGTATGTGGTATCACAGAGTCACACATTGTTGAATCTGTCTTCACTCCTTTCTAACCAGCTCACTCCCTGTCTCCCCTTTGTTTTCCCTTCCCAGCCTATAAATATAGTAAAGAATGTGGCTGAACATTCCATCTGAACATTCAGGGAGGGCCTCCTCACTGAATCCTGGGTGAGAAATCAGAAAGCAAATATCATTCCTCAGTACTGTCTATCAGAGCACAGACCTTCAGTACAACATGAGCCTTTGCTGGCCTTATAAGAGACCTTTTGGATAACCATGCTCAAGCAGGATGCTCCTAGTCCCACCCAGTCTACCGGCACCCATATCTGATCTTCCAGCTCAATACAATTCTTTCCTGCCTAAAGAATAAAATGTATCATATAGGCCTTAAGAAAATGCATGTCCTCTTGGGACTAGGGAGATGGCTTCATGGATAAGAGCACTTGCTATAGGAGCATGCGAACCTTAGTTAAATCTCTAGCACCCACATAAAAAAATCTAGGTATGCCCCACATGCTTGTAACCCCAGTGCTGAAATGGGTACAGACAGGATTATTGGAGCTCCCTGGTCAACTAGTTGAATGCCAAAATAAGAAACTAAAATGGCCAGGCACGGTGGCTCACACCTTTAATCCCACCACTCAGGAGGCAGAGGTAGGAGGATCTCCATAAATTCAAGGCCACCCTGAGACTACATAGTGAATTCCAGGTTAGCCTAAGCTAGCGTGAGATCCTAACTCAAAAAAAAAAAAACAAAAGGGGGGGCTGGAGAGGTGGCTTAGAGGTTAAGGCACTTGCCTGCAAAGCCAAAGGACCTAGGTTCAATTCCACAGGACCCACGTAGGACAGATGCACAAGGTGGCACATGCGTCTGGAGTTCATTTGCAGCGGCTGAAGGCCCTGGAACACCCATTCTCTATCTGCCTCTTTCTCTCTCTCTCTCTCAACAAAACTAAACTAACCTAAACTAAACTAAACTAAACTAAAATAAAAACAACAACAAAAACTAAAATGGAGAGCTCCAGGCTCTGTATGAGACTCGGTCTCAGCGAAATAAGGTGGAAAAGTGAAAGAGGACCCACATGTGGTTCTGACCTCTACATGTGTGCACACAGGACATGTGAATTGACACATACTGGTATATACCATAAACCACATATGTGCACACATGCATACACACACACACACACACACACACACACACACACACACAAAGAAAATAAACCTTTGTAGCCGGGCATGGTGGCACACGGCTTTCTTTAATCTCAGCACCTGGGAGGCAGAGGTAGGAGGATTGCCATGAGTTCTAGGCCACCCTGGGACTGCATAGTGAATTCCAGGTCAGCCTGGGCTAGAGTGAGACCCTACCTCAAAAAACCAAAGGGAAAAAAAAAGAAAGCTTCTCAAAAATGCTGGGGAGTTTACTCAGTGATTAAAGACAACTGCTTGTAAAACCTGACAGCCTTGGTTTGATTCCCTAGCAAAGACATATACACAATTCATTTTTGGTGGCAAGAGGCCCTGGCACACAACACTTCCCCCCCCCCTTTCAATCTCTCCTTCTCTCTCTCTCTCTCCTTGAAAATAAGTAAAAGAATAAAAGAAAAGAGAAGAGAAGAGAAGAGAAGAGAAGAGAAGAGAAGAGAAGAGAAGAGAAGAGATACCTAAAATACCCACCTTGGGTTGGGAAGATGGCTCAGTAGTAAGAACGTTTGTTGTGAAAGCATGAAGACCTGAGTTTGATCCCCAGCAACCACATAAAAAGCCACACATGGTAGTGGATGCCTGTAACCCCAGCACAGAGGAGATGAGACAAAAGTATCACTGGGGCATGCTGATCAGCCAGTCTAGCTGAAAATTAGAGCTCTGGGTTCAGTGAAAAAACCGATTTCAATGGAGTAAGAGGAGGAAGACATCTGATGTCCTTTGGCCTCTACACATATGCATGCAGGGTATGCACACATCTGCATGCATATGTGCATATATCACATGCATGCACTACATACTACACATACCAAAATACGTCTACTTCTAGCAGAGTATAGTGGGGATCTGTGGCTCTGTGATACTTTTTTTAGAAAGGTCCCTTGTGGGGACTAACAGAAAAGGGTGGGGGAGAGTTTGCAAGAGAATACAGAGCATTCAATTTATTCATTTTGGTCTCTACATAACTTGAGATAACATCTGGTTCTGGTTTTGTTTTTTAGTTGATAAAGCCAAATCTTGCCCTCTAAAGTATAAGCCCATCTACCAACTTACTGAAGTCAGTAAAAACCTACCCAGCAATAATACAGAGCATTTAGCACCACGACTATCACAAACTTGTATCTTCACACCCTCTAATGCTCAGGTGAATATTGATGAAACACCAGCTACCCCACACATATATCCATTCTTTAGGCAGAATACAAATATTCCTTCCAATTGCCCCAAAATTTATCTAATATTTTTCATAAAGGAGTAGAAAATAGGCATACCAGAATCACCACAAAAATTATGCAGCAACTTCTCTAATAGCCTGGGCAACTGTAATCCAAAGAAAAACCTGAGAATCTACCCATAATTCTAGCAAGGTCTGTAAAAAACAAGTAAAGCTATGTTTTAACCAACCCCACATGTTTCAAAAAAGATTCACACCCAAGACAATAATGTATGCATGCACTCACATGCATGACAGAGACAGAGAGAGAGAGAGAGAGAGAGAGAGAGAGAGAGAGAAGGTGGTCTTAAACTGGACATCCTCCTATATCCAAAGGGCTTGGCTTATAGGTATGTGCCACCACAACCGGCTGACAGGAATTTTTATTAGAGGAAGGCAAGGTGTAGAACAGTGAATAAGGAATTACCCTTGGATACTACAAGGACAGTTGTAACCAGAAGCAACTGTGGAAACACAAAGGGGCATCTGGGCCAAAATTGGGAAAATAGAGAGACAAGAGAGATTTCTAAGTAAAGGCATTTCTAAGCAAATTTCTAGAGAAAAAGTTGACATGTAAGAGACTGTCATAAGAAATAAGTTAAATGGAAAAGAGTTCATGACATTCTGCATATAGACTTCATGTACTAGGGAACAATGCAAACAAAAACAATTTATACTTCCAAATGACACAGAGAAACATATTATAAATGAAAACTCTCCTACAGGCCTTGAGTTAAGAATTAAGGCTTCCTGTTCAGGCTACATGACATCCCAGAATTTATCAGAAGAGAACAAATTAGAGACCTTCTCACCAAATCAGTATTAGACACCAGCTAATCAGTTTTGGGGGAGAGGTGAGCTACAAGTGACAGAAAAATGAGCCAAACAAGGTGTACTAATGTACAAGATAGAAAGGAAGCTCATTCTGTTTCACAGCCCCACTAAAATCAGCTTAGTATTTTAAGTACTGCCCTATTCTAGCACCCACAGACTCATAGGAATGACTCTCCAAAACAGAGGAAGCTCAGTATAACAACACACTTTCAATTCATATGGAGAAAATGTCCACCTACCTACCCTGGAGGGGCAACCACAAGAAGATTTTCTTACCCCCACCTCTTCATACCCCTCCCCACACATATACAAAGAAATAAAAGCTACCAACACAGCAAGGATGCCTGGTTTATGAGAAGGGGCAGGAATTCACTGATTTTATAAACGGTTTTGTCCTCTTGAGTAAGGGTGCCTCTAATCATTTGTGCCCTCTGCACATTCTCTATCCTTCCCACCCCAACCTGTAATCACCCTTCCACCATGGGTCTCATACACCTCTTCCCCTTTTCCAACTCCCTCATCCTGTGACTTTCAAGGCTTCTCAGAGATGGGGTTCCTCTTTACAAAGTGACAAACATACCCACAAAGATTCTCAGGCTGATTTCTCCACCCAAGAAGCAACAGAATACAATGAAGCGGGGGGGGGGGGGGGAGATTCACTGCAAACCAGATCAGTCTTGGGCTTTACCAATGATTCAAGAATCAGTTTCCACATCTATTTAAAGAAATCATACAAGGCTATTGCCATCCTGGGGCACACTTACAAATCAGAGGTAGAGCCTAACTAGGGTCCTAAAATTCTTTGATCTTAAATACTTAATAAAAT
Organism: Dipus sagitta; assembly: GCA_036346955.1. Classification (NCBI taxonomy): domain Eukaryota; kingdom Metazoa; phylum Chordata; class Mammalia; order Rodentia; family Dipodidae; genus Dipus; species Dipus sagitta. Next base: position 55,798,922 of record CM070776.1, on the reverse strand, counting down.
ATGATGAAAACTATTTAGGAGAAAAGGACAATTATAGCACCTTCAATCTGTTACATACATTCTCACACTCAAGCACTTTGTCACATAAAGTTCAATGAATGGAATACCCTTGCACACCCATACTAATCTCCACTTTTTTTTTTTTTTTTTTTTTTTTTTTTTTTTTTTTTTTTTTTGGTTTTTCGAGGTAGGGTTTCACTCTAGCCCAGGCTGACCTGGAATTCACTATGTAGTCTCAGGGTGGCCTCGAACTCATGGCAATCCTCCTACCTCTGCCTCCCGAGTGCTGGGATTAAAGGCGTGCGCCACCACGCCCGGCTCCTAATCTCCACTTTAATGATAGGAAAACTAATTGTCAGAAGTTAAAATGCTGTGCTTATATTCTTACAGCTTTAACTAGTGGTTGAGAATAATTCTAAGGCTAAGTCTATTTAATTTATCTATGACTACCATCCTGCTTTCCCTCAAATCCACCTTGAACAATGATGGCCAGACACTCAACCCCAAAGTCACAGAATGGCCTGATGTAACTCCACTTAGAATAGTCATCTTGTCATCTGAATACTCATTTCAGTAAACCTCACTCACTGACTATCCCCAAATATGCTTCAGTCCTTAAAAGAGAGAAGAGTCTTTGAATATTCCTCACATCTACTCCATTCCTAAGTAGGGGTACAGGGCTTTGGAGGATCTAGGAAAGGAAGGAGTAAGAAGTTTAATGAAATGAGCACTATTAACTCCTTTGTGCCACAGGTATTAGCACTGGTCAGGAAGTCCAGATGTGTCTCTCAGGTATGGTTGGAGAAGGTGGGCATAGCAGGGAGAAGGTAAAGCATTCCTAGGATGACTTGGGTCAAGTCCTCTTGCATCTCTAACACTTGAAGAAGGGTGACTTGGCCTTAGCCCCATACTCCCTTCACAGCAAGATTCTCTAGACTCAGCATAGTATGACTGCCTTAACAGTCACACATCCAAATAACCTCACAACAGCTAACATTGTACATTGAGTGTAAGGCCTATAGATGGAGCTGGAACTGCCTCACAAACTGGGTAAGCCTACCAGTTCAGCCCCACTGGAGTATCACCCCAACAACTCCAAACAATCTGTCTTCCTCCAAATGCAATAAAAGGAGGAACTCTGCAAAAAGACAGATTTGATTTGAAGAGGCTCAAAAACCAGGGATGGAGTATAGGGGAATGAACAGAAAGAGCTGGCTATAGTTCTGGAATTCCCCATTGAGTACAGCTTTGAACTTTTTTGTTTGTGTTTTCCAATCTCTCTAATTACTATCAACAGCAGCTGCACACTGGCCAGATTTTGGGTCATCTGCAATGAATAGAAGTTGTACAAAGGAATAGTGAGCTAGAGAAAAAGCATCATCTATAAGTTTTTCCTACTCTAAGTACACAATTTTAATTCTATCCTTACAGAAAACTATGGCCTACAATTGCACTCCAAAAAGAGACAGCATGGTTTAGTTAGCTGATAACCAACATGGAAAAAAAAAATCATGATTTGCAACAAGCAATCCAATCATACACTGGAATTCAAAAGCCTACATACAATGTGCCTGCATCAAGAAAAGAGGTATAGAGGCTGGGTGTGGTGGCACACGCCTTTAATCCCAGCACTTGGGAGGCAGAGGTAAGAGGATCACCATGAGTTTGAGGCCACCCTGAGACTACACAGTGAATTCCAGGTCAGCCTGAACTAGAGTGAAACCCTACCTCGAAAAAAAAAAAAACAAGAGGTAAAGAGCTGGGTGTGGTGGTGCATGTCTTTAATCCCAGCGCTCAGGAGGCAGAGACAGGAGTATTGCCATGAGTTTGAGGACACCCTGAGACTACAAAGTGAATTCCAGGTCAGCCTGGACTAGAGCAAGACTCTACCTCAGAAAACCAAAAAAGATAGAGGTACAGTAGTATTCACCTGTCAACCCAGGTGCATGTTAAGTTAAGGTAGGAGGATCCTTTGAGACCAGACTGAACAACACAGTGAGTTCCTGTCTCAGAAAAACAAAATGAAAAAGAAATGGATATATAATAAATTGGTAGTCCAAAGCACAGTCTACTTTTTGGTAAACTGTTTCTTGTGGGCCACAAACATAATCTCTGTTGCATATTCTTTGCTTTCTTTTTTTAATTCTTTTCAAATGATGTCTTTTAAAATTAACATGCAAAGTAAGTGGTCTCATTATGGCATTTTAATACATACAATGTTTTCACTGATCCTCCTCCCCCACTCCCCATGTACCCTCTGCCCACTCTTTCTGGTCCCTTTTCTCCCCCCAGCCCCCTCTGCTTTCATGTCACATGCATTCTATTCCCCCTTTTTTCCCCTCCACCCATCCATTAAGGCCTTATTTTCCCATCATAGTCCCCTTTCTAGCTTCATGACATCCACATAGATTAAAATGTAAGATCTGGGGATAGGGACATGACTCCATGGTTAAACGAACTTGCTTCCAAGCCTACCAACTTGAGTTCAATTCTCTTCACATAAAGCCAGATTCAACATAGCACACATGTCTGTAATCCTAATAAAACTATGGCATTGGGACGCCTCAAGCAGCAGAGACAAGAAGACTGTCTCAAAAGAAGTTAGAAGGGGCCGGGCATGGTGGTACACACTTTAATCTCAGCATTCTGGAGGCTGAAGTAGGAGGAGTGCCATGAGTTCAAGACCAGAGTGGGTGAATTCCATGTCAGCCTGGGCTAGCATGAGTCACTGCTTCAGCACACACACACACACACACACACACACACACACACACGAAGGTGGAAGGAGAAGAGAAACACCCAAAGGTTGTCCTCAGACCTACACACACATACTGTGGCACATGCATATTCATACACACGTCATATACATACACACATATACATAAATAATTAATAAGAGAAGATCATGCTGATGCACATCTTTTATCCCAGCACTTGGAGGGCTGAGGTAGGAGCATGCCATGAGTTGGAGGACAGCCTAGGGCTGCAGAGTTCCAGGTCAGCCTGGGCTTGAGTGAGACCCTACCTTGGAAAAAAATTGAAAAACACCACAGAAATGAATGATAAAAATTGAAAAAATGAGGACCTGTATGATAGAAAATGTGTGGTGTGGGTAATTGCTTAATAAAAATTTCCTATTCTATTTTCCTAGAAAATGTCATGAGTTCATTTTTCTTTACAAGTGAATAAAATCTTGTTATGTCTATGTACCAGATTTTCTTTACCCACCCATCTGTTAATGAACATCTGGTTGATTCTATTTCCTTGGTATTGTGAATAATATCAGTAAGACAGGGGTGCAAGTATCTCTGTGGTATGATACAGTTATTTGTGGATAGGTCCAAAAGTGGTAACAGGTGGGTCATATGGTAGTTTCTTTGAGAAATTTTTGTACTAATTTCCAAAGTGGCTGCACCAGTTTATACTCCCAAAAGCAGTGAAGAAGAAGAAGGGTTCCTCTTTCACCACTTCCTTGCCAAGATTTGTTTCTTGATATTAGCCATTCTGACTAGGGTCAGATGCAATCTCACGGTAGTTTGAATTTGTACATCTCTGATGACTAAGGATGATGTTGAACACTCTTCAAAGTATTTACTAGCCATTTGTATTTCTTCTTTTGAGAACTGTCTGTACAGTTCATTAGCTTATTAATTGTTGGGAAGGATTTTTGTGTGATTCATTTTTGAATTTGAAGTTCTTATATATTCCAGATATTAAGGAAGGACTTGTCTGAAGCAAAGCTTTTCACCCATTCTCTTCCCTCTGGTGACTGTGCACTTTGTTGTGCAGAAGCTTTTCTAATCTCATATTTCCCATCTGTCAACTCTTTCAGTTATTTTTTGTACCACTGGAGCCCTTTTCAGAAAGTTCTTACCTATGGCTATATCTCGAAGGGTTTGTTAAAATGTTAAACCTATTCTTTTGTTTGTTCAGTTGGTTGGTTCCTTCCTTTTTTGGAGATAGGGTAGGATCTTGCTATGTAGCCAAGGCTTCCTCAAAGTCACTACATAGCTCAAGATGATCTTGAATTTGTAATTCACTTGACTCAGCCTCTGGAGTGCAGGGATTACAGGCAGGCTCTGCCACACCATGCAGTAAAACCTACTGTTAATATACATACAAAAACAGGGAAATTTCCCATGGGAAATTTTTCCAATTCCTTGGCTAGATCAGGTATTTTTAGGCTGATAACACCACTGACTACATGGTCTGAAACTTGGACTGAGAGCTCTTTTCACATTCTACTTTCCAAAGAAGATGGATAGCATTAGTCTTATCTGAAAGTTAGCCAAAGATGATTAGTAAACATTCCAAATAATCACACAGTAGCCTACTCCTTTTCTATGCAAAGGCACTGGAGAAAAATAAATAATAGATCTAGACCACTAACCACATTGCCCCACAGTTCATTCATTCACTTATCAGGAAGGCACTAGGCTAAGTTGACTCCCCACTACACCTCAATATCAGCTCCCACAGGGCCTCTGGCTCAAATTATTTTCACCTTGGAGAACAACTGGCATACAAGAAAAAGGAAAGCAAGAAAGAGACCCCTACTAACATGTCTATTAAGGGCTCACAAAACAAAGTAATAGGACTGGAGAGATGGCTTAGTGGTTAAGGCACTTGCCTGCAAAGCCAAAGGACCCAGGTGCAATTCCTCAGGACCCACACAAGCCAGATGCACAAGGGGCACATGCAACTGGAGTTTGTTTGCAATGGCTGGAGACACTAGCGTGCCCATTCTCTCTCTCTCTCTCTCTCTCTCTCTCTATTTCTCTCTCTATCAAAAAAATAAAAAATACAATGTTTTTTAAAAGTAATATATATAGTTTGCTTCAAGAACAGAATATAAGTTCAGTAGTAGAGAACTTGCCTCACATGTGCAAGCCCCCAGGTTTAATTCCCAGTACTGGAAAAAAAAAGTTTAGCCAAAATGTATATACTATGCTCACCACACTGCCCAGAAAGCACTTCTCTTAATGTTCATATCCATATATTAATGCTACTCTCACTTTTGGTTAGATAAACTTCTCTTTTCAAATATCAGTGACCTTGGGGTGACTCAGAAGGCACCATGGTGCTGAGAAGAAGTGACAGAGGAGTGCTCAGCACTGAAATATTTCTATCACACCTTCCAAGGCTCAGGGTCCATTGCGGAAGAGGTGGCAGAAAGAATGTAAGAGCCAAAGGAAAGGTAGGACTCCTTAGAACGTGCTCTTCCAGACACAAAATGGCCTGGATATTCATGACCTCACAGTGCCTGCCACTACCTACACAAGACCATCATAATAGGAGGAAAAGATGATGATATCAAAATAAAGGAGAGACTGATTGAGAGGGGGAGGGGATATGATGGAGAGTGGAGTTTCAAAGGGGAAAGTGGGGGGAGGGAGGGAATTACCATGGGATATTGTTTACAATTATGGAAGTTGTCAATAAAAAAAAGGTTTACCCAGATGTGATAGTGCATATCTACTATACCTCTAGTACTTGGAAGGTGGATGCAGGAGGACTTTAAGTCACATTTAGCTACATGCCTAACATGCCAAAATCAACGCCAGCATGCATTATAACAAGACTCTCTCAAAAATATAGTTTAGGGGCTGGAGAGATGGCTTAGTGGTTAAGCGCTTGCCTGTGAAGCCTAAGGACCCCAGTTCAAGGCTCAATTCCCCAGGACCCACATTAGCCAGATACACAAGGGGGACACACGCTTCTGGAGTTCGTTTGCAGTGGCTGGAGGCCCTGGCGCGCCCATTCTCTCTCTCTCTCTCTCTAACTGCCTCTTTCTCTCTCTGTGTCACTCTCAAATAAATAAATATATAGTTTAGAGAATGTTTTAAAATCTCAAGCTGGAAGGAGCTGGGGAGATAGTTCTGTTGATAAAGTGCTTGCCATGCCAAGTCTAAGTACCTGTGTACAGATCCCCAAAATGCATAAAACTGTACTTGGTAGTATGAATGTCTGTAATCCCAGACCTTGTATGGCAAGATGGAGGTGGAGACAAGAGAATCCCCAGAAGCTCACAGGCCAGTCAGCCTAGTATTCACAGCAGTGAACAAGAGACCCTGCCTCAAAACAAGATGGAAGGCATGGACCAGCACCTGAAGTTGTCCTTTGAACCAATACATACAATGTAGTATAGTGTGCCCACACTCGTGCATACAAACTCACACACCATATACAGGCATACACACAAACAAAAGAATTCAAGTTGTAGAAGCCAAAGTCAGTGGGAGGGACAGAATAAAACTAATGCTAACCACAAAACCCCAAATTTAAAGACTTCCACTAAATGGCCAACACTGCACAGAAGACTTTCTTCTGTGACCTAGGTCTAGGATACTCATGGTCTGGTTGACACTTTTCTCAATGAACAAGAATTTAAAAATAACCAATCAGAATGCCCACCTTCTAAGTTCCCATTATGGTTGGTCATATCTATCATTCTTATGAAGAAGAGAGCCATCATGACAGCACAGACCTGCAACCCTAGAATGCAGGAGGCTTAGTGAGACAGGACAATCATGAGTTTGAGGCCAGATTAGCTTTAAACAAGTTTTAGGCCAGCCTGGGCTACACAGAGAGACTCTCCAAGAATATTGAGGGACGACAAGAGGAAGGAAGTGAGGAGGAAGAGGAATTCCTTTGGAAGCTGGTGAGAAGAAAAAAAAAACACAAGGTATCCTAGTTCTGCAAGGTTTTCTACATTAATGACCTCCTGAACCTGGGAGGACTTAAAGGGTACCACACATAAAACAGTGAGATAACAATCACTGAAAACACCCTGGTTATTGGATATGTTCAAGAGCTTGTTGCCGAAGTATCAAGGACTGGAATCCAGTAGAGGCTGCTCTACAGGCAGACCTATTCCCTTGGTCAGGTATAAAGGTTCCTAAGCTGAAGTAACTACCAAAGAACAAGCATACTTCATTTCCCAAGTGCCCAACCTTGGATACAGGACTGAGGAGTGAAGTCACAAAGTCCTTGAGCTCTTACTCACCAACTGCCTGTAATGTTCCCACTAACTGAATGCCTTGGTGCCCACAGCATTACTCATCTCTCATCCTGTACAGTCTACCCCCCATTCTCCACTGCTTTGCAACATGCTCAGACAGTGAAATCGCTTTTCATAGAGAACTAGTCATCTTTTATGTGTCTGGTTACTTTAAGCCTTACCTTTCTCTAGCACTCATGGGTTAGGAGCCACAACAACCATCTCCTCTAGAATGACCAAGTTTAGAGGAGATCTAATTGAGTTGTCAGATCCACCTCCAGTTACTAGAGCTGGAAGAGGCCTAAATAAAGTCTCAGCTCAACTCAATTGTATCCACACTGTGTGTGCACAGTGCAGTGACTCCTTTCTCAGGCTCCGTTTTCTTACACGGAACAAGGAAAAACTACCATCAGAGATACTGTTATCAACGCTTGCCCATTGTTGGGATCTCTCGGGGGAATTAGTTAAAAACCCTGGTTTTTAATCCCAGCACTCAGGAAGCTGAGGCAGGAGGACTGCTGTGCATTTGAGGACAGCCTGGAACTACAGAGTGAGTTCCACATCAGCCTGGGCTAGAGTAAGATTCTACCCCAAAAGGAAAAAAAAAACAAAAAACTGATGTCCATAGCCCTAACTCAAACTAGAGTCTACATATGCTTTCATAAAGAGCCAAGACTCACTGCACAGGCAAACTGCACTTCCATGAGCTCATGGTCAGAAGACTAGAAGACTACCTGGCTCCCTGACAAACTCAGCCCCCACCTATAAGAAGGGCAGTTCTGGGGCTGAGGAAATGACTCAGTCAGTAAAATCTTGCTGGGCAAGCATGAGGACCTAAGTTTGGATCCTGAACATCTATATAAAAGCTGAATGTGATGTCACACGTCTTACTACCAGTACTGGGGAGATGGAGACAAGAGGATCCTTGGGGCTTGCTGGCTTGCTAGCTAGCTTAGATAAATCATTGAGCTCTAGGTTTAGTGAGAGACCCTATCATAAAAATTAAGATGGAGGGCTTGAGAGATGGCTTAGCGGTTAAGCGCTTGCCTGTGAAGCCTAAAGACCCCGGTTTGAGGCTGGATTCCCCAGGACCCACGTTAACCAGATGCACAAGGGGGCACACAAGTCTACAGTTCGTTTGCAGTGGCTGGAGGCCCTGGCACACCCATCCTCTCTCTCTCTCTCTCTCTCTCTCTCTCTCTCTGTCTCTATCTGCCTCTTTCTCTCGGTGTCTGTCGCTCTCAAATAAATAAATGAACAACAAAAAAAAAATTTTTTTAAAGGGGGCGCTGGAGAGATGGCTTAGTGGTGAAGCGCTTCCTGTGAAGTCTAAGGACCTTGGTTCAAGGCTTGATTCCCCAGAACCCACGTTAGCCAGATGCACAAGGGAGCGCACACATCTAGAGTTCATTTGCAGTGGCTGGAGGCCCTGGCACGCCCATCCTCTCTCTCTCTCCCTCTCTCTCTCTCTGCCTCTTTCTCTGTCTGTCGCACTCAAATAAATAAGTAAAATAAACAAAAAATTAAAAAATAAGATGGAGGCTAGGCATGGTGGCATACGCCTTTAATCCCAGCACTAGAAAGGCCGAGGCAGGAGGTCAACCTAGCCTAGAGCAAGACCCTACCTTTAAACAAAAAAAGGAGAGTAATAGAAGAAGGCACATAACATTAATCTGCCCTCCCACACACACACACATTTCAAAAAAGGACAATTCTGGGCTGGAGACATTGCTTAGTGGTTAAGGCGCTTGTCTGCAAAGCCAAAGGACCCAGGTTCAATTACCCAGGATCCAGGTAAGCCAGATACACAAGGGGGTGCATGCATCTGGAGTTCATTTGCAGTGGCTGGAGGCCCTGGAATGCTCATATTCTCTCTCTCTCTCTCTCTCCCTATTTCTGTATCTCTCTCTCAAATAAGTAAATAAAAATAGCTGGGCATGGAGGCACACGCCTTTAATCCCAGCACTCGGGAGGCAGAGATAGGAGGATCGCCGTGAGTTTGAGGCCACCCTGAGACTACATAGTGAATTCCAGGTCAGCCTGAGCTAGAGTAAGACCCTACCTTGAAAAACCAAAAAAATTAATATTAATAATAAAATAAAAAATATTTTTAAAAGGACAAGTCTAACAAGTAACCTCCTGCTTCATACTAGGCCCATTAGTTTAAGTCCCTGCCCCCTTTACTTTTTGTTATTGTTTATTTTGATTTTTTTTTATTTGTAAGCAGAGAGAGAGAGAGAGAGAGAATGAAAAAAAAAGAGAGAACGAGGAAGGGAGGGAGGAAAGGAGGGAGAGGGGGGAAACTGGATCAATGCTCCTGCTCCCACCAAGGTACAGACAAGACACTACAATACAAAGTGGACTCCAAAAAATTCTCACTTGATAACAGAATAACTCCTTATATATCCAGCTGCAGGACAACGCCAAGTAAGTTACTGGCTCAACCAGGTGAAAAAGTCAATGAGCCTTGAAAGTAGTGGTCTGACACTAGCAAGAGGGTGGGTGACACCGGAAGGTAGCAGAGAACATAAATATCAAAACAGGTGGCTATCCCCACACAACCCTCACCTACTAAGTCTGCTCTCCAGTCTGCTCTCCAATCTTCATTCTGGACTCAAAATCTTAAAGATTAAGGAAGGTTGACAGGTGTGGGAATCAGGGAAGGGGCAAGCATTTAAAGCTCAGTCGTCCCTGCAAGCCTAGGAACTCTAGCCTATCCATGACTGGAGATGAAATCCAGGACTGTAGGAAACACTAGTGTCCCTTTAGTAGCCCCCTTCATAGTCCAAAACTAGTGTTCTGCCTCCCCAGTCATTCCTGTCTGTTACTTATTAGCAAAACAATCTCTGCACAATCTTTACCACTTTCAGCCTTGCTTTCCCTATGTGGAAAAATAAAGATAATTTCTAACCTGCCAACCTGAGAGAACTAATGAGTATCAAGTGTCATAATAATAGCATTTAAAGGGGACTTTATGGAGCTGGGGAGATTCTCAGTGGTTAGAGGTGCTTGCTTGCAAAACCTAATGGGCCAGGGTTTGATTCACCATGTAAAGCCAGATGCACAAAGTGGCACATGCATTTGGTATTCATTTGCAGTGGCAAGAGGCCCTGGCATGCCCATGCTTTCTCTCACACTCTTTCTCTGTCAGTCTGGTCTGCTTGTCTGTCTCTCTTGCAAGTAAATAAATAATTTTTTAAGGGGGGGGTGCTTTACAACTACAATGCGGAAAGTTAATGTAAAGAATTAGCAAGATTTGTGCTGGGGGCTGTTTGTTTTGTCCACACACAGGGTAAGAAATACTAGGAGCATTGGGAAATAATTACAGAGCAACACAAGCCAACCTATAAAGGGGCTTCTTCAAGTCATATCTGACTTGGTTATTTTTAAAATAGAGAACTACATGAAAAGCAATCAGCTGCCTCCTATACCTCTCTCTTCCAATTCCCTATCCTCAGAATTCCTGTTGTGTCTGTGCAACAGCAAGAAGTTTCAGAGGTGCCTAATGGCTATTTCAAGACGTTCGTCAGGCATGGCTCTTCCTGCAAAAGGTTAAATCCCAGTAGAGGATGGAGGAGAACCCCTCAAATCCTCCCTAAAACATGTTCCATACAGGGCACATTCACACATGGTCTAGGTGGTCTCTCTTCCTATTTCTGTCTCAGAAATTTGCCAAGACCTGACAATGAGGGCACAAATAACCTGAGAAAGAGAATCCTCTCACTATCCTGCCTTCAGAGGACAAAATTTATGATTTTTTTGTGATTAAGACCAGTTACCCACAGCAACATAAGCATAACATAACAACATAAGCACTTGGAAGGCAGAGGCACAAAGAACTGCTAGAAGTTTGAGGCCAAGCTGGTCTACACAACCAATTCCAGACAAGACAGACACAATGGCAATCTAACCACTTTGCTCTGGAAATATTAGGGAACTTGTTTACTCAACCAATTATATCTTATATGGACTACCCCTTGGAAGAAAGCCAACAGTTTGCATGACTTAGGCCAAAGGGTCCACAGGTCCCAGTGACAAGTAAGTTTTTGTTATGGATAGCTGACAGCGATTACAAGGCGATGCCTCATTGGTCCCAAATGGTCTATACATAAACTGTCCCGAAGAAATGAACATTTCCTGAAAACTGGAGCTTACCCTTTAAGGACCATAATCATTGCTAATGGCAAGCTAAAAATCTTTCATCTACTGACATGCTCTATTGCCTTTGTCAACATAGGCTATTAAAACACAATTTAAACCTTTTTTTGCACCTGAATCCTATACGCTTGATTTTCTACAACGCTAACATTTGAGGGCTTCCCAATGTTACCTTACCCAAGTTTCTCACCAACTCTGAGGATAGCATGATCTACCCCACTAGTAAAATGGGATGTTGAGGAAGGTTAAAGAACTTCCAAGGTCACATGGCTATTAATTTGATCTCTGGTTGTCAACATGACAGGATTCAGAATCACAATGGAAAACAACTCTCTGAGGATGTCTATAAGAAATTTTCTAGATTAACTTAACTGTGGTGGGAGAACAGAGAACACACCCTAACTCGGGGCAGCACCACTCTATGGGCTCTGGGATCGCTAACTGGATAAAAAGGAAAGAGCAAGCAGAAAACTAGCATTCATCACCCTCTCCGTCCTGCTTGTGGATACAATGTGACCAGCTGCCTTAAGCTCCTGCCACCCTGCCTTCCCCAAGATAAACTGTAACTTTGGACTGTAAACTGAAATAAACCCTTCTTTCCTTAAGTTACTTCTTGTCGGGTATTTGTTCACAGCAAGAAAGTAACAATACAGTATGGAAACACATGTCTTCCTATAAGCCTGACCCACAATAAGTGCCTGGTGCTATACTTGATGTAAATATTCTTATAAGAAATCTTAAAAATGTCTTTCCCACTGAGAGTAGAGTGCTTGCCTAGTATGCTCAAGGCCTTGGGTTAGAACCCCACTACAGCAAGCAAAAAAGACCAGGAAGGGAGAGTAGAAGGAAGGAAGAGATAGAGAAATCCAAAACCATGGTTTTTGCTGTTGTGGTGGCACACTGCTATAATCACAGCACTTGGGAAATGGAAGCAGGAGGAACAGGAGCTCAAGGCCAGGCTTAGCCACATAGCAAGTTCCAAGTCAGCCAGGGCTACTTATCAAGACTCTTTCTCAAACAAAAAAGAATAAAGAAAAAATCTATTCCCTTTCCCTTTTTAGAGTCTGATCTCAGCCTCTGTACTGCACAAGGTTTCAAAAAATTCTAATACTCAGAGTCTGCAGGCAGCTTCCTGTCTGTGTAAAGGGAAAGGCAATAATGCCAGCAGGCCCAGCATAGTGAGGGTCAACTTCTGGGGGCAGAAGCTCCACAATTAAAAGCAGCACAAGCAGAAGTTCTTCTCTACCCACTGTGAAAGTCTGGCAACTAAAAAGATAGAGAGTGGTAGGGCCTGCCAGGTAGGCAAAAGAACGCTAGAGTTTCTAGTAATGCTACATACACATTATACATTCACACATACAAATACTCATACTTACATGCACACATACCACACACACACACACACACACACACACACACACACACAGGGAGAAGTTCAAGGCCATCCTGAGCTTCATAGAAACCCCATCTCAAAAGGAAATCTACAATCACAGTGGTTAAAAGTGGATCTCTTTGGAAAGTACATTCAGGGGCAAAAGACAGATTTTTTTTTTCAGGTTTAGGGATTTTGTTTAAGGCACTTGCCTGCAAATCCAAAGGACCAAGGTTCGATTCTCATTCTCCAGGACCCATGAAAGCCAGATGCACAAGGTGGCACATGCATCTGGAGTTTGTTTGCAGCAGCTGGTGGCCCTCACACTCCCATTCTTTCCCTCTCTCTCTCTCTCTCTCTCTCTCTTCTCTTTCCCTCTCTCCTCTTTCTCGCTCAAATAAATAAATAAACAAATATTCCCTTTTAGCATGAACACTATCATGTTGTATGAGGACATGGACAAGAGGAACGGAAATAGGCCCTGAAAAATCTGAACACTCACAGATAAAATGGCTTCCCAAGGTAAAAAGAAAGAAAGAAAGAAAGGGAAAGGAAAGAGAAAAGAAAAGATTGAACAATGTCTTGCTATTCCCTCACATTATTCAGCTCCACTATGTCAGGGTACAAATGAGTCCACACTAGGTGATTTCCAGTAGGCCATGGAGATTGGTGCTTGGCTCTCTGACAAACCTAGCTAAAGAAATCTGAAGTAGGGGCTAGAAAGATTGCTCAGCAGTTAAAGGCACTTGCTTGCAAAGCCTGGTGGCCTGGGTTCTGTTCCCCAGTATTTTCATAAAGCTAGATGCACAAAGTTGTGTATGTATCTGTAATTCTTTTGTAGTGGCAGGATGCCCTGGCATGCCCCTACTCCTCTCTCTGTATCGGTACCCTTCATAAATAATTAAATAAAAATATTTTTAAAGAAGAAAGAAGATATCTGAAGAAGCTAGGTGTGGTGGTCCATGCCTTTAAATCCAGTGGAGGTAGGAGGATCACTGTAAATTTGAGACTAGCCTGGGACTACAGACTAAGTTCCAGGCCAGCCTGGGCTAGAGTTCTAGGTCAGCCTGGGATACCTCGAAAACAAACAAACAAAAATAAATCTGAAGAAAACAAAATACATCTATATAACAAATATTTGAGTACTTATTCTACACAAGCATTAAGCTAGGAAATAAAGCAATATAATGGGTAGTGGGAACCCATCTCTCTTGTCATGAAGCTTACATTCTAGTGGGCTAGATAATTCAATGGGAAGAATATAATCCAGAGAGTGGTTTCAACTTCAAGACCAGTTCTTCCAACTTATTACATGACTTTATTTGGGTTTATTTGTTTGTTTTTGTTTTGTGTTTTTAAACAGAGTCTTATGCATCCCTTATTGACTTCAAACTCATTATGCAGTCATTATGTGAACTTCTGATCCTTCTATACTCACCTCCTGACTGCTGGGGTAACAGGCATGTGCCACCATGCCTAGTGCTGGCAATGAACTCCATGCTTCATACATGCTAAATAAGCACTCTACCAACTGAACTACATCACTGACACTACTACCAAGTTTAAATAGGTTCATTCCCCCTTGTGTTTTGTAATTTGCTATTTATAAAACACAAAATCCTAAAGAAAACTAGGGGGTTTCAAATAACCAAGAGAGGAGTAAGAAGCTATGTGTAATATGTAGTAAAGAAAAATAGGAGGGCTGGAGAGATGGCTTAGCAATTAAGGCACTTGCCTGGAAAGCCTAAGGAACTGGGTTCGACTCCCCAGAAAACACATAAGCCAGATGCAAAAGGTGGTCTATGTGTGTGGAGTTCATTTGCAGTGGCTAGAGGCCCTGGCATGTCCATTCTCTCTCTTTCTCTCTCTCTCCCCCTCTCTAATATATAAATAAAAATTCTATATATACAGAATGCTAGATCAAGAATAGCTACTCAGGGGGCTGTAGAGATGCCTTAGCGGTTAAGGCACTTGCCTGCAAAACCTCAGGACCCATGTTCTACTCTCCAGATCCCATGTTAGGCAGATGCACAAAGGTGAGGCAAGCACAAGGTTGCACATTCCCTCTAGGTGGCGCAAGTGTCTGGAGTTTGACTGCAGTGGCTGAGGCTCTGGCACACAAATTCTCTCTCCCCCTCTGTCTGTCTGTCTCTCTCTCTAAAATAAAAAAAAAGGAAGAAAAAAGAATATCTACCCAAGGCTGGGGTAGTTTAGCTCAGGTGGTGGAGTGCTTGCCTCAATCCCCAGGGCCTCATTAACTGAGCATGGTGGCATATACCTGTAATCACAGAATTCTGGAGGTAGCAGTAGGAGGATCATAGATGTGAGCTATAGAGTCTCAATAAACAACATAAAGGAACAAAAAGTACAAGGAAGTCAAGACAAGCTTAGATTTCTTTGTACTTAAACTTAACCCTCTCCTTCTCTATTCCAGTGTCTTTTCTGATAGTATATAAGGTATTCATCCAACAAGACAAACTCTCTTGCATATATTACTGCTGCTTATCTTTCTCTATGTCCAAACATAGTTCAAAAAGCTTTGCCCATACCACACACCTGTAATCCCAGCACTTGGGGGGTTGAGGCAGGAGAAATGCCAAGAGTTCAAGGCAAGTCTGGGCTGGGCTACAGAGTGAGACAAAAACAAATCAGGCACAGCAGCTTGTGGGTGTGGTAGCACATACCTGTAATCCCAGTACTTGGGAGGTGGAATCCGTGTACTAAGAGGAGCTGGAAGCTCTCAAATCCACAAGTTTACTGAAGGAAAAAGCCTAGAAGCTCAGATGTCAGCAAAACAACATAGGAGAAGCTTTTACAAAGTATACTGAACACCCCAAAAAAATGATGTGATTACTACTACCTAAAAATATTAAAGCAAGCTTTCAGGGACTGAAAGATAGCATACATGAAGCTCTGGGTTGAATGTACATTGCCACAAAAAAAATTAGTATAGGTGGGAGGAAAAAGGGGCACCTTGATATTTCAAGCTGAGATTTGAAAAAAAAAAAAAACATGAAAGAAAGGTATGGCTTTAACACATTTTAAAAAAAGAAGAAGAAGCTGGAGAGAGAGTTCAGCAGTCAAGTGTGTTTCCTGCAAAAGCATAAGGGCTTGAGATAGCCTAAAATCCTCAAGCTTGAATCTCTCCAGAACTCAAGTAAATATCTGTGTGTGGCCACATATGCCTGTAACCTTAGTTACAGGTGAGCAGAGACCAGGGCTCCCAAAAAGCAGCAAGCTCTGGGATCAGTAAGATACTCCAGCTTAAATAAGAAGGAAAAGCAATTGAACCAGACACCTGACTCTTCCTCCAACCACCACAGGTAGGTGCCCCCTGCTGCAGGTGAGTGCAAGGCACACATGCATGCACCACCCACCCCCCATAACCCCCCCCACACTACACAAACACACAAGCAAAAAAAGTAAAGAGGAAGCTGGGCGTGGTGGCGCACGCCTTTAATCCCAGCACTTGGGAGGCAGAGGTAAGAGGATTGCCATGAGTTCGAGGCCACCCTGAGACGACATAGTGAATTCCAGGTCAGCCTGAACTAGAGTGAGACCCTACCTCGAAAAACCGAAAAAAAAAAAAAAAGTAAAGAGGTATAGCTTACTTGGAAAATCAGAATCCCACAAGCATAGTATTAGGGTGGGAGCAAAGCCTTGAAAGGGAGATGGGATGGCATCAGCTACCAAGAGGGCCTTCCCAGTGTGCCATGCTAAAAAGGGTTCAGAATTTTTTATATTTTATTTTTTCATTTATTTATGAAAGAATGAGAGAGAAATAGGCAGAAAGAGAGAGGAAGACAGAATGGGCGCGCCAGAGCCTCTAGCCACTGCAAACAAACTCCAGATGCACATGCCACCTTGTGCATCTGGATTTTCATGGGTCCTGAGGAATCAAATCTGGGTCCTTAAACTTTTCAGGCAAGTGCCTTAACTGCTGAGTCATCTCTCCAGTGCAGATTTTTCTCCTGTTCTCACAACTGGGAAACACTAGGAATAACGTCCCCAAAGGAGGAATGGGTAAATATATTTTAGGATAGGCACTGGATAAAATTTTATAAACCCTTTAAAGGTGGTTTAGTTTTATTTATTTATATATTTGCTTATACATGTACTTATTTATTTATTTTGGAGACAGGGTCTCATGTTGCCCAAGCCAACCTCAAACTGACTAGGTGACTGAGGATGACAATGAACTCCTGTCTCTACTTCCCAAATGCTGGAACTATAGGCATGTGTTACCATGCCCAATTTATACAAACTCAAGGACTTTTGAATGTTAGGAAGCACTTTACCAAATAAGCTCCATTACCAGCTCAAAATGTTCATTTTTAAAAATGGTAACTGGCCTGAATCGAAGGGCCCTAGAGAGGGTGAGATGAAGCCTAACCTTAAATTTCTCCTGTTTCTCTTTGTTTTCTGTCTTTTTCTTTTTGTTTTTTCTTTTCCCTTGGTGCTGGCCTGTAATTCCATGTACCAGGACGTGGTTAATATCTACAATGAGCTGCTGATTGGAGAGACCTACAGGGTCTCCCAAAACAAGTAAGACAGACTTCTGTCAGAGCACTTGATTACCCACCATAGGTTAATGGTAAGACTCTACTACTGAAGACACCATACACTCTTGGCTCAGACCATGGAGAGACCTGGCTGGAATCCAGAATAGAGCCAGTCCCCGAGACACTTAGCCCATCTAATGCTGGAAGGCACTACATGAGCCACCGGGGAAAAGTGGCCAACATCTGTCCAAGCAACTCAAAGTCTAAGCAACTCAGAAGTAAATAACCTGACGTGATGCTCACACAAGTGCAATAGTGGCACACAGCCATAGTGGGTAACCAACTGCTCTTGGATTGGCTAACAGATGTGCTCAGTGGAAAGGAAACTGTATCTGGAACTGGGAAACAACTCAGAATCATATCCAGATAACAATTTTGCTTTCCAATGTCAAGTGCCTACTAATATTGGGCTAAATTCTCTCTAAATTAATAATGATTATCCCATTTAACCAGTGCTGACTTCACTCTCCATGTTGGAGAATCTGCTTCTCTTTTTCAGATGGGAAGAGGACCTGAGGAGATAAATGACCCAGTGCACTCCACCCCGGCCCCAGCTGAGACCACAGAGGAATTGGGGAAATGTGCAAGAGTGCTGCTTTCTCAGTGAACCTGATATCAGCACAAGGGTGAAGGAGATAGGCACTGAGGACACTCAACACCTACCAAACCAGAGATCCAGAGGCTCCTAAGTGCCCATCACTGAAGTAGACTTAAAACACACCCAACATGGCTCAGGGAATTTTGTGGAAGCGGGGGCAGAAAGATTGTTACAGCCACAAGTTGGGACACTATGTACAGAGACATTGCCTCCCCCTCCCCATAACTGACTGCTGCCCCCACAATCCCCTTGGAGTTGACCTACATCCCTAACAAGGAGGGCCTCTTCAGAAAAGGGGTAGGGATGAGGGAAAGGATGGTACCAACACATGTTGTTTACATACTAAGTATGTCTGTAGCAAAGAAAAATAAATTTGATAAAAAATTGAACTCACAAAAAAAGGTAACTGGGAGGTGTGTATAGAAGTGAACGCCTTTAATCCCAGTGCTCAGGAGGCAGAGGTAGGAGGATCACTATGAGTTTGAGGCCAGCCTGAAACTACAGAGTGAATTCTAGGTCAGCCTAGGCTAGATCAAGCCCCTACCTCAAAAGAAAGAAAGAAGAAAGAAAGAAAGAAGGAAGGAAGGAAGGAAGGAAGAAGGAAGGAAGGAAGGAAAGAGAGAGAGAAATAATAAATGGTAACTGGGCATAGTGGCAGACACCTGCATTCCCAGCAATTGTGAGGCTGAGGCAGTATTTCCCTAAGTTCAAGATTAACCTGGGCTACAAGAGTGTGTTCCAGGCCACCTTGGCCTACCACATGAGATCTTGTCTCAGAAAAAAAAAAAAAAAAAACCCTAAACAACATTTATCCAAGATTTTAGTGATGTATTTAGTAGAGGGTAAAGAAGTAGGATATCCTATGTATACATCATTGTACTGTGGAAAACTAAGGTATAAATGCAAAATATAGTAAGAAATATAAATAAGAACTTCTTTATAAAATGGTAAGTTTTCTTCTATGTTCTAGACAATCTCCTATGCCATGTTGAGGTTTACAAAATGGCAAATAAAAAAGTAAAGACCCACCCAGCTTCCATTTGACTATGAATTCCTTTTCTTTCCTCACCTTCCTCCCTCACCCTCTGTTTTCATCTACCACTTTGCAACTGGCATCCTAAACCCATATGAGCACCCTAGGAAGAATGAGGATCTGCCAACAAAGCAAAGGAAACGTCCTTCATAGCATAAAGGTCATGCTAGCTCAACACTGGGGAATAAACTTACTCCCAACACCATTACCCAGCTTTACCCAACTAAGACCTCTCTAGGAACTGCCCTAGGAATATGTTCCTAAAAGGAGGACGACAGGTACCAATTTTGTACTCTACTCCAGGGGCCTAGA
Source organism: Dipus sagitta (assembly GCA_036346955.1). Classification (NCBI taxonomy): domain Eukaryota; kingdom Metazoa; phylum Chordata; class Mammalia; order Rodentia; family Dipodidae; genus Dipus; species Dipus sagitta. The sequence goes on along the minus strand of CM070776.1, from coordinate 55,779,887 downwards.
GTCTATTAGGCACATGTTCATGACCACTTCCTCTGTGGCTAAGATATAACCTGGAACTTCTGACTCACAAGCAGGCACTAGACAAAATGACAGTGAAGAGGGAAGGGGAGAGGGCAGTAAAAACTGATCCAAACAAACATTCCTGGGAGCTTGCTTATGCTGTATTTAGCCCAAAATACAGAAAATTCAGAATTCCTACTCCTTTGATCTATAGGTCTAACATCATAGTCACACAATGCAGGGTCAGTTGAAAACCCAAGGCTGGGCATTAGGTGTGGGGAAAAAAACTCTCTGACTAGAAATTCTTCTCTTTTGTTCCACTCACTCCCACATCATCTAGCTCTCCCTATACAAGAGAAACAGACACCAGTGACTCAGCCAGAAGGAGTAGGGGAGTTTAGCCATTTAAAACTCAGTCAGAAGCAATTCCATAGCCCCATAAAAGGATGTTGATGGTGGCAGGGGTGGGGGAAGGAAGTCAAATCCCATTTGCGTTTAGTTTTGATTTGTTTCTTGGTCTTCCCCTTCCCTGGTGGAACAATGACCATTCCAAGGGCCTTCTAGTCGTCCTGAAGTCAACAATAACCAAAAATAGCCAACAACTCTAGTCTGCAAGGTAGACTGCCAGGCTCCACCCAAGGCTCTCTCAGTCAACAGTTGTTTCCCGTGCCAGGATCCCCAACAAGTTGCACTGTAACACCAGAGCAGAGGCTATTTACATGTTGATAGCTGCTGGAGGAAACAACACCCTTAATGCCATTCTAAAGGGGAGAGGGCAACTTCAAACACTCACTATTCTGCACTGCTGCATTCTTTCCATGAACGCCTTATTATTTTCTGAAAGGCTAAACACACACAATCAGAATGTCTCCATTTCATATATAAAGGAACAAAGGCTCATGAAAATGACCTGTCCATGGTCATTCACAGAGATACTAAAATTAGGTGCCCTGATTCACTCTACTTCTGCTGCTACTACTAACTGAAGTAAAAAGAAAGGCACACTTCCAAAGAATGACTACCTTAGAATGGGATCCTGAAGGAAACAGAGGTGAGCCTGTCAGAAAAGGGAATTTCAGGAAGAGTAAAGAGCAGAAGAAAGATGAGAAAGAAAGAAAAAAAGAAACAAAGAAAGAAAAAGACACTGAGACAAGTGCCTGAAAATTTATGTGTCAAAACCTCAGAATTTCTTTTAAAAAATTATTTATTTGAGAGTGAGAGACAGAGAAAAAGACAAAGAGGGAGAGAGAGAGAGAAAAAAAAAAAAAAAAACGAAGCATGAGCATGCCAGGGCCTCCCACCACTCCAGACACATACAATACTTTGTGCATCTAGCTTTATGTGAATAGTGGGGATTCAAACCCAAACCCACAGGTTTTGCAAGCAAGCACCTTCAATGGCTGAGCCAGCCATTCCCCCAGTCCAAAAACCTCAGCTCCACTAACCTAAGTTGAGGTCTGAGAAAAGGAGGCAGAAGGGCTGAGTTCAGTTAGGAAAACAAAGTGAGAAGCCTACGTAACTAATGGGCACAAGACAAGACCTTGCTTTACTAACTGGAAGGCTTTACCTACTCCATAGGAATAGATTCAGATGCTAAGAGACCTAACTCCACTCCCCACCCCCACCCACCCCCTCAATGTATGCCTTTTCAGGCCAAGCAAAACCACTCTTAAACTGTCAGAGATCTAGGTAAGAAGTTAGAGAGAGGTGACCAGGCAGGGATAAGAGGGAAAGAATAGATAAGAAAGCAGGGTGGAGAAATCACAGTCATTCCAGAGCTCTCTCATTCTCATTCTCCACTCCTCCCCCACTAGGGCTCTAAGTAAGAAGAGCAGTTTCCAGGTAGCATTGCAAAACCTTGAAGAAGGCATTCACTGTAAAGAAAAATAAACCAGGGGGCTGCAGAGATGGCTCAGCAGTTAAGACACTTGCTTACAAAGCCTAATGACCCGGGTTTAGTTCTCTAGTACCCACGTAAAGCCAGATGCACAAAGTGATGTATCCATCTGGAGTTCGTTTGTAGTGGCTAGAGGCCCTGGCATGCCCATTTTCATTCTCTCCTCTCCTCTCCTCTTCTTTGCCTCTCTCTTTCCTGTCTCTGCTTGCAAATAAATAAATAAAATCTAGAAAATAGCAGCATTATTTTAAAAAAACAAAAACAGACCAGTTAAGGTGATGGAGCCATTTGAGGAGGGAGAAAATAGCCAAATAAGGCCACTTGACTCATAGGGAATCATCAGGAAAGGTTCCAGAAGCTGACATCGTAGGGAGGAAGCCTTTAGTCATTGGTTTCCTCTAGCAACTGGCCATTGGCCAGGTGGCAAACTCCCAACCTTAGGAAAATGCCCAGGTTATGGCAGAAAGGCAAGTATGCTAAAATTTCCCCAGACCCACCCCAAGCACTATGTAAGCAGCTCTCCAAGTACTCAAAGTAGAAAAGTAACCCTGAAGCAAAATGGCCAATATTCTTGCCAAGTGTGTGCTAGATCCAATCATGCCCAAGCACCAAGGGGAATAAAGAACCCGGGGAAGGGTACTTTGCCTTACTATTTCTGATTTTGTGGATGCTTTCATGCTGGGAAAAGGCAAATCCAAAGGCAAAAAGCCATCCAGATTTTTTTCACTCAGGAAAGAAAGTTTTGTGGGTTAGTCAGACTCTCACAAGCATCTACAATGTTGTTTAAAGAGTTTAGCTTATTTGAAACCATTGAAGATAGCAAAATGTTATACAATTAATGACAACCATACTGTTACCTTTACACCCACCCATAATTTTCGTACCACAGATGAGTTACACATTATAACAAAGTCTTTTAGTATATTTCACCAAGCCTGAGATTTCTTTAATATTTTTTTTAAAAAAAGATTCACCCTGAGATGTCTTTTAAAAAAAAGACTGGACCAAACATTTTTTTTAAAAGATTGGATCAGGGGTGACATAGAGTAGAACATGAAACTTAACTTGAAAATAGTAAGGAGTAAACCTTATTACCTCTTCTCTATGAGTCTTAGCCCTTTATATATACCCCGAAAAGAATTTCTCAGGATCGTACTTTGTTTTGTATAACCAAATGCTCATACCTCAACTATTCTTCTCTCACTCGGCTTTAAATATATTTTATTTATTTATTTGAAAGAGAAAGAAAATGGGGCACACCAGGGCCTCCAGCCACTGCAAACAAGCTCCAGATGTATGTGCCCCTTGTGCATCTGGCTTACATGGGTCCTGGAGAATCAAACCTGGGTCCTTTGGCTTCAAAGGCAAACACCTTCACTGCTAAGCCATCTCTCCAGCCCATCACTTAGCTTTAATATCTTGGTCACACAAAGTATTTATGAAATTCCCACAATTAAAAAATCCAAGGGCTGGAGAAATGGCATACCAGTTAAGGCATACCAGTTAAGGCATCTGCCTGTGAAGCCTAAGAACCCAGGTTCAATTCCACAGTACCCACACAAGCCAGATAAACATGGTGGTGCATACATGTGAAGTTAGTTTGGAGTGCCTGAAGGCTCTGGTGTGCCCATTCTCTCTCTAAAAAAAAAAAAAAAACCCTGCCAGGAGTGTTCTGCATGTCTGTAATCCTAGCACTTGGAAAGTAAAAGCAGGAAGATTAGAAGTTCAAAGCTATACTGAGCTACATAGCAAGTTCAAGGCCTGACTGGGCTGAGACCCTGCCTTAAAAAAAAAAAAAAAGCCCATCAAAGGAGGATGGTGGGAAGAGATTACATTTCTTTCAATAAAGAAAAAAAGAAAACTTCCCACCACTGAAAGGAATATTAGATCCGATGTCTCTGTGATCATGCATTGTCCAAGTTTAAGGCACAGATGCTTTGGTGCCCCTGGCCAGATAATGCCATGCTCCTCCACCTACCACACTCACACACTGAAAACTCTTCCCCCCATCTCTACATTTTCTCAAATGCCTCATTTCATAACATAGCCAGTGGGAGAACTAGAAGTTGTTTCTAGTATACCTATCTGAAGAAAGTTTTTCTTGAACTTTTATTGCTTTCTTATATGGAAGCATGAAGGAAGGAACCTTTTACAACTCCACTTGGGTAAGAGAGACATGAGATTTTTTGAGCATTAACTCACCTAGTTTTGAAAAATTAAAGGTATGGTATCCATCACAGGACCTTTCAGAAGATTTAGCAATGAATAAAAAATCTCTTTCAAAAGGGCACTGGCAGGCTGGAGAGATGGCGTAGTTAAGGCAGTTGCCAAAAGCCAAAGTACTCAGGTTTGATTCCCCAAGACCCACGTAAAGCCAGATGCATAAGGTGGCACATGTGTCTGGAGTTCGTTTGCAGTGGTTAGAGGCCCTGGTACATCCTTTCTTTCTTTCTCTCTCTCTCTCTCTCTCAAAAAAAAATAAATAAATAAATACATTTTTAAAAAAATGGAGCAGTGGCCAAAGACCACCTGATTTACATTCAAGTAAGAGGAGGATAAAAGGAGAGGAAAGCTATAGGATGCAGCTCAGTAATAGAATGCTTGCCTAACATGCACAAAGCCCTGGGTTCCATATCCAGCACCACCAGAAAAATGAGTTAAATAACTTTCCTAAAACTATACAATTCATTAGTCATATAGCTTGTATTTGAGTCCAAAGAGTCTAGAATCTGTGCTTTTCAGTACCATTGTATGCTTCTTTTCTATGAAAACATTAAAGGGCCTCCTTCTTGGGTAAATAAAGGGAATAGAAAGGGAGGGAAGGGGGACTTAATAGGATGGTATTGTAGATATGTAAGTAGAAGAACAGATTATGGGGGTGAAAAGGCCTAGGTAAGGTCAGGGAAAGATTGAGTAAGGAAAGGTGAGGGAGGGCTAATCAAAATCTAAGAGGATATAAATAAATCATATGGAAACCTACTTTTTTGGACAATGGAACACTCAGAAGCCATAGCTTGTTACTAGAAAATTTTCAGTGCCAGGGATGAGATATCTTCCAGTGAGTTGTTGGCCAGGGAGTTCCCTGATGCCTCCAAAACATTACAGGTCACAGCTGAGGCTCTTGGTTTCCCACCAGGAATAGATGCTTAATACCCAATTACTGAAGATGCCACATAGTTGGGCTGCAAGGCCACTGAGAAATCCTGTTGGAGCTGAGGTGAAATCGTCCTCCATGTAGACCAGCTGAGAGAAAGCTGGAAAAAGCCATGCTGCATGCAGCTCCACAGGAGAACGAGAAATCACTAGTGGAGATACTCAACAGTGGACACTGCAAGCCTCAAATTTGGCCAGCCAGGCCAAATGAGCCAATGGGTACAATAGTGGCATATGTGTTGTGGGGGAAACAACCACTCTCTAATTGGACTAGAGGCCTGCTCTATGGGAGGGAATACATCCCTGATACTGAAAACCTACAACAGGAGTGGTGATGAGCCCTAGAGGTGTAACATCTGCTGGTATCTGGCAAAATGTATATACTGTGCCACCAAACTGCCCAGTAAGCACTTCCCTTAATGTTCATACCCATATATTAATGCTACTCTCACATTTGGTTAGAGAACCTTCTCTTTTCAGATGACAGTGACCTTGGGATGACTCAGAAGGCACCATGGTGCCAAGAAGAAGTGACAGGAGTGCTCAGTACTGCAATATCTCTATCATACCTTCCAAGGCTCAAGGTCCATTGCCGAAGAGGAGGTGAAAAGAATGTAAGAGCCAAAGGAAGGACAGGACTCCTTACAACGTGCGCCTCCAGACACAAAATGGCCTGGATATCCATAACCTCACAGTGCCTGACACTACCCACACAAGACCATCATAATAGGAAGAAAAGATGATGACAACAAAATAAAAGAGACTGATAGAGAGGGGAAGGGGTGAGATGGATAGTGGAGTTTCAAAGGGGAAAGTGGGGGGAAGGGAGGGAATTACCATGAGTTATTATCTACAATTATGGAAATTGTAAATAAAAAATAAATTTAAAATTAAACAAGGGGCTGGGGAGATGACTTAGCGGTTAAGGCATTTGCCTGCAAAGCCAAAGGACCTCGGTTCAATTCCCCAGGACCCACTCAGTGGCTAGAGGCCCTGGTGTGTTTCCTCTCTCTCTCTCTCTCTCTCTCTCTCTCTCTCTCTCTCTCTCGCTATCAAATAAATAAAATATTTTTTAAAAAATTAAAAAGTTCTCTTTCTTGGCTAACTACTAGCCCTAGGCTTGGCCACAAGCAAAACAACTAGAAGTAACCAGTGAGAGCTGATGCCAGGAGACTGTAGTCTATATTAAAATGGTTGCTATAGCAGCAAATATTGCCACCAAATTAGAAAGAAAAGTATTATAATGTTCTGTGAACTCAAGAGACAGGTCAAGCTGGATAGAATACTGAGTCAAAATTCATAGAGCTTAGAGCTTGCTAGTCATAGTGGCACATGCCTGTAATCTCAGCATTTGGGAGGTAGAAGCAGGAGTATCAGCAAAGTCATTCTCACTACATAACTAATTCAAAGCCATCCTGGGATATAGAGTAAGATCTGTCCTAAATCAGACTCTTACGACAGTAAGGCCTAGTATCAAGCAGGAAAATAAAACAGGTATCTTCTCCCTGTGACCCTTCAGCCCACACAGTCCAACATCCTTCACAGCCAAAGCAAAACACCCACCTAGGAAATTCTACAATATTTCTTAAGAAAAGACCAAGGCCTGAACCATCTCCATAGAAAGAATTCCCCATGAGCCAGGTATGTGGCTCAGTGGGTAGGATGCCTGCTTAGCATGCCTGAAGCCCTGAGTTCGATCCCCGGCACTGCATAATCCAGATGTGGTAACATATGCCTAATTATAGCACTGGAGAAGTGGAGGTAGGAGAAGCAGAAGTTCAAGGCCAACTTCACTGTATAGCTAGTTTGTGCTTCAGCCTGAAATACATGAGGCCCTGTGGGAAAAAAAGAAAAAGAAAAAGAAGTCCCTGAGGTCTGCTCTACACAAGCAGTATGTGCTGTTCCGATGCCCATTACACCATGATTAATTCACCCCCAGAAGAGTTAGGAAACACTAAACACCATGCAGTGAGTGTTATTTAGAAGGTAGGGATTCAGAGATCCTCCCTTATACTGGGATCAGACAAGTTGGATTTAGTCCCAATTATCCATCAGTTCATTCAAATTGCTTTTCTAGGATAAAACAAAGGCTAAACTAGACAGTTTAAGGTCAGTTCAGTTGTTCTGTGGCTTAAAACACTGCGAGAAACCCTGACAATCCACAAAAAAACAGCTAAAGAATAACTTAAGGCTAGAGAAGCCATGGACTATCCCAAATGCAGATGCATTTATTTGAAGTGCTGCACCCCATAACAGCTAGTTTCCAACTCATTGTAGTACACAATTTAATATCTACCAATATATCTACCATACTCAACTTTCCAACAAACCACAGTTTTCATAATATAGCCTCATTTGGCTTTCCTTTCTTAAGCAAGGAAAGACACAGCATAGCCTTTTCTCCTCAAGACTAAACAATAAATGGCCAAGAGTACCATGATACTAGTATTGTGAGATATACTAATGAGGTAAATCAGCTCTCAAATCAAAAACTCTCCATTTTGAATTGGCACTCAGGAAGAAATAGCACTCTAGGAGCATAGAGGTACAAGATCCTAGCATTATTTGGCACATAGAAGGTGTTCAAATTGTAAAAAAAATTGTTTGAAGTGATATGTATTAAAAGCAGGTGGCCTAGAGGGATGAGTTACCTCCTGATGAGTTGTTGATCAGAGAGGCCACAGATGTCCCTAAAACAATATTGGCTATTATTGCTTTGGTTACCCACCAAAACTAGATGGTAAGTCCCTATTGCTGAAGGCAGCACATGCTTTGGTTACAGAACAAAGAATTCAAGTCTGAGCTGGCTAAAGATATCATCCAGGCTATCATCAGTATCAGAAGCGTTCTTACAGTTTAACCTATTACTAATATAGCTCCCTCAAGGTAAACTATGCAGACACTGGGCATCTACTGAAAGGACTTACCTAATGATTTGCTTCATTTAGATTTTTAATATATTTTTAGTATGCCTATACATGTATATGATGTGTATGTGTTGGGGGGGTGCATGGTCATGTATATGAGTATGGATTCACACATGCCACAGTGCAGATATAAAGGTCAAAGGACAACATTCTGGGGTTGGTCCTTGTCTTCCACCTAAGTTGAGACAAGGTCTCTCATTCTACTTGTTCATGCTATACTCACCCTTTAGCTTCCAGGAAATTTTCCTGTCTCTGCTTGCAGTCTTCCTGCAGACATATTGAGATTACAGATGCTTGTCGCTACTTCCAGCTTTTACATGGGATGTAGGGGTACAAACTCAGGCATTTGAACTTGTGCTGCAAGCACTTTATCCACGGAGCTATCTCCCCAGCCCCTTTGTCTGGTTTTTTTTTTTGTTTTTTTTTTTTTTTTTTTAGAGACAGGGGCTCATGTAGCCCAGGCTGGCCTTTAACAATGTAGCTGAGGATGACCTTGAACTCAATCCTTCTGCCTCTACTTGGAAAAGTACTAAGAACATAAGCATGTTATCACCATATCCAGCCTATCTACACCATTTGCAACATTATTTCCTTCAATACTATTCAATTGTTGCTCCTGTGAAACAGCTCTGATGAATGCTAAATATTCACTTTAATTAGCTCAATTATATACACAAGATTCAATGAAATTTAAGGGAAATTGAGACATGCAGAATTTTGTTCTCTTTTGATAAGCATGAAAGCTTAGTAAGATATCTTTGTGAGGGTGAGGCAGGTGGACTGTCACAAGGCCATCTTGGTCCATGGAGACTTTGTCTCAAAAAAACAGAAAAAAAATCTGTTTATATTAATTTTGTAAACACATTCTATCAAGACTTAGAATTTCAGTCACTGGCAGGTACCTATACATTCACAAAACTTCTAATTACTTTTAAGGACTTTTTTATTTAAACAAAAAGTAAACCAGGGCTGGAGAGATGGCTTAGGGTTTAAGGCACTTGCTTGCAGTGACTAAGGACTCAGATTCAATTCCCCAGTGCAAGCCAGATGCACAAGGTGATGTATGCATCTGGAGTTTGTCTGCAGTGGCTAGAGGCCCTGGCACTCCCATTCTATCTGCCTCTCTTTCTCTCTCAAATAAATAAATAAGATAAAACATTTTTTAAAAAGTAAGCCAAGGGGGCTGGAAAGATGGCTTAGCAGTTAAGGTGCTTGCCTGTGAAGCCTAAGCACCCATGTTCAACTCTCCAGATCCCACATAAGCCAGGGGAACAAAGGTGAGGCAAGTGCAGGGTTGCACATGCCCACTAGGTGGCACAAGCATTTAGAGTTCTATTGCAGTGGCTGAGGCCCTGGCATGCCAATTCTCTCTCTCCCCCACTGTCTGTAACATAAAAAAATCCTTAAGAAGTAAACCAATTGAATCTATAAAAGAATAATAGGGGGCTGGAGAAGTGGCTCAGCAGTTAAAAGTGCTTGCTTGCAAAACCTGATGGCCTGAATTCAATTTCCCAGTACCCACATAAAGCCAGAGGCACACAGTGGTGCATGCATTTAGAGTTAATTTGCAGTAGCAAGAGGCCCTGGTTGGCTTTCTTTATCTCTCTCTCTATCTCTCTCCCCTCCTCCCTCTTTCTCTCCTAGTAAATAAACAAAAACATTTTTTAAATGATAGGGTCTTCTTACATGTAAAGAGAACAAAAACTCAAATTCAGTTTTACTTTCTATTTCTTAACATGCACCTTCCAAATTCATGTAATCCTGAGCTAACTCTTCAAAGTGATAGTTTTTATGCCACAAATGATAATCTGAAATTGAAAAGGTTTTCAGCTCTATCAAGCATAAAATAAGAGGGATGAACAACAAAGCCAGTCAATTATGAAAACCAGCCCCATCACCTGACCATTAGACAGCCCCAAAGAAGCTGGCCTTTCTACTATTGCTTTTTTTTATTTTTTCTTCTGGGGCCAAAGAATGAGGTGGAGTAAGAAGGAGAAAAGATTGTGAGTTAAGAGACACATGATAAACTCAGTCCTACCTTTCAAAGATCAGACAGATTCTGTTCTATCTCTGAAGATCAGAGCAATTCTAGCCATGAAAAGCCCAGCCCTGATAGTAGCCAGATCTCCACCCCTCCAGGGACCCTGAGTCTAGAACTTCCAGCGGGGGCTGGGGGGTAGACTCCCAGGAACATACTAGGGACCTAAGACAGGATGTTGCCAAGCAACACTATTAGAACAGAGTTCAGAATAATTGTAGCTGTCATCACATCTCATCCATACAGAATTAGATTTGGAAGCACAGGGAAAGACTAAATGACCTCTAAATGTCCCTTCCAGCTCCACCATTCAGTGTAAGAACTATAAGACAATGAGAGGCCAGAGAATAGGCACCACCCTTTTTTACTTATTTTTTTTTTGTCTTGAGGTTTTTTGTTTGTTTGTTTTTGTTTGTTTGTTTTTGTTTTGTTTTTGTTTTTGTTTTTGAGGTAAGGTCCAACTCTAGCTCAGGCTAACTTGGATTTCACTATGTAGTCTCAGGGTGGCCTCGAACTCATGGCGATCCTCCTACCTCTACCTCCCAAGTGCTAGAGTTAAAGGTATGTGCCACCATGCTCTGCTCTTTTGAGGCCTTTTTTGAGACATAGTCTACCTGTTTAGCCCAGGCTGACCTGGTGCTCAATATGTGGCCTAGGTTTGCCTCAAACTCACAGCAATCCTCCTACCTCAACCTTCCAAATTCTACCATTATAGGCATGAGCCACCACGGCTGGCAACACTACCGTTAAAACATGTTACTATCAGGGTTGGAAAGATGGCTCAGCGGTTGAAGGCACTTGCTTACAAAGTCTGATGGCCTGGGTTTGATTCCCCAGTCAGTACCCGTGGTAAAGCCAGACGCACAAAGTGGCACATGTGTCTGGAAATTGTTTGCAATGGCGAGACACCCTGAAGCACCCATACACCCTCTCTCTCTCTCTCTCTCTAAGTAAATGAATAAATAATTTTTAAAAATGCTACTATTAGCTAGAAATGGTGTTACACACCTTTGGTTCCAGCATTCAGGAGGCCAAGGTAGGAGGATTGCTGTGATCCTATGGCCAGCCTGAGACTACATAGTGAATTCTAGGTCAGCCTGGGCTACAGTGAGACCCTACCTCAAAAGAAAATTGCTACTGCTACAGGCATTTACAGAATAATAGAATGGTCAATACCATTCCTATCACTGACTCACAGACCAATCTTTTCTTCCTCAAACTTAAATTAGTCCTAGTCTTAGAGGGTCCCCAAAAGGCCCTCCTGCTTGACTAATCTCTCCCTGTCCAGAAGACTGCTCATAAACAAGACAAGAAGGGTTTCTGTTCTGTCTCTATCATGTATACTTTTACAAAGGGTTCTATGAACTGGAGAATGAAAAAAGTGGAAAGAAGCTAGTAGTGGTGGCATACACCTATAATCCTAGCACCTAGATGACACAGGCAGATGGATGAGCACCTGGAGTTCAAGGCCAGCCTGGACTACATAGCAAGACTGTCTCAAAATAAGCAAATGAAAAAAACAAGGTGGAGTAGTTCACACCTGGAATCCTAGCCCTCAGGTGGCAGAGGCAGGAGGAATTCAAGGCCAGCTGGGGCTACACAGGGAGACCCTATCTCAAAAACAGTGGAGGGAGCCGGGCACAGTGGCACAAACCTTTAATCCTAGCACATGGAAAGTAGAGGTAGGAGGATCACCATGAGTTCAAAGCCACCCTGAGACTACATAGTGAATTCCAGGTCAGCCTGAGCTAGAGTGAGACCCTACCTCAGAAAACTAAAAAATAAAATAAAATAAAATAAAATAAAGTGGGGAGCACCAGGCATGGTGATGCACACCTTTGATCCCAACAGAGGTAGGAGGATCACCAAGAGTTCGAGGCCAGTCTGGAAATACAGAGTGAAATCCAGGCCAGCCTGTGCTAGAGTGAAACCTCGCCTCAAAACAACAACAACAAAAAAGTGGAGAGGCAGAAGCTTCTCACACAACCTTCATTCCTGATCCCTTGCCCCACCCTGAAGTCTATAAGCAGGGTTGGTTCAAAGGTTAGAAGACTGAGATTCTGCCCCCTATTCACCAAGTACCACTTTAGTGCCACTTGAGTGGCTCAAGCAATTCTAGGAATGGCAAGAAAATAAACAGTCCACACAGCCCCTGTTAAAGTTTAGCTGAATGTAGACCCAGAAGTCTTCAAATGCTTCAAGCAGCTGGGCTCTGTCTACTCACATGGATGGTACCATCAAATGACCACTTGATTCTTTCCCCTGATCTGCTGGTGATCCACGTCTAAAATCTCAGCGAATTAGAGATATTTCCCTCCCCATGTCTGACCCTCTCAGACCTAGATTCAACTCCTAGCTTTGCAAATGGTGCATTGCATCACTCTAGGTTAGTCCTTCCCTACCACAGGTTTCAATTTCCCCATATATACGACAGGAAGGGTTGGACTTGGTAGTAGTAAAACACTTTTTGAATTCTAGAGTTGGGAGATTGCTCAGTGGGTAAAGTGCTTGTTGGGCAAGCATGAGAATGTGAATCCAACTCCTTAGTACTCATGTAAAAATGCCAGGCATAGTGGCACATGCCTGTAATTCCAGCACTGGGGAGGCAATGACAAGTGGATCCCTAGGACTTAGTGGCTAGCTAACTTAGCCAAATCAGTAAGCTCTAGTTTCATTGAGAGATCCATTCTCAAAAAACACAGTGGAGCCAGGTGTGGTGGCACACACATTTAATCCCAGCACTCAGGAGGCAGACGTAGGAGGACTGCTGTGAGATCGAGGTCATCCTGAAACTACATAGTGAATTCCAGGTCACTCTGGGATTGAGTGAGACACTACCTCAAAAAATAAAAAAAATCACAGTGGAGAGCAATTAAGAAGAACACCCAACATCAACTTCTGGTCTCCACATAAATGCACACAATGCACACATACATACACATGCCCCTAAACTTCTAACACTACAAGGCATTGTGGTACATGCCTCTAATCCCCTAGCATGTGGGAGGTCAAGAGTTAAAAGCCAACATGAGCCAAATTAAGACCCTGTAGACCTTGTCGGTAACCAAATAAATAGTAAATAAACTCTAATAAATCATAGGAATGAAACAAAGACCTCAAGAACATCTTTAAAATTCAAAATCTTTTCCTAGAGAATCCAGAATTAAGTCTTTGTGATTTAAATAAAGTTCAAGATGGTAATGATGGAGAAAAATTCCTTTCTATCTACAATTTTCTTATCTCCAGAAGTTATAGGTGGGTGTAGCATAGGGCACAAATCTATAATCGCAGTACTCAGGAGGCTAAAGCAGGAGGATTGCCACCAGTTTGAGACCCGTCTGGGCTACATCATGAGTTACCAGCCATCCTGGGCTATAGTGTGGTCACTGTATCTTTTAAAAAAAAAAAAAAGAAGACCAGGGCTGGAGGGATGGCTTAGCAGTTATGGTGCTAGCCTGTAAAGCGAAAGAACCCAGGTTTGATTCCCCAGGACCCACATAAACCAGATGCACAAGGTGGCACATGTGTCTGGAGTTCCTTCGCAAGCACCTGAAGGCCCTGGCACACTCATTCTCTATCTATGTGCCTCTCTCTCTCTCTCTCGAATAAAATAAATATTCTTTAATTTTTTTATTATTTATTTGAGAGAGATGCAGAGAGAGAGAGAGAGAATGGGCACACCAGGGCCTCCAGCCTCTGCAAATGAACTCCAGATGCATGCACCACCTTGGGCATCTGGCTTACGTAGGTCCTGAGGAATCAAATCTGGGTCCTTTGGCTTTGCAGGCAAGAACCGTAACCACTGAGAAATCTTCCTAGCCCATATTTTTTTTTAAATACCAGACTCAGGAAACTAACAAACCAGAAGTACAGTCCAAGAAGGTCATGTCTTAACAGATTTAATGCAGGCTGGCCTGACTTGGAGAAGATGGATATAAAAGTGAAACTGACCATGGTCAAACAGTAGACATGGCTCATATGAATGAAAGCATTAATTTTTTTTCATTACCCTTCTTATGTCATACTTCATAAATAACATACACCAGTAGAGAAAGAGTAAAAGCCATGCATGGTGGCTCACACCTGCAATCCCAGAACTGGGGAGGCTGAGGCAGGAGAACCGCCAAGAGTTTGAGGCCAGCCTGGGCTAGAGTGAGACCTGTCTAAAAAAACACCCAGAGAGGGCAATGGAATACATGTGGTAAGAAAGCAGAAGGGAAGAATAACGGGAAGAAAGAGAGCTAGCCAGAAAGAAGGAACAGGGGAGGGGCAAGGGAAGGAGGGGAATAAATGAGAACAAAGTATGACACATATGTATGAAGAGGCCATGATGAAATCCATCACTGTATAAGGTAAAGTGAAAAAAATTCATAATAAAAAGGAGGCAGTGGAAACAAGAAAGAGACCCAAAAAGAGGCTTATAGAAAAATCTTTATAAATCAGTCAGTAGGCATTTTTCCCTCTTTACAAAATCACTTTTCATTTGCAAGGGGAAAGGTTTAGAGGCAGGGAGTGTGGAAAAGTTCCATGTCATAAAACCACAGGCAGCAGGCTGAGGGAGTAGAGTACCTAGCATGCACAAAGCCCTATGTTCTATCCCCAGCACCATATAAAATCTGGCAGGGTGGCATAAAACTGGGTGTGGTGGTGAATCCCAAACAGAAGCTGGACGATTACTGAAAGTTTGAAGCCATCCTGGGCTACAGGTTGAGTTCCAGGCTAGCCTGAGCTGTATAGCAAGGCCATCTCAAAAAAAATAAATAAAACATAAAAGTCGGGCATGGTGGCACACATCTTTAATCCTAGCACTTGAGAGGCAGAGGTAGGAGAATCAACAAGAGTTCGAGGCCATCCTGAGACTACGTAGTGAATTCCAGGTCAGCCTGGGCTAGAGCAAGACCCTACTTCAAAATAAATAAATAAATGAATAAATAAAATAACTTTGGTGTTTCTCATGAGCAAAGTTCTAGAAAGGTAAGAATAACTTGGTAGTGAAGCTGGAATAGTGCAAGGTGGCAAATAAACCTCAGTTTATACCCAAAGAATGTCCCCACTCCACCACTTGCTATACTCTTCTCCTCCCAGGGCCTTTAATCCCTTCCCAAGGCTTCTAGTCACTACCAAAGCTCTACAAGTCTGAGGCAGTTCTCGGGAGATGAATGTGGGAGCACTGCATAGCCTAAGCCAGCCCAACAGGCTGCTCCACCTGAGACTCAAACCACGGTGGTCACCAGGCCTTCATGAGCAAGGGCCCCAGCAGCCATTTGGCATGACTTGCACAAAAGCAAGCAGAGCTCATTAGTCAAGCATACTCCCTCCCCCACCACTCCCTCCTGGGCATCCGGCCCCTCAGGCTCCATTCTCAAGAGGCTTCTCCTCTTCTAGCAATAGCCAGTGGGGTGGAGACCAGATCTCAAAATCCAAGCACTTTATAGAGGTGTGGCCCCCCACAGGACAGAATTCATACCTCACAGAACAGTCCCAAGGGGAACAGGAAGGCATTAGGTAATGGGAAGGACAGGGATTTGGCTGGCGGGTGGCGGGAAGGGACAAACCCATCCTCTTTCAGTAGGTTGAGTAGGCCTTTCTTTAGAGCGGTGCATAGTGAAGCGCTGGCGCCCCTGGGGTACAGGAAGTAACTTGGGTGGTAAGTCTCTTTCAGTCCCTCTACACCTCTTACCTCCTAGTGGGAAGCGACAAGAGCCACGGGGGTGGCTATGGGGAAAGTGGATAAGGGCATGGGATCCGCCCTGATCAATCAACTTCCTCCCTTCTCCTTCCTTCCTCCCCTGTTACCATGGGGTCCCTCTGTGAGAGTGGCAGCCTTACCCTAGGAAAGGCACCAATTCCTAGGCCGGGAAAAGTGTGCTCAGAACTAGAGTCTTCTTCCCGGTGACTACTACCATTAGGGGACAGTGGGATTCTGGAACCTCAAGGAGAGCTTTTTCACGCTCACATCCCAGACTCAGGGAACTGCACCCGGAGAAAGAGACTGGCCCCGCCCTATCCACACTTGTAGCCCGGACACCCCTTCACTCCCTAGGGTGAGCCACACCAGAAGCCCTCTCCAGTCTCCTCCTCCACCTCCGGCCAGGACTGCGACAGGGCATCCCAGGCGAGCTGGTTGACGGCCAAGCCCGCGGCCATCACTATAGGACTACAAGGACCAAACTAGAAT
Source organism: Dipus sagitta (assembly GCA_036346955.1). NCBI lineage: Eukaryota > Metazoa > Chordata > Mammalia > Rodentia > Dipodidae > Dipus > Dipus sagitta. The sequence goes on along the minus strand of CM070776.1, from coordinate 55,763,694 downwards.
CCCCAGGGTCTACAGAGCCCGTCCCCCGCACTTACCGTCTTGGGCATGGTGGCGGCAAAGGCGACGGAGTTAGTGAAGTTTAGCTAGAAACAGTTGGGCTGCACTGAGAACACAGCAAAGTCGGTTCGGACTCCGGGAAGCCGGGGACTCAGATTGGGTCCCTCTCTAGCGTCCGGGCGACTGCTCGGTTTCCTGCTAACGGACCACGAATTCACAAACCCCACCCAGGAAAGAGCCACCCCCTTTACGCCGCCCGCTCCTTTATGTGGCCCGCTTCCGCGCCGCTCCCCGCCCTCGCGCCCGCCTTCCCGCGGGCCTGAGGCCTGGCCCCGCCCTGCCCAGCCCGGCCCGGCCCGGCCCGCCCGGCCTGGCCCAGCCTCACCCGCTTGTGGGAGGCCAGGCAGCGCCCACGCATCCCAAGGAGACCTCCCACTCGAGACCCAAGTCCACCTTGCTCCTGTCCCACCTTCTTCAGGGTCCTTAGCCCTCCACATTCCGACCACTCGGCCCCGCCCCCACTCTGGGCCAGAGCTGAACTGGAGGCCACACCCTGGCAGATGCTTACGCAGCCCCTGACTGCAACTTTCCACTGATGGGGAACTTGCTGCCTATTAGGGATGCCCGGTCCCTCTCATGGCAGCCTTGCCTCTTAGAAAGTTCTTCAGGAGTACACTGGAACACTTTTACTCTATGATTTCCACTAGTGCCTCAGCTAAGCATCCTAGGATCACAACAAATCCTCTACTGTCCTTAATAATTCCTCCAGGATTTGCAGATCCTAGTCGCCAGGAAACTTGGCAAAGCTACCTCATGTCCTGACACTTCATCCATTCTCTTCTGTATGACTCTTTTCCATCATAATTCCTCCCCACCGGGGCTTGGGCCTCATTTTCTTCAGAATTCAGATACTTGTCTGTCTTCCATTCACATTCCTTCCTCCAATTCTCAGTCTCCACCCTCCTCAGTGCTGTGATCTTTTAGGCATTCACCAACACATTCATTTTGTTTGTTTGTGACAGGTTCACATAGCCTAAACTGGTCTCAAACTCCACAGGAACTCCACACGTAGTGGAAGTTGGCCTTGAACTCCTAATCCTCTTACATTCACTTCCCAAGTGCTGGTATTACAAGTGTGCCACCAGCCAGGTTCAACAATTCACCCATTTTATTTTATTTTATTTTATTTAGCAAGGAGAGAGAGAGAATGAGTGGGCCAGGGCCTCCTACTGGGAAATCTAATTGGGCCATCATGCTTTGCAAGCAACCACCTTTACCCGCTGAGCCATCTCTCCAGACTCACCTTTTTTTTGAGTCAGCAGCTCATGTAGTTCAGGCTGCCCTTGAACTCCTGGTCCCCTTGCCTCTTCCTCCTGAGTGCTAGGATCATAAAATTGTGCTGCCACACTCAGCTCAGATTCACTTTATTTAATTTTATATTTATTTTATTTTATTTGAGAGAGAGTATGGGCACACCAGGGCCTTCAGCCACTGCAAGCAAACTCAGATGTATGTGCCACCTTGTGTATCTGGCTTACGTGAGTCCTGGGGAATGAAATCTGGATTCTTTGGCTTTGCAGGCAAGATCTTACCTGCTAAGCCATCTCTCCAGCCCTCACATTCACTTTGTTATAAACCTATATAATTCTCTCAGGTGAGATGTATCCAAAATCAGTTCCTTGGGGTGTGTCTGTAAGCTCCCTTTCTACTTTTGTCAATGTCACAAAAACCCAGAACAACATTTTTCTAGACTATAACAGCTATTCAGTTAAGTTTTAGTTGGAAACTGTCCAGCCCTCATCACCTTCTCTCTGCTGGCAACTGTGCAGGGGCATGGCTAGGTGTCTTTTCTGAGACAGGGCACCACATACCTAAGTGATGCAAAGCCAAGCATGGAATACTGGAAAGAATATTTGAGAAGGGTGGCCAAGGTCACTGTGTGGTCACTGTGTGCTCTACAATAAGTCCTTTCCTCTCTCTGGGTTCTCGGGTTTCCTCTTCTGGTGGTTTAAATAGACAGCCCCCAATATATTCAGCATTTTATTAGTTTTATTAGATCTAAACTAGATCTGCAGCCACCGGGCTGGAGGAGGTATCACTGGGCAGGTTTGGTGGTGGGCTTGAAATTCTAGTATAAAGATATGCAAAGAGCTTAGTTCTACCTGGAGTTCCTGAAGTGTGCTGTGTAGTGTAGCTTGTGGCTTGGATTTTCTCTCTCTCTTTTTGGGCCTGTGAAAGCAGGGCCAGCTTCTTCTGTCATTATGGAACTTCCCCTGGATCTGTAAGCTTCAATATATCCCTTCCTTCCATAACTGTGCCTGTTCAGGAAGTCCATTTCAGCAAACCTAAAGCTGTCTGCTACAGAAATTGGTTCCAGGAGTAGGGTGAGATAAACCTGACCATGTAGATTTTGATCCTTTGAAACTTTTGTTTTGAAACAATGGACATAGACTTGGTGCTTACAACTAAAGATGCCTTCTAGAGCAGTAAGCCAAATATTATGGATTATTCTGATGAAAGTTTGAAAATGCTAAGTTCAGACAGTATTAAACTTGGAGGCTTAACTTATGAGCTTTCTAAAGGGGAAGGAAAGACTACAGAGGACTTTGTTGGAACTGGGCTACTGGCATAAGGGCTGGCTGTATTCTGCTGCTGAGGCCCAGAGAGTTTGATCAAGATTAAATGTATAATGGACTGATGTGCTTGGCTAAAGATATTAGACTGAAAGATTTAAGAGTTTAAAAAACCTCAAACAAGTTAAAATTGCAGACACTGAGATTGGTTTTAGGTTACTAAAACTTCTATTAACAATCTTAAAGAAGATGGCCCAACTGCATTACATTAAAACAATACAGCCGGGCGTGGTGGCACACGCCTTTAATCTCAGCACTCGGGAGGTAGAGGTAGGAGGATCGCCGTGAGTTCGAGGCCACTCTGAGACTCTATAGTGAATTCCAGGTCAGCCTGAGCTAGAGTGAGATACTACCACGGGGGGGGGGGGGAAGAAGCGGCTCTCATGGAGTCAGCTAGTGTGAGGCTGGGGAGTGCTGAGCCACGCGTCATGCCCTGCGCTGCCCAGACCAGCGAACAATACAGTCAAGATGGCTAAAGGTGACCCCAAGAAGCCAAATGGCAAGATGTCTGTCTATGCCTTCTTTGTGCAGACTTGTAGAAAAGAACATAAGAAGAAAAACCCAGAGGTCCCTGTCAATTTTGCAGAATTTTCTAAGAAGTTCTGAGAGGTGGAAGACAATGTCCAGCAAGGAAAAACCCAAGTTTGATGAAATGCCGAAGGCGGATAAAGTGCACTATGATCGAGAAATGAAAGATTATGGACCAGCTAAAGGAGGCAAGAAGAAAAAGGACCCCAATGCCCCCAAAAGACCACCGTCTGGATTTTTCTTATTCTGTTCAGAATTCCGTCCCAAGATCAAGTCCACAAACCCTGGCATCTCTATTGGAGATGTGGCCAAGAAACTGGGGGAGATGTGGAATAACTTGAGTGACAGCGAGAAGCGTCAGCAATGCGGCCTAGCTGAAGGGGAAGTACGAGAAGGATGTTGCAGACCGTAAGTCCAAAGGGAAGTTTGATGGCCCCAAGGGTCCTGCCAAAGTTGCCCAGAAAAAGGTGGAAGAGGAAGATGAAGAGGAGGAGGAGGAGGAAGAGGAGAAGGAAGAGGAGGATGAATAAACTGCTTATCTGTCCCTTTGTGAATACCTTAGAGTAGGGAGTACTGTGACTGACACTTCTCTCCTTGGAGCCATGTCTACTGCCCTCATTTGGGTTAATCACAAAACTTGATCACGATCATACTGTAGTCTCTCAAAGTGTCTGTGGTTTACATGAAATGGCCATGGGTGTTCAGAGCACCCTGAAACTGTATCAAAGTTGTACATACTTCCAAGCATTTTTAAGATGAAAAGGCACTCTCTTGTTCTCCTCACTCTGTGCACTTTGCTGTTGGTGTGACAAGGCATTTGGAGATGTTTCTGGCATTTTGTTTTCAACTTGTAAGGTGGTGTTAGCTCTATGGTTATTGGCTGGAAATCCTGAGTTGTCAACTGTACATATCTATAGTTTGTAAAGAGAACAAAACAACAGAGACAAACTCTTGATGCTCCTTGTGTGGCATGGAGAATGGGGGGGAGATGCCTTTTTGAGGGGCTTGTAGCTCAGGGCGTGCACTGTGAGGCTGGACCTGTTGATACTGCAGTGAGCATCCATTTAGCTTCAGGTTGTCTTGTTTTGTATATAGTGACATAGCATTCTGCTGACATTCTTAGTTGTGGAAAAAGGGGGTGGGGTCAGTTGGCATGAGAAGTGTTTGGAGTTATTCTTTTAGTTAAGTGCAGTAGATTTTCAAACTTCGTTTCTAAACTAGAACTTGGCTCAGCAAAGCAAAAGAACTACTGCATCATTGAAAGTTCAAGGGCCCTCTGTACTTAAACACAGTTTGCAACATTCTGTTATTTTTTGTATGTTTAGAATGCTGAGATGTTTTTGAAGCTAAATAAACAGTATTACATTAAAAAAAAAAAAACAATAGAAAGAATGCCTGAGGAAAGACTATGATAAAAATACAAACTCTTTTGGTAAAGAGTTGAGTGCAAAAGAAATCTTCTTTTCAAGGTTATGATTTTTTAATCCCTGAATTTAAAAATATGGTTGTGTCCTGCACATCTGATATTAGTTTGGGAAGCATAAAAATACATGGAGCGAGTAAAAAAGCACACAGATAGTTCCAGGAGCCGCTGCTGAGATGCAAAATGATGCAAGACATGATGACCCTGATAGGCTGGAAAAGCCTTTGGAAGATGGACCGTGGTTTGCATAGAGACCTAAAGACATTTTGGATATACCAAGACTATGCAAGGGCTACCATGGAGGCTGTAAGCTAGGGATGAAAGTTTCCCTGGCTAATCAGCCCAGCTGGAGGGGTGGAATTGAAAAATCCAGAGACTGCCAGTCACTGGACTTAAACTGCAGAAGTTTGATATTTGCTTGATGGTGGTTGAGTTTACATTGTTCTGGTCTCTCCTTACTATGTCTTATACCAGTTAAAAATATTTATTCTGAAGCCAGGCGTGGTGGCGCACACCTTTAACCCCAGCACTCGGGAGGCAGAGATAGGAGGATCGCCGAGAATTCGAGGCCACCCTGAGACTACATAGTGAATTCCAGGACAGCCGGAGCTAGAGTGAAACCCTACCTCGAAAAACCAAAAAAAAAAAAAAAAAAAAAAAAAAGTCTACTCTGGGTCTTTATATGTTAAAAGCATGTAAGTTGTTTGGTTTTTACAGGACTCACAGCTAAGAGACAATCTTAAATCTTGGGACTTTAGAACTATATTAAGTTGATAAACACTGTGGGAGACCTTTAAAATTGTATTGGATACAATTTACAATGTGTGATGGTTTTTAAATCTATTGGGGGCCAGGGGCGGAATGTGGTAGTTTGAATAGATGGCCCCCAGTATTTTCAGTTTTTTATTAGTTTGTACTTTGGATCTTCAGCCATCTGGCTGGAGGAGGTGTCACTGGGTGGATCTTAAATTGTGGTGGTGGGTTTAAAATTCCAATCTAAAGACATGCAAAGTGCCTAGTTCCACCTGGAGTTCCTGAAGTGTGCTGTGTGGTATAGTTTTTGGCTTGGGGTTTTCTCTCTTTCTTTTTGTACCTGTGAAAGTAGGGCCAGCTTCTTCTGCCATTATGGAACTTCCCCTGGATCTGTAAGCTTCAATAAGTCTCTTTCTTCCATAACTGTGCCTGGTCTGGAAGTTCATCTCAGCAAACCTAAAGCTGTCTGATACAGCCCTTCTGTAACAAAGACCGAACTACTGGGCTTCAAAGGGCCTTTCCCACTCAGACACTCTAAAAGGATAAGAAAGCATGTAGCCTTCCTAAGAAAAATAAATGAATCCAATGGGCTTGCACAAAGTCATGCCTTTGCACTCAGAAAACCTCGTCCCTCCTCATATTGTTTTCCAACTTAGCAGTGTTCATAAGGTCCTGTACCTCAGTTTCTCTCACTGATGCCAAGATTTATTGACAAGTGCAAAGATAAACAAAACTCTCTGCCAAGATAATTTCCTTGAACTAAGCATTTGTACAGAGGAAGAGCGGTGCTTATTAGAAAGCCAGGGTAGAAATGGCAGCCAGTCACAGTCTTTGATTCTTCCATGAACATTCTCCAATTTTTTTCCCCAAGAAGTTCAAGGAATTCACTCATTCCTTCATTCATTGTCCCCTAGAGCCCACAGGATACTGGCACTAGGATAAATGCCTAAAGGAAAAGGAGAAGTTGATTGGAAAGTACTCCAACTTTCTGGAAAGTGTAAATCCCCTATGTGTCATTCTCTACTTCCCATACCAACATCCTCCCCCTTTGTATGCATACACACCCATTCACATACAAAGAAAAGCTGGGTAGTATGTCAAACAGCTGACCACACTATTAAAAGGACCAAGGGGGTACAAGAATCCAAGTGGAATGGGATAAAATGCTATAGGTAGGGGAAGGTAGATGTGTGTGAAGGAAATATGTGAAAAGAGGGTCTGAAGGAGATGGGTGGACTTGAAACTAGGGAAGTAGAGGGTTGGGAAATGGAGAACATAGACTATCAGATGCATTGCTTAAAAATAAAAACAGGGCTGAAGAGATGGCTTCATAGTTAAGGCGCTTGCCTGCAAAGCCAAAAGGCCCAGGTTCAGTTCCCCAGTGCCCACATAACAGCCAGATGTGCAGGCTCACACATGTGCCTGGAGTTTGTTTGTAGTGGCTAGTGGACCTGGTGCACCCTTTCTCTTCCCCCTCTCTCTCTCTCTCTCATAAATAAATAAATAAATAACAAAAACAGCCAGGCAAGAAGACTGACACCTGTAATCCCAGCACTTGGGAGACTGAGGCAGGATGACAGCCACAAGTTGGAGGCCAACCTGGTCTACATAGTGAGAAACATAAAAATACAGAAGCAAAGAAACAACAAAGATAGACCACTTGGCCTTCACTTGAGAGGAACTGAGGATCAGAAAAGTGAAAGGACTTACCCAAGACCAAACTAGTAGTTTGGAGAATAGAGTAACAAAAGAGACAGAGAACTCACTTAAGAAGTTGTAATAGGGGCTGGAGAGATGGTTTAACGGTTAAGCACTTGCCTGTGAAGCCTGAGGACCCTGGTTCAAGGCTCGACTCCCCAGGACCCACGTTAGCCAGATGCACAAGGGGGCGCACGCATCTGGAGTTCGTTTGCAGTGGCCGGAGGCCCTGGCGTGCCCATTCTCTCTCCCTCTCTCTATCTGACTCTTTCTCTCTCTGTCTGTCACTCTCAAATAAATAAATAAAAATAATTTAAAAAAAAAAAAAGAAGTTGTAATAGTACAAGCAGCACTTTTGATGGGAAAAAACAAGGAAGTAGTTCCCCACTTCACTAGACAGAAGCCGGTTATGATGAATATGGTCACACAGGTGAACATCACTAAGAGATTAGACTTGAAACACTTTGGCTAGAAAAGACCCATTTCAGTTGAATATAGGCAAAATGTAGGCAGCTATAGGGCTGTTTGGTTCTTTAAAACAGCCAGAGAAAAATTTCCTGAAGCTTCTGGTAGCCAGCTTGGAAAGGAATTATGGCTAAACATCATCCAGATTTGATTTTTTTTTTGTCAAAGGCCAGCTGGCATTGCTATTAGAAGATTGTGTGAAAAGATGTGAAGGCAAGTGCCTGATCTGACTCCTATGCTCATCCCGCACTCTGGTGCGCATATGTGATGAGTGCACCTGTGGATCTTATCAGGAATGCTGTGTGATCTCTGGAGACTTTGGAGTCTCTGATACCTGTTCTTGAAAAAGAGTGTACCATTTAGGAGAAAGATATGAGTGGATACAAAGCTTTCCAGCTGACTTTTCCACCTTTTATTTTGTACCATTTTGTCATCCCTGGAAATCTCCTGTGGTCTATAGAGAATGTAAAGTTTAGCTAGTCAACTAGGTTATAGTTTCTTCAAGCTTTTGAGCCAAACTGAGTGTGGTCTAATAGAGGGAAGATATTCTATATTAAACAAAAGAGATTGTGGGATGGAGAGATGGCTCAGCTTGCAACTAAATAAATAAAAGCTTAAAAAAGAAAGAAGCCGGATGTGGTGGCGCATGCCTTTAATACCAGCACTCGGGAGCCAGAGGTAGGAAGATCACTGTGAGTATGAGGCCACCCCGAGACTCCATAGTGAATTCCAGGTCAGCCTGGGCTACAGTGAAACCCTACCTCGAAAAATCAAAAAAAAAAAAAAAAAAAAAAAAGAAAGAAAGAAAGAAAGAAAGAAAGAAAGAAACTGAGAAAAAATGGTGGGCGTGGTGACACACACCTTTAATCCCAGCATTTGGCATGCAGAGGTAGGAGGATCGCAATGAGTTAGAGACCAGCCTGGGACTACGGAGTTAGTTCCAGGTCAGCCTGGGCTACAATGAGACCCTACCTTAAAAAAGCCGAGAAAGAGAGAGAGGCAGGTTGTTTCTTACATCTTCATATCCCATGCCTATAAGGTCAGAATTTATCCCCCATCAAGCAACTTCTTAATGTGATAATATGTGACTTGAGGGTTAGACCAATCTTCCTGGGAACAGATTAATCTCCACAATTCAGTTTAAATGTCATGAGATTTATGTGAGTGTTTGTGGAGAGAAAGACATAGCCATCCACAGTTAGGTTGGCTCCCCTGGGAGAAGTAAGAAGTATGAAGAGATTTGGGTTTTTAGATGAGCTGAATTCAGAAGGCACAAGGAAGGCCAGATGAGCCTTTTTCAAACAGAGAATTAGAATAAAGACCAGCCTGAGCAGAGGGTAGGACAGCGACATTCTACAGCTAAAGTCCAAGGAAGCTACAGACATCTTAATCACGGAGCAAGAGATACAAAAGGAGGAGACTGGGCATGGACTGTAGGGCCAGATTTGGTTGACAGTTGGAAAAGCCTGGAATTCATTGAGTACTGGGATTATTCTGGAGGTGCAGTAAGACTATGTATCAAAGTCAAGAGAATGTCAATAACTGCATCAGGCTGATCTATGTGAAAGCCTGAGCCAAGCTTGAGAGGAATGAAATTGGATTTGCAATCACCTCTCTATGTATTACTCCCATCATAGAGTAAAACTTGCTGCCATAAGGAAGCTTCTGAATTCTAAATGACATTCTTCCCTCTTCAGAGGACACAGTGCTGTAAAGTCAATACCAGAGAGGAATTGGGTGGAGAGAAGTCCTGAATTTTAGGGACAATTTGGATGAGGGAACCCCCACTACCACTCAATCCCTTGGACGGCAGTAGTTGAAATTTCCCCATCACCAAGAAATATTTGGGTTTTAGAGAGAGTTTCACATTGTAGTCCATGCTGGCCTCAAGCTGGTAACAAACTCCTGCTTCTGGCCCCTTAGTGCTGATATTACAGGTGTATGCCACTATGCCCAGAAATAAGAACTTTTTTAGGGCTACCTTCATTTTTATCATTGTTGGAAATACTTTCTTGCATCTAAATTTGATGTCTTCTGCTTTACTCTGTTCTTGATTAATCCATAGGTAAGGAATGAACTAAGCCTCTGAGGATGCTCTTCCTCTCTTCACAGAAGAGAAATGTATCAGAGAGAAATAGGGCAGTGCCAGGATTTGTAACTTGAAGCTACCTGATACTACTAAGGAATACACTGAGTTCACTGCAATAGAGAGTTCACCCTGTGTAACAATATGGCTGAGAATGCCTTGCTTTAACTGTCTTAAGTCTCCGTGTTCTATACTTACTTTTTCTTTTGTTTCGGGTTTTCTTGTGTTTTGTTTGTTTTGTTTTGTTGGTATTTTTAATTTTTTAAAATATATTTGGGAGGAGAGAAAGAGAGTGAGAAAGAGAGAATGAATAGGTGCACCAGAGCCTCTTGCCACCGCAAACGCACTCCAAATGCATGCATCCGCCACTTTGTGCATCTGCCTTTTATGTGGGTACTGGTAAATTAAAACCAGGCCAAACCCAGACCAGCAGGCTTTACAAGCAAGTGCCTTCAATGATTGAGTCATTTCACCAGCCCAATGACTTGGCTATTTAAAAAAGTGTTTTATTTATTTATTTGTAAGCAGGGACAGAGTAAGAGAGGGAGCGAGAGAGAGAATGGGCATGTTGGGGCCTCCAGCCACTGCAAATGGAACTACAAATGTACATACCTCTTTGTACATCAGGCCTCATGTGGGTATTGGGGAATCAACCCTGGGTTGTTAGACTTTTCAGGCAAGTGCCTTAGTCACTGAGCCATCTATCCAGTCCCTTTACTCCAAAACAGAAAAAGGGGGGTTGCTGCCTTAAAAATAAGGTAGAAGAGCCGGGCGTGGTGGTGCACGCCTTTAATCCCAGCACACGGGAGGTACAGGTAGGAGGATCGCTGTGAGTTCGAGGCCATCCTGAGAATACAGAGTGAATTCAAGTTCAGCCTGGGCTAGAGTAAGACCCTACCTTGAACAAAATAATAAGGTGGAAGGTGAGAACCGACATCCAAAAGTTGTCCTCTGACCTCCACATGAGCACCATGGTATATGCATACCCAAATTCAACACATGAACACACACTCATAAACACGTTTACAAACACCAAAAATAAATTTAGGGGATGGCTCAGCAGTTGAGGCACTTGCCCGCACTCAAGCCTAATGGCATGAGTTTGATTCCTCAGTACCCATGTAAAGCCAAATGCACAGGGTGGCACATGTGTCTGGAGTTCATTTGCAGCAGCTAGAGGTCCCTGTGCACTCATTCCCTTCCCCCACTACCCCTCCCCCCTCTCTCTCCCTCTCTGGCATGGGGATGCATGCCTTCAATCCCAGCACTTGAGAGGCAGAGGTAGGAGGATCACTGTGAGCTGTAGGCCAGCCTTAGACTATACAGTGACTTCCAGGTCAGCCTGGGATAGAGTAAAACCCTACCTCGAAAAAGAAAATAAATTTAAATTTTTAAGAGCTCAGAGAGTCAGGGTAAACATGCCTAGGATTTTGGGAGGTAACCAAACAAGAGATAGAATAGGGGGAAAGGAAGTTTACTCTTTTTTTGTGTGTGTTAGAACCCTGTAAAACAGGCAAGCTTAGCAGTGAAAATCTGCACACAACTGTCATTTTGCTTCATTGTTTTGTTTTCAGACATGGTTCTCATGTAGCCCAGGCTGTCCTCAAACTCACTGTGTGTGTCAAGGCTAGCCTGAAACTCCCCCTGTCTCAACCATTCAAGTGCTGAGGATACAGTTGTGTACCAAGATGCCTAGCTCTTGCTTGTAAACAAAAACCAGAGCCCAGCCAGGTGTGGTGGTATACCCCTTTAATCCCAGCACTTGTAATGCAGAGGTAGGAAAATCATTACAAATTCAAGACCAGCCTGAGACTACATAGTGAATTCCAGGTCAAGAGTCTGTGAAAAGACAAAAGATAATATTAATGAGGTGCTTACCATGGGACAGGCATTTGAGAAACCATTCAGTAATTAACACCATATCACACAAGAAATTTTACAGATAAAAATGAGGACATTGATTGTTTTAGAAATGAAGAGCCTTATCCAATATTACCTGGTGTGTTGATAATGGGACAGGAATCCTGGCCTGTGTCCTATGAGTCTAAGTCTACCTTCTTCCAGCAGTTCAAAGCTGTGACCTTCCCAGGCTGTCACCAGACATCCTCAGGAAGGAGGTGCATTTTACTACTCCTGTCATGTCAGCTGGAGAATAGTGGGTGGGTAATAAGAAGCAGCAGTGACAAGGAGACTTGTCAGCAACAAGTGCCTGGGAATATTTATTATTAATCAAGCTAATGGACCACAGAGAGTGGGCAGAGTGGAGTTTCTCCCTGGATTTTCTGCTAATAAGTTTGGAAGCTTCTCAGAAGCTCCCTGCAGCCAGCCAATATCAATATTGAATTTGAATCAGTGTCCTTTGGGAATGTGAAATAGCCCTGCCAACAGGGTGTTCTGCAGACCCCCAGCTCTACTAGTAGCGGCCATGCATATGTGACCAACCTGCATGCGCTGTCTGAGCTCCTCCAGCACCCACGTACAGATCACACTGGTAGGACTAGAAGGATGTCTTCCATCCCTCCACTTGGCCCTGTGTCCAGCAGTGCTGCCTGCCTGGTAGGGGTGAGGCTCTGTGAGGTGTGCTCTGCCCCTGCTTCCCCAGCAGCCCTGCGTCTGGCACTGGTTTTGCTGCTAGCACTACCTGTTGTGTGCACAGTATCGTCATATTTAGTTCTCTGCCTGACCCTTCCTGACAGTCATCCATGCCCTGTCCCCTGTCTGTCCACCATCCCTCATAGCTTCTCTCCCTCCCTTCTCTCCCACCATTGCCCTAGCTCTGCCCTCACTGGCTAGCCTGAATTGTGCCAACAGGTGCCTTCCTGATCTCTCTGCCTTCAGGACGCCCTGCCTAGGCCATTTTCTGCATGACCGTCCTTCATGTGGTCGCTACAGGGATCTTCAGAAATGGCAGCTCTCACCTGTTCTCAGAGTTGGCATATGGTCTGCTCCATAACACACATTTCCTTTCCTGGCCTTGTCTTCCTCCCCCAGCTCCTCAACACAGGTCTTGCTGCCCTGCAGCCAGGCTGCTCTCGCCACATGCAGCACAGTGCTTAGTCTTGTCACCAGTCTTCCTGAGCCTCACCTGCATGCGGTCTCCTTCCGACCCACTCCTTGTGCTTTCTGCCTCCCCAGCTCCTGCAGTGCCCACAGATCAGTCCACTGTGCTCACTGGGCCTCCTATCAACATCCTGTTTTGTCTTTCCAAATGCTAATATTTGGGATTTTTTTTTTTTTGGTTTGTTTTTGTTTTTCGAGGTAGGGTCTCACTGTAGCCCAGGCTGACCTGGAATTCACTTTCTAGTCTCAGGGTGGCCTTGAACTCACGGCGACCCTCCTACCTCTGCCTCCCGAGTGCTGGGACTAAAGGTGTGCACCGCTCCTTTTTTTTTTGTTGTTGTGTTTTGTTTTAACCTTTCTTCCAGTCCAGGCTGGGTTTATAACTGCTCCCATAAGGAATCACACATTGTGTTCCAGGCAGAAGAAGTCCAGAACATTTCCAGGTATATCCTTGGATCTGAGGGCAGATTGCTCAGCTAGGCCCAGGCCCAGGCCCATCATTCTTATTTCTAACGCTATAAGCCTATAATGTGTATTTTGTCCAGCTTCTCTAAGGACAAAGTTTCTTTGTGTTATCTCATTAGTCCTTTCTCAGCTTAACACACACACACACACACACACACTGTCTCAGGTCTGCTACTTTCAGTGTACTTTAGAAGACCACTGTATGGTGCAAAGATATGTTCTCTACAATACTAAAATAAGTAAAGAAAACAATCCAAATGTCCATTACTAAGGGGCATTAAATACATTACCAGAAGGTAAGCCGTGTAGCTCAGTTTACATTCGCCTAGCATATGTAAGACTTTGGGTTCAATCCCAGCACCCAGCACCACAGTATATATCCTTTTTTTTTCAATTTTTTTGTTCATTTTTATTTATTTATTTGAGAGTGACAGAGAGAGAGAGAGAGAGGCAGATAGAGACAGAGAGAATGGGCACGCCAGGGCTTCCAGCCACTGCAAACAAACTCCAGATGCATGCGCCCCCTTGTGCATCTGGCTAACGTGGGTCCTGGGGAGTCGAGCCTAGAACCGGGGTCCTTAGGCTTCACAGGCAGGCGCTTAACCGCTAAGCCATCTCTCCAGCCCAGTATATATCCTTTTAACAGTATGCTGCTCAAAATTTTGCAACTACAAGCTACCATAACAAGAGGATTTTGATCTATTACTAAGTCACAGAACAATAAGAGTTTCATGCTTTGGGTGGTAGCTCACATCTTTAATCCCAGCACTCAGGAGGCAGAGGTAGTAGAATCACCTTGAGTATGAGGCCACCCTGAGACTACATAGTGAATTCCAGGTCAGCCTGGGCTAGAATAAAACCCTACCTCAAAAACAAAGAAACAAACAACAACAACAAAAAAGAATTGTGTGGTTCCACTTATGAATTACGCATCTATACAGCTCCAGGAAAGGAGAAACATGCATACAAGTTGACAGTAGCAGTTACCTCAGGAAAGGACACAGAGCTTGAAAAGGAGAATAAAATGAGAATTTATACTTCTTAATGTAGGTATGATCTATTCTTTGATTATTTTTGTGACCATAAATTACTTTTGTGGGTGGGAGAGGGTGGAATTGAGACAAGGTCTTGCTGTGAAGCTGTAATTGGCTTAGAACTCACTGTATAAACCATCCCAGCCTCAAATTTGCAATGATCCTCCAACCCTAGGTCCAAGAACTGGAATTCCAAGTGTCTCATACATGAAATCCCAGCACTTGGGATATTGAGGCAGGATTACATAGTGAGTGCAAGGCTATCCTGGAAATATTCATCATGAGTTCCAGGCTAGTCTGGGATACAGTGAGAAACCTTGTCTCCAAAGCAAAGGGTCTGCTCTAGCAAATGCTGGCACCAGCCTGGCTGGGAAGGTGAGAATACTTATCTTTGCTTGGGAATTTTTCTTCTTGCCTTCTATCTGTGTCATGCTTTGGGGTTACCTTCTCACTTTGATTATATGTAAGATACATATTTGATCTCTGAGTCCTTCACTATTTCTTTTTTTAATTTTTGTTGCTTATTTTTATTTATTTGAGAGCGACAGACAGACAGGGAGAGAAAGAGGCAGATAGAGAGGGAGAGAATGGGCGTGCCAGGGCCTCCAGCCATTGCAAGCGAACTCCAGATGCATGTACCACCTTGTGCATCTGGCTTATGTGGGTCCTGGGGAATTGAGCCTTGAACCAGGGTCCTTAGGCTTCACAGGTAAGCGCTTAACCGCTGAACCATCTCTCCAGCCCTCTTCATTATTTCTTAATCCTCTCTGGTCTGTTATTTGAAGGGGCTTCTATGTCCAATCTTCCAAGTGTGTGTGGAACTGCTCCAGCCTTTTCCTGGATATCAATTTCCCCTAAATAAACCTCACAAATTATGACTGCCCCCTAAATAAACTCAATAATTCATAATTTTAAAAAATGGATTGGGGATATAGCTTTAACATAGAGAGTTTGCCTAGCTTTCATAAATCTCTGGGCTCAGTTCCTATAATCACATAAAACTAGGTTATGAGCCTGGGGAAATGGTTCACCAGTTAAAGACACTGGCTTGCAAAGCCTGACAGCAGCCCAGGTTCAATTCCCCAGTGTACATGTAAAGCTAGATGCATGAAGTGGTACATGTGTCTCAAGTTCATTTGCAGTGAGTGAGTGGCAAGAGACCCTGGTGCACTCATGCACTTGCTCGCTCTCTCTTTCTCTCTCTCTCTCTCCCTCTCTCTCTCATAAATAAATAAAAATATTTTTAAAACTGGGTTATGGTGGCACACCACCTG
Organism: Dipus sagitta; assembly: GCA_036346955.1. NCBI lineage: Eukaryota > Metazoa > Chordata > Mammalia > Rodentia > Dipodidae > Dipus > Dipus sagitta. Next base: position 55,748,278 of record CM070776.1, on the reverse strand, counting down.
TACTCAAGAAGTAAAGGCAGGAGGGTCAGAAGTTCAAGATCATTCTCAGCTACATAGTGAATTTGAGGACAGACTTGGCTATATATGACCCTGTGAAAGTAAGATGAAAGAAGGAAAGAGAGAGAGAGAGAGAAAGACAGGAAGAAAGAGAAAGAGAGAAAAGAAAGAGGAAGAAAGAAGAAAAAAGGAGAAAGTGAAGGAGAGGGGGAGGGATGAAAGGAAGGAAGAAAGGAAGGAAAGAAGAGATAAAACTAGGTTTGTAATCCCAGCACTCAAGAAGTTAAGGTAAGAGGATTTCTGAGCACTCAATGCTAGCCTGGATTACATAGTGAGCTCCAGGCAAGCCTGGGCTACATTGTTGAGCCCTTATCTACCCCAATATAAATAAGAAGGGCTGGAATATAGCTCAGTTGGTACAGTACTTGTCTAGTATGCACAAACCCCTGGGTGTGATCACCAGCACTCCATAAGATGAGTGTGAGTTGGAAGAGAAGGAGGAAGTGAAGAGATAGGAGAAAAAAAATGGCCAGGAATAGTGACACATTGTAATCACAGCATTCAGAAGGTGGTGGCAGAAGGATCAGGAGATCAAGGTCATCCTTGACTATAGAGAAAGTTCAAGATTATCCTGGGCTACATGAGGCCCTGTTAATAAACAAACTACTACTGAAGGTGTGTGTGTGTGTGTGTGTATGTGTGTAGTGTGGGTATATACAGGTGCATGTACTCAATGAGCATACATGCATAGGCCATAGAAAGATATTAGATGTCCTTTTCTATCACTCTCCCACCTTATTTCCCAAAGACAAAGTCTCTGACTGAACCTGGAGCTCACTGTTTTTTGTTTACACTAGCTGACCATGGAGCCCCAGCACCCTTCCTGTCTATACCCCTATCAGTACTGGGATTACAAGGGTGTGCAGCCATGCCCAGAGTTTTACATGTGCTGAGGATCAAACTCAGGTTCTCATGACTGTACAGCAAGCACTCTTACTGAGGCATTCTAAGGTCATGCTTGTCCCTTAAATGTTTGCAGTGAGCTATGACATTCAGGAAGGTTAATTAAAATGTAGAAAGCTATTGATTAGGTGGAACAGAGAGAAAACAGAAGAACTGTTTTATATTATGCCACTTCCACTTTACTCCACACTCATCAACAAAGTCTGTCCAGAGGTAAGTGAGATACTTGGGAAGAGCACTGAGACCCAGGGCGCATGGAGAACAGTTAAAGGACTTGAAGTTCTTAACTGTCAGAAAAGATTCAGAAGAATATTATATTTTTGTACTTTTGAATGCCAATATGCAGAGCTAGAATCAGTGAATAAAGCCACAGTGCAACACAAGGGAGAAGGTTCTGACAGCATTAGTTATCCAAAATTGGAAAATTTTCACTAAGGCAGTGACGAAGTCCTCATTATTGGAGGTGTATAGACAAAGGCTGGATGACCTTGCACTGTGGTACATGGAAGAGGATCTTTATATGTGCTGAGAATCTATGAAGTGAATATTTTAAAAACCTTCAAGTATTATGAATAAGCCATATGGAAATTTACTTATTCACTAGCTAAATAACATATATCAAAAGAGAGAGTATTTGGGCATAAATACGCTATGAAAATGGATAATGGTGTGTCCAGATGCCACAGATTGTTACAAGAAAATTTCAGCCAAGAGTAGGATATCTTCCAGGGAATTATTGTATGAGGAGGCTCCTGTTGCTTACAAAACACTAAAGGGCCAGGCATGATGCACACACCTTTAATCCCAGCACTTGGGAGGTAGAGGTAGGAGGATCACCATGAGTTCGAGGCCACCCTGGGACTACATAGTGAACTCCAGGTCAGCCTGGGCCCTAACTCGAAAAAACAGAAAAAAAAAAAAAAAAAACCACTACAGGCTATTGCCAAGGTGCCAGGTTCCCCACCAGAACTAGATGGTAAGACCCTAGTGCTAAAGACACCACATACCTAGTCTTCAGAATACTAAAAGATCAGAATACTATGAACTGCCTGTTAACTAGGTGTCAAGATTCTGAAAACAGCCATGCAGCCTGTTGGGGGAGAAAAGTCATCAAGAGTGTGAACTAGCAGTGAAGCCTGCAAGCTGTATTTATGCCTGGTCAGTGAGGCCAAACATGCCAACTAGTGCAATGGTTACATGTCTTTTATGGAGGAAACCAACTGCTCTCTTGATTGAATTTGAGGCCTGCTCTACTCGAGGAAATTCCTGCCTAGTACTGAAAACCTAATTAAAAACCCATGGCTGATACAGTTCTAAACTCTAGTGGAGAAACTACTACAGCTCTCTGGCTAAATGGATATATTATGCCACCAACCTGCCTTCTAAATACTTATGCTTATGCCTTATATTAATGCTACTCTCACTTTTGGTTAGAGAAGCTTCTCTTTTCAGATGACAGTGAACATTAGGGATACTAAAATCTCACCAGAATGCTGAGAAGTGAAAGTGGTGTTTTAAACACTAAGTGAGATATCTCTATCATAACCTCCAAGGCTCAGAGTTCATTGTGGAAGAGGGGGAAGAAAGAAGGTAAGAACCAAAGGAAGGAGAGGAGTATTTTGCAATACTGTCTTCCAGACACAAAGTGGTCAAGGTATTTATGATCTCAAAGTGGCTGATGCTGCCTATACAAGACCTGAATAATAGGAGGAAAAATTGATGACATCAAAATAGAAGAGAGGGCTGGAGAGATGGCTTAGTAGTTAAGGAGCTTGCCTACAAAGCCAAAGGACCTGGGTACAATTCCCCAGTACCCATGTAATCCAGATGCACAAAGTGGTGCATACATCTGGAGTTCATTTGCAGAGGCCAGAGGTCCTGGCATACCCATTCTCTCTCTTTCTCTTTCTCTGTCTCTCTCTCTGTCTCATTCATAAATAAATAAATAAATAAATTTAAAAATAGAAGAGGGGGCTGGAGGGATGGCTTAGTGGTTAAGGCATTTGCCTGCAAAGCCAAAGGACCTTGGTTTGATTACCCAGAACCCACGTTAGCCAGATGCACAAGGTGGTGCACGTGTCTGGAGTTCCTTTGCAGTGGCTGGAGGCCCTGGCATGCCATTCTCTCTCTCTCTCTCTCTCTGAAAAATAAATAAATAAGGATTGGTGAAATGGCTTATTGGTTGAGGCACTTACCTACAAAGCCAATGGATCCAGGTTCAATTCCCCAGGACCCACATAAACCAAATGCACAAGGGGTGCACGCATCTGGAGGAGGCCCTGGCTCGCCCATTCTCTCTTGTCCTTCCTCCCTCCTCACATATGTCTCTCTCGAATAAAGAAAATTAAAAAAAATTAATTAATTAAATATTTTAAAATGAAAGAGAAACTAATGGGGAAGAAGGGATTCAGTGGGGGGGGGTTGTAGATTGGAGGGGTGAATGGAAGGTTGGAGGGGGGGATTTGATCATGTTATATTGTCTACATGTATCATGTTGTATTGTCTATATGTATTGAGAGAACTGAGTTAGGAAGATCATGAGATTGAGGCAAATCTGGACCACATGGTAAGACTCAATCTGAAAAACACAAAAACAAAAATACTTTTCCCTCTTTACCTCACTGTGCCAAAGGCACTGACTTAGATTCAGCTCAGCTATGAGTACATGCAGACAGGGGCCTATGTAGGTGTGTATCTCAGTGGGGAAAATGAAGGACCTACTCCCAGGATTGAAGTGTACATCTGAGCCAGGCATCTTATGTGTTTCTGCTCCCCACCCCACCCCAGTGACTAAAGGATGTGGTACTGATAATGTAATGTCGCAGGGGAAGAAGATAACCCACCCTCACATACATACCACTCCCTGCTCCTTAGCTTCTCCCTATACAAGACTTTGGAATTAGAGCCAAAAGATCTGGTTTTACATTCCTCAGGTCAACAAAGGTTTTATTGTGTACTCTGATGACATCTGAAGATGTCCAGCCATTTATCCTTAGTATGAGAGTGTTTGAAAGAAGAGAATGCCCTGAGTCTAGCTCCTGGAACCACTGAAATCTTTTTAATTGAATGTAGAAGGTTGATTTTTTTTTTTAATGTAGCCCAGACTAGTTTCAAACTATGTAACTGAGGTTGATCTTGAACTTCTAATCCTCCTGCTTTCATGTCTTAAGTAGTGGGATTACAGATATATGCCACTGACACCTAAGTAGGTCTTGGGTGTTCTATGACACAATGTTCAGGCTCTTTGTCAAAGAATTGAGCAAGACATGTGGTGGTAGTAGTAGTGGTACTAATAGTAGTACTAAAATGATAATTTATTAAAAGTGAAAGTAAAAGCAGAGAATAAATCCCACAGGATGAGAGCAGGCTTTGAGCAAGCGCACAGCTCAAAAAACACCAGATTAAGCCAGGCGTGGTGGCGCACACATTTAATCCCAGCATTTGGGAGGCAGAGGTAGGAGGATCGCCGTTAGTTCAAGGCCACCCTGAGAATACATAGTGAATTCCAGGTCAGCCTGGGCTAGAGTAACACGAGATTATTTTAGGGGCTTCACTTTCAGGGTTCTGGAGGAAGCGGAGTTGACTGTTAGGGACAGGATAAGGGTGGTCTCTTGTTGTGATTGATAGGCTTAGATTATGTAAACCCTTCTTCATTACACATGTCCTTTACCATGATGTGTCTGATTTAAAACATATGCACACACAAAGTGCATAAGCATAAACTGCTAAATAGGGTTTTCCCCTAACAGGTCACTTTCAGGGCAGGTTGGCTTTTACTGTGCGTTGACCAAATACTGGTTTAGGTTGGCCTTGCTCAGTTCTCCTTCTACCCGGAAGTATCTGACCACAAATTACTCAAAAGTGGAGAGGTAGTGGGTGCTGCTCTACCAGCAAAGGGTAGACACATTTTTTCCAAGGGGAGGTACTCTAAGGCCTGGGCTGTCTGTATTGTTTTCCTGGCTCAATTTCCCCCTGAGAGACTTCTTTCACTAATTCATTAGAGATGCACAAGGGCAAAAATCAGTCTTCCATAATTTCTTTCTAATAAGAAGCTATTTTCCTTGCTGTCCTGGAAACTAACTTTTCCTGTCCTTGCCCTGAGGTGATGGCATGCTATAGCAAAATGTTGAAATGTCATCTCAGTCATGAATTTCTTGTCCTAAATAATCCAGTCAAAACAACTAGATTTTTTCTTTTACAGATTATCCAGCTTTTTTGTTGTTATTTTTATTTATTTATTTGAGAGCGACAGACAGAGAGAGAAAGAGGCACATAGAGAGAGGGTGAGAAAATGGGCGCGCCAGGTCCTCCAGCCACTGCAAATGAACTCCAGACGCATGCGCCCCCTTGTGCATCTGGCTAACGTGAGTCCTGGGGAGTTGAGCCTTGAACCAGGGTCCTTAGGCTTCACAGGCAAGCACTTAACCGCTAAGCCATCTCTCCAGCCCACAACTAGAATTTTGAGCTATGTTTTAGAACTGTTCTGAAGTCCTGTCAATGCACCTGATGGCTTTTAGACAAGAGAGGAACAAACTCTGTCAAGAAGTACAATAGGGGGCTGGAGAGCTGGCTTAGTGGTTAAGGTGCTTGCCTGTGAAGTCAAAGGACCCAGGCTCAATTCTCCAGATCCATGTAAGCCAGATGCACATGGTGGCACATGCATCTGGAGCTCATTTCTAGTGGCTATAGGCCCTGGCATGCACATTCTCACTCTCTCTCTCTCTGTCTCCTTCTCTCTGTCTCTAATAAGTAAATAAAAATAAATCTTTAAAAAGAAGAAGTACAATACCCCTGATGAACATAAATGCAAACATTCTCAATAAAATACTTGCAAACCAAATTCAAGAACATATCAAGCCGGGCGTGGTGGTGCACGCCTTTACTCCCAGCACTCAGGAGGCAGAGGTAGGAGGATTGCTGTGGGTTCGAGGGTACACTGAGACTACATAGTGAATTCCAGGTCAGCCTGAGCTAGATCAAGACCCTACCTCAAAAACAAAAACAAACAAACAAACAAACAAAAAAAAAAAAAACAGAGGCTGTAGAGATTGCTTGGTGGCTAAGGCGTTTCCCTGCAAAGCCAAAGGACCTAGGTTTGATTTCCCAGGACCCACTTAAGCCAGATGCACAATGTGGTGCATGCATCTGAGTTTGTTTGCAGTGGCTGTGGCTGGAGGCCTGATGCAACCATTCTCTCTCTCTCTCTCCCTTTCTCTGCCTCTTTCTCTCTCTCAAATAAATAAAACAAAACTTTACAAAAACAGATGGATGTAGTGGTACACACTTTTAATCTCAGCACTTGGGAGGCAGAGGTAAGCAGATTGCTGTGAGTTCAAGGTCACCCTGAGACTCCATAGTGAATTCCAGGTCAGCCTGGGCTATAGTGAGACCCTACCTAGAAAAAAAAAAAGGGAAAAAAAGGGAAAAAAAAGGGAAAAAAGTACAGCAGAACACATTATTTATCCATAGGACAACGTTTCTAATTAATAAAAATTAGAATAAACAAGGGGGCTAAACAGATGTCTCACAGGTTAAAGTTGCTTGCCAACAAAGCCTGACTTCCTGGGTTCAATTCCCCAGTATCCACATAAAGGCAGAGGCATCTGGAGTTTGTTTTACAATGGCAAGAGGCCCTGATGTACCCATTCTCTCATTCTCTCTCTCCCTCCCCCTCTCTCTCCTTGCAAATAAATAAAAAGTATTTTAATAAGAAAAAAAAAACACCAAGTACAATAGACATGGCCCCAAAGGAAGAGGCAATCACTCCTTTTATTGCCTACTCTTCTTTGATTTTGGACAGCTACTAGCACTAGTCAATCTGTTTGGTTTTGAAGAATAATACTCCATGATATTTCTAAATGGTTGTATTGTTTCCTGGGGAGACATGAGCAAATGTTTATTCACCTCAGATAGAGTATGGGCAATTGACTAAAGGGTCAATTACATCAAAGAATAATTTGGTGCACCAATGTGTTCATTGAAATTATGGGTGAGGGGTTACATAACAGGAACATGGATGACTCAAAGGCAGCTGCATCACTGAAAATCCCACCCTAACACAGGCCATGACTCGCAAAAGCTGCATCCTTGGAGCAACTTGTATCACTTCAGGAAGCTTGGCTCAAGGAGGGTCTCCTCTCCCTAGCAGTTATTACTCTTTATGTAACCTTGGGTTTTTTTTTTTTTTTTTTTTTTTTTTTTTTTTTTTTTTTTTTTACATTTTAGGAACTTTCTGAGATTTGTGAGTTGTTTACTTCCTGACCCTTGTAAGTTTCATTTGCTTTCTGAATCTTAACAAGCCTCCCTTCAGGATGGGATGTTTCAATTTGAAGGAAATTGCTACACAATATAAACTATCAGAGAGGTCTTTAGATAGACTCTGGCAATATGAGCATCTGCAACTGCATCTATCTAGTATAGCTCATTTAGCCCTGACAGTCACTACCAAAGGAATAGAGAAGTTTATGGTTTTAGAGTTAGAACAGTTTTCCCTAGAAAAAAATTCTCATGCAGATCACATGTCTTTCTATGCAGTATCCTGAACCTTTATCTGTTATTCAGAAATGGCTTGATTTTTTTCTGGTATTTAGAGTGGGAGCTAAAAAGGGTCTGTTTGTATCTTTTTCTTTCTTTTTTTTTTTTTTTCAGTTTCTCAGGGTAGGGTCTTGCTCTAGCCCAGGCTGACCTGGAATTCACTATGTAGTCTCTACCTCCCAATTGCTGGGATTAAAGGTGTGTGCCACCAAATTTAGCTTCTCCTTTTGTTTCTTTTAAAAAGGATTCACAGTGGCTGGAGAGATGGCTCAGTGATTAAAGGCACTTGCTTGCAAAGCCTGATGGCCTGGGTTCAATTCCCCAATACTCACGTAAAGCCAGATGCACAAAGCAGTGCATGCATCTGAAGTTCATTTGCAGCAGCAGAAAGCCCGGGTGGGCCCATATTCTTTTTTTCTCTCTCTAAAAAAATAAAATATTATTAAGAGGGATTACATAATAGTCACAAAGATATTAAGTCATAGGCACAGATGGGCAATAAATGGCTGTAAGGCCAAAGATAGCCCAAGATTAATTTTGCTTCCAACCTGTAACATTTTAGCATTCCACAGTCAGTCAAACCCTGTAGACTCTTTAACATAGGTGTGGCTTTTTCCCCAAGAACTTCAGTTCACTGTTCCCCTTATAGGCATTTTGTGTCTGCAGGGGCCAAATATGTCCCACATTGCTAGGAAAGCTTATTCTTAGGATATGATAGAGATGATGCAGAGGAGTCAAGAAAGCAGCCTTTAAGAGTAGAGAGAGCCAGGCGTGGTGGCGCACGTCTTTAATCCCAGCACTTGGGAGGCAGAGGTAGGAGGATTGCTGTGAGTTCGAGGCCACCCTGAGACTCCATAGTGAATTCCAGGTCAGCCTGGGCTAGAGTGAGACCCTATCTTGGAAAACCGAAAAAAAAAAAAAAAAGAGGAGAGAGAAACAGTTGGTAAATCCATTCTGAGTCATCCCAAGGTCAGATGGCAGTGACCTTGGGATGACTCAGAAGGTATCATAGTGCTGGAAAGAAGTGACTGGAGTACTGAGTAACATCTCGATCACACCTTCCAAGGCTCAGGGTCTAATGCGAAAGAGGTGGCGGAAAGAATGTAAGAGCCAAAGGAAGGGTAGGACTCCTTACAACGTCCTCCCTCCAGACATAAAATGGCCTGGATATCCATGACCTCATAGTGCCTGACACTACCTACACAAGACCATCGTAAGAGGAGGGAAAGACCATGACATCAAAATGAAAGAGAGACTGATTGAGATGGGGAGGGGATATGATGGAGAATGGAGTTTCAAAGGGGAAAGTGGGGGGAGGGAGGGTAGCACCATGGGATATTTTTTATAATCATGGAAAATGTTAATAAAATTAAGAAAAAAAGGAGGAATTCCCTGTGTCACTTTATAATTATTTGTCATTATAGTCCCAATTTGGGTTTTTGGCATTTTACATAACATTTTCATGGAACATATTATTATAATATTATACTTAAAGTTATAAAGTTAAAACATTATACTTAAAGTAATCAACAGCAGAGCCAGGCATGGTGGCACATACCTTTAATCCCAGCACTTGGGAGGCAGAGGTGGAAGGATCACTGTGAGTTTGAGGACACCCTGAGACTACATAGTGAGTTCCAGGTCAGCCTGGGATACAGTGAGACCCCACTTAAAAAAAAGCTGGAGAAATGGCTTAGTGGTTGAGGTCCTTGCCTGCGAAGCCTAAGGACCCATGTTCTACTCTCTAGATCCCATGTTAGCCAAGTGCAAGTCGCACATACCCACTAGGTGGCACAAACCTCTGGAGTTACATTGCAGTGGCTGAGGACCTGGCATGCCATTTCTCTCTCTCTCTCTCTCTCTCTCTCTGTCTCTCACTTTCTCTAAAATAAAAAAAAATCAAGCTTGTTATATAGAATTAAGTTAATATATTTCTTTGCTTAAGAAGTAACAGTACAAACGGGAATTTCCTGTAAATGTGTGTGTGTGTGTGTGTGTGTGTGTATGTGTGTGTGTGATTCCCCTGGATGTGTGTAAGTATGTTCTCTCTTGTATGGGTGTACATGTACATGCATATGTTTGCATGTGGAGGTCAGAGGTTGATATCAATTGTCTTCCCCAATCACTCTCACCTTATTTACTAAGGCAGGGCTTTTAACTTGAACCCAGAGCTCAATCATTTGGCTAGTCCAGACAGCTAGCTTGCCTCAATGATCCCCTGACTCTACCTCCCAAGTGCCTGGATTACAAGCAGGCTGCCATATCTGCCAAGCATTTATGTCGGTGTGGCAAGTCCTTTATCCACTGACCCATGTCCTTAATCCCATGATTTTTATTTTAAAATATTTTATTTATTAGAGAGAGAGAGAGAAAGTCAGAGTTTGGGCACGCCAGAACCTTCTTCCACTGCAAACGTATGTCAGATACATGTGTGACTTTGTGCTTTACATAGATACTGGGAAAACGAACCTGCCCACAGGCTTTGTAAGCAAGTGCCTTTAAACATAACCTATCTCTCCAGCACGAGGATTTATTTTTATAGTACAGAATCTCTTCTATGTGTTTTATCCTAAAATCAACCTTTGATACAGAATTTTATTCTGTTTCGAGATAAAGAGGGAAGAGGCAAGCTCAGAGAAGGCCTCTAAAATTTTATTAATTTCCAAGTTATTTTGAGGCTAGCCTGGACTACAGAGTGAGTTCTAATTCAGCCAGGGCTGTAATGAGACCCTGCTCCCCAAAAACACAAAAGGAATTTCTTTTATAAATATCTTATTGGGCCAGGCATGGTGGTGTATGCCTTTAGTCCCAGCATTGGGGAGGCAGAGATAGGAGGATGGCTGTGAGTTCAAGGCCACCCTGAGACTATATAGTGAATTCTAGGTTAGCCTGGGAAAGAGTGAGACACTACCTTGAAAAAAAACAAAGCAAAACAAACAAACAAACAAACAAAAAACAAATAATTATTGGGCTGGAGAGATGGCTTAGCAGTTAAGGCACTTGCCTGCAAAGCCACAGGACCCAGGTTCGAATCCCCAGGACCCAGTAAGTCAGATGCACAAGGAGGTGCATACATCTGGAGTTTGTTTGCAGTGGCTGGAGGCCCTGGCGCACCCATTCTCTCTCTCAACCTGCCTATTTCTGTATCTCTCTCTCTCTCAAATAAATAAATATGTTTTATTTATTTATAAGGAGAGACAGAGACACAGAGAGGTGCCAGGGCCTCTAGCCACTGCAAACAAACTCCAGATGCATATACCACATTGTGCATCTGGCTTTATGTGGGTACTGGGGAATGGAACCTGGGTCCTTTGGTTTTGCAGGCAAGTGCCATAACTGCTAAGCCATCTCTCCAGCCCCCCCCCAAAAAAAGAATTTCTATTTTATCTCTGTGTGTGTGTGTTGGCATACCTGCCATAGAAAGCAAGGGGAGGTCAAAGGACAACTTAGGGTGTTTGTGCTCCACCTTCTTTGAAACAGGATCTTTTGCTGTTGCAAACAAACTGCCAGACTGCAAACTGTCCATCTAGCTGTCCTGTATGTGAGCTTTGAATTCTTCAGGCTCCACCTCTCATTGTCATAGGCACATTGGAAACACAGAGGCATGTGCCTTTTTACATATGACTTTACATAGGTGCTGGTAAATTGAACCTAGACCACAGACACTTTCAGCAATCACCTTTATCTCAGAGCCATTTCCCCAGCCCCTATCTAATTTATTTTTTTAACATTTTTTTCTAATTTTATTTTTATTTATTTATTTGAGAGAGACAGAGAAAAAGGCAGAGAGAATGGGTGTGTCAGGGCCACCAGCCACTGCAAACAAACTCCAGACACTTGTGCCACCTTATGTATCTGGCTTACGTGGGGAATCGAACCTGGGTTCTTAGGTTTCACAGGCAAGCATCTTAACTGGTAAGCCATCTCACCAGCCCAATATTTCCTTTTAACTTAGATCTAGTTTCAAAAACGTATGAATTAATTTGTAAGTTATCAATTTTAATAATTTTTAAATGTTTCAATTTTTCAATTAAAACAAGCTTCATTTTGTGATCTATAATTCTATTGCCTAGGACTACTGGTCTACCTAAATAAATAAATAAATAGGATCAAACATTTTCTATTGAAGAAAGCATAAATATAACTTATCTTTGCTCAGGTTTTCTCAAATCCCTGCAAGTTGAATTAATGTACTCAACAAACATACAACCAGTTAGGGCACTAAATGGTAGTTTTCCTCCAACAGTTCCTCCTTCTTTGAGTTAGATATTAGAGAAGTGGCAAGAGAAGAAGCCAAAAAAAATAATTAAAAATTTAACAAACCAAAGAACATTCTGAAAACAAAAATAAGCCAAATGTTTTAGAACAAAAAAGGATATCCAAATCAGCAACATTATAATGATCAGCTCAGATTAAACCATTGGACTATCAATCAAAGCAAGGAAGATCCCAGCCCCAGAAAGAATTCGTAAACATCCATCAGGGATACAAGAGGTCCATGCAGGTACCTGACACTGATCCTGGTGATTCCTCTGGTGAAATGGGATCATCCTTGGGGCCCCACGTTTAGGGATCAGTAACTATTGATTCAAAAACACAGACTTTGTCTCAAAGGGAAGATGAGATAGTTTACTTGGAAGCTGAATATGAGTGACTATTGGCCCAGGAACACAGATCCAAGTTGTCTTAAATAACATGTTATGTGGTAACAGCTTTATGAAGTTCTTTCTATAGGAACAGAACAAAGAAAGTTATGAATCAAGAAACTTTTAAATGGGGCTGGAGAGATGGCTCAGAAGTTAAAGATGCTTCTTGCAAAGCCTGATGGCCTGGGTTCAATTCCCTAGCACCCACATAAAGCCAGATGCACAAAATGGCACATGCTTCTGGAGTTCATTTGAATTGGCAGGAGGCCCTAGCATGCCCTTTCTCGCTCTCTCTTTCACAAATGAATATAAATATGACCTGTATACCTCAAGAAGGAGGGGCCAAGGGGAGGGGGTAGGTCACAGATGAGCCTAATAATGGTACCAAACTGACTTTATTTGCTGAATACAAAACTAACTAATAAATAAAATAAAATAAAATAAAAAATTTTAAATGCATGGATGAAAATAAGCAAATAAGTTACTGTGCAACAGAAAAGTCTGTATTACAAGCCTTAGATGCTATCTTCTGACATTCTTAGCCTTTGGGTTGGTAAAAAATTAGGGAAAAAATGGAAAAAGTGCCTAATTTCCTGAGAGACATATGGAACTCTCAGGATTATGGTTAAAATCACCTTCCTAAGAAAGCCATCTCTCTTTTCTCCAGAGCTGTGACATATGGCACCCCCAAAGAATCCAGGTGTGTGATTCTGGAAACCCTACTGTTATAGAAATTGACTAAGCCCTACTGCCTCAGAACTTGGAGCCACCTCCCAGCCATGACTTGTGGCCCTGGATAGAACATGTAGGCTTTGGTTACAGGTGCTCAACTTCCTCTCACATCATGTTCCATACATCCCTCACAAGCTCTATCCTTCATCGTGCAAGCTTTCTCCTCCCTCCCTGAAAAATCTTAAAACCTCCACCCTTTCCTTACTCAGGGTTCTGGAGCCACTTTCCTCTCACTTTGGATCCCATCATTCTCTTATCTTGTGTTCAATCAAATCCTGGGCCCATGCTCCACAGGAGGAAATTGTTGCCTGGTATTGAAAACACAGTCAAAAGCCTGTGGCTGGAAAGTTGATAAGCCCTAGTGGGGAACTTAGTACTGCTGACTTGTGCCTACCAAATCTCCCTCTAAATGTTTATGCTAATGCCCATATGTTAGTGCTCTCAGATTTGGTTAGAGAAGCTTCTCTTTTCAGATGGTGGTGACCACTGGGATGCCTCAAAACTCATGAAACTGCTGAGAGGAAATGTCAATTGTGTGCTCAGTGCTAGATGACACATTTCTATTATGCTGTCCAAGGCTAAGGAACATTGCAGAAGAGGTGGCAGAAAGAATGTATGAGCCAGAGGATAAATAGGGTGCTGTGATAGTTTGAATGTATGTCCCCCAATAGACTCAGATGTTTTAATAAAGCCTGTAACTTGAATTTCCAGCTTCCTGGCTAGAAGACATTTACTGGGGGTGGATCTAATTTCTAGCCTAAAAGTATAAGAGTACTTGATCTCTGCCTAGGATACCTGTTGTCTAGCTGCCTGTGCTACTTACTGGTGAGTGCCTTAACTTGCACATACATCTATCCTGTTCGGCTTTCCTTTATCAGCATTAGAATCGTTTCCTACGCATTGCAATGTGGACTGAAGACCAGTGGCTCTGAACGACTGCTGAGCCATTCAGTCACATGGACTGAGCCGCTACTAGGCTCCTAAATCAAGCCTGCAGACTACTATTGTTGGACTGCTAATCCAATAAATTCCCCTTTTTATTTATTTATTTTATTTCAATTTTTAAAATTTTCTTTCTTTATTTGAGAGAGAGAGAGAGAAAGAGGGAGAGAGAGAGAGAGAGAGAATGGGCATGCCAGGGTCTCCAGCCACTGCAAGCGAACTCCAGATGCATGTGCCACCTTGTGCATCTGGCTTACATGGGTCCTGGGGAATTGAACTGAGGTCTTTTGGCTTTGCAGGCAAACTCCTTAATTGCTAAGCCATCTCTCCAGCCCAAATTCCCTTTTTAATACAATTTGTTCTATCAGATCTGTTCTTCTAGAGAACCCTAACTAATACAGGTGCTTTGGAATGCCGTCTTCTGTACTAAAAGTGACTGCTGCATTCATGACCTCACAGCAACTCTCATTGCCTGCACACAACCTGAACAATATTGGACTCCTTAACATATTGTCATAAATGATGTAGGAGGACAAAAATTGACACCAAAATAGAAGAGCGATGAATTGGAAAGAAGAAGTGATACAGAGGAAGGGGGATGGGGACGGGAACAAAAGAAAGTAATGGAAAAGGATTATGACCAACATACATTATGGATGAAAATTGTCAATAAAAGTCTAAAGTTATGCATGGTGACACACACCTTTCATCCCAGCACTCAGGAGGCTGAGGTAGGAGGATCTCTGTGAGTTTGAGGCCAACTTGAACCTCAGAATGAGTTCTAATTCAGCCTGGGCTAGGATGAGACCCTGTTTCAAACAAACAAAACTTCAGCCAGGTGTGATGGTGCACACTTTTAATCCCAGCATCTTGGATGCAGAAGTAGTCAGATCACTGTGAGTTCAAGGCTAGCCTGGGACTACAGAGTGAGTGCCAGGTCAGCCTGGGCTACAGTGAGACCCTACCTTGAAAACAAAACAAAACAAACAAAACTTTAGGTCCAACAAATAGCTTGTGTCTGGGTTCTCTATTCTCAAACCTAAACTTTACATAAATGGTGCCAGGGACTTGGATAGAGGTACTATCAGGATGGATTGCTCTTTGGGGCCTTCCTCCCTTCCTCTATCTGCAATTGCTGCTGCCTCTTCACTGACCTCCATTTTCCTCTGGTGTGTTTATTGGGTTGTCTTCTTCAGAAATATCAGAAAGAAATGTCAGGCTGGCATTAGGGTCCTGTATTGATCCCAGACCTGTCAAGACACAAGGACATTCGTTCTCTTCTTTTATTTTTAGTGTGTGTGGACAAGTCACACTCTTGGGAAATATTTTTATTTATTTGCAAGTATAGAGAGCAAAATGGAAAATGAAATGTGAAAGGAATGGGATGATCCCTCTGTACAACGAAAGTGTTTACTGTTAACTAAGGAATGGAATGATCCTTCTGTTTACTGTTGCATAAGGAATGAGATGATCCCTCTGTGCAATGTTCCATGACCTCCCTGTATCTCTTTGTTTCTAGATATCTTTGTAATTACCTAGCATAGAATGTTTCTTGTCTCAGTTCTGCCTATGTGACCTATGTAACCTTGTGACTTCTTGTAATACCCCCCCCCCTTGTTTAACAGTATGTAATTTTGTGGTTTAACTCCCAATCCTGTTTTTACTATAAACATCATGTGGTTATTTCCAATAAAGGCTGACACTCCCAACAGATCAGGGCTGCATCTTCAGATACTGAACTCTGGGATGCAGACCTGGTGCATCAGCTTTCTTCTTTTTCTTTCCTTCTACCCAATAAAATTCAGCCTCACATTCTGTGAGTCAATGGTCTTACTTATGTGACACAGGACCCCATAACACAACGAGACAAAGAGAGAGAGAGAAAATGGGCAGGCCAGGGCCTCTAGCCACTGCACACAAACTCCAGATGCATGTGCCAGTTTGTGCATTGTGCTTTACATGAGTACTGGGGAATCAAACCCAAGTCTTTAGGCTTTGCAGGCAAGTGCCTTATTAGCTAAGCCATCTCTCTAGCCTCATGCTTGGAAAATTTAAAGAGCTGCAAGGATACTTGTATCCCTCATTTCTCTCCACCTGATTGACTTGCCAGAGTTTATCATCTCCCTTCATACCCTCCCCACTGGGCATCTTGCCCTCCTGGAGCTAAATCCCTGGTTAATCCAGAGTAAAATGGGTTTTACAATAAGTCTCTCCTTTAAAATTCTGGGGGAGAAGTTGAACCAAGGGAACTGATTTTCTTATGTAATACTGTCTGACCATAATATAAAAGGCATAATGACAGTCAGTTGGCCCCACAATGTTACATCTTATAAATTTAGATAATTTCATGCCCTGCAATGGCAAATGGCAATCTGTTTTGCTCTTTGATCCCAGACCCCTCCCCCACTCAGTTGTTTGCAGCACCTAAACAAACAGCTCTCCCATGCATTCTTCTAAAATGTCTCATTCCATACAAATGGGGTACCCACAGCCACTTCTGTCCTCCCACTTACTGTGTCTCTCAGTGTTCTTACGGTGGTTGATAACAGGATAACTTCCTGGAATAGTCTTCTTCCCTTCCTTGATCAGATAGCAAGACCTCCAGCTTCTTCATAGTAGAGATGAGCAAAATGTGTGGCTCAAAGCTTTTGCCTCCAATTTCCAACATATTAGCACTTCCAAATGGTGAGTTTCCCATGCTCTCTCAGATCCCCTCTGAGATTAGTATGCACTCACTACCAGATGGTTCAACTCTAGAGTGAATGTTTCACTTCCAAGAGTCTCTCATTCCTTACAGTCTGCTCATCCCCATCCACCCCAGGACACAATTTAAAAAGGTAGTCTACATTCAAGCTGTAGGATTCCAGATGTCTTCTCAAAGTATCATTAATCACATCACCTCTTTCCCCTCTTCTCTCCCCATCCCAGGAGCTTCTCCACGCAGTACTCTACTGCTTCCCAAGTCTGCCTTTTCTTGGTATGGCTATGCAAAAGGGACACATCCTCACAAATTAAAATTCAGATGGCCAGAACACTTCCTCCTTCCCACATCTCTCCATTATCATTAAAACCTCATAGTAAGTATTCAGAACCCAATTAAAAGTTAACCCTTCTCCCTTGAAAATGTGTTCTTTGAGTCTTACTAATGTACTTTGCGTAATTTTTTGTCCTCTAGCCATTAACTTTACATTATTTTCATTTAGTTTGTCTTGTCTTTCTATGTCCAAAAATCTACAACAAAATCTAGGGCTATTTCATGATCTGATTTTAGAATGTGTACATGTACTTGGATGTCTTTAAGATGATGTTGAATTGCTAATAACACTGGTACAAGTACTTAAAACAACAATTCATCTCCGTACTTTTAGTTTTACAAAGGCTACAAATATAAACAGATGTCCCAAAAGAAAGAAAACAAGCTGGGTGTGGTGACACACACGCCTTTCTTTAATCCCAGAACTTGGGAGGCAGAGGCAGGAGGAGAGGTAGGAAGATTACTGTGAATTTGAGGTCATCCTGAGACTACATAGTGAATTCCAGGACAGCTTGGGCTAGAGCGAGACCTCAAAAAACCAAAGAGAGAGAGAGAGAGAGAGAGAGAGAGAGAGAGAGAGAGAAAGGAAGGAAGGAAGGAAGGAAGGAAAACATATGCCAAATTTAAATCCCACCTTTTAAATTTCCTTATAGACTCAAATGAGGAGCCAATTAAAAAAAAACTTTCTTACTTTACTATTTTTTTTAAATAAAAAGGTTGCACACATAAGACCCCCCTCTCCCCCCTGCCCCAATTCTGCTCAGGGTCTTCAGTGAGGTTGTTAGTACTCTTTGTGGGGACCAAGAGGCCTCAGTCATTCTGTGCAGGAATAGGGGAAACCTGGTGTCTTAGGCTATTTCCACACACCCTGAAGCTCTTACAATCAATCTTTCCTCCCCCTCTTGTATAATGTTCCCTGACCCTTGGTGGGCAAGATACAAACCTGACTTAGTGTTGCTTTCTCTGTATATTCTGAATCTCTGTGTCCCCCCCCCCCCCCCGCCGGTTTGAGTGAACAGAGTGTCTGTTGCCATTTCCCTGGAACTGGCTTTCAGGCTAGCCATGAGAGCAGTATTTCTTTCAGTGCTTCCCCTATACTGACTTCTTAGCCTGGGCAGATGAGGTGGTGACACACCTCATGGTAGACAGTCAGCTTATATATATATATATATATACATATATATATTAGTTTTCGAAGTTAGGGTCTCACTCTAGTCCAGGATGACCTGGAATTCACTATGTAGTTTCAGGCTGGCCTTGAACTCACAGCAATCCTTCTACCTCTGCCTCCCAAGTGCTGGGATTAAAGGTGTGCACCACCACGCCCAGCTCTTCTTTACATACTAATGCATCCTTGTTCCCCTCCATCTGTAAGATAGAACAGTTTCTCCAACCAAAAGTGAGAATAGGGCTGGAGAGATAGGTTAGCTGTTAAGGCGTTTGCCTGCAAATCCAAAAGACCTTGTTTCAGTTCCCCAGGACCTATGTAAGCCAGGTGCACAAGGTGGCACATGAGTCTGGAGTTCGTTTGCAATGGCTGGAGGCTCTAGCACGCCCATTCTCTCTGTGTGTTTGTCTGCCTTTCTCTCAAATAAATAAATAAAATATTTTTTAAAAACTGAGAACTGAGGGCTGGAGAGATGGCTTAGTGGTTAAGCGCTTGCCTGTGAAGCCTAAGGACCCTGGGTCGAGGCTCGATTCCCCAGGACCCACATTAGCCAGATGCACAAGGGGGCGCATGCGTCTGGAGTTCGTTTGCAGTGGCTGGAGGCCCTGGCGCGCCCATTCTCTCTCTCTATCTCTGCCTCTTTCTCTGTCTGTCGCTCTCAAATAAATAAAATAACAAAAAAATTAAAAAAAAAAACTGAGAACTGAGAATGTTGAGTTAACTAAATCTTTATCTGAAAAGATTATCTGAATTTAACAGAGTATTTGAGGGAGAGTAGTTTCCAGTGCAGACCCTTAGCAAAGGCTTCCTCAACCAGGTGGTCAGGGTCAGTACTGCAGTGATAAATTTTGCCTGTGGTATATAGGTTTGCTATGTGATGGGAATGCCTATATCTCCCTTTGTGGATCTTCTCCCTTAAATCTCTTAAGCATAGCAAATCAAAGGTTTGTTACATTGGAGCTGAAGTAGAACCCAGTAATGAAGACTCTATGGTTTGTTTTCTACTGTGTCAGTAAAGAAAGCAGGGAGGGACTGCAGGAAGAAATGATCAGCCTTGTGCTGGCAGCCATATAACTAGGGATGGAGAGATGGGGGCACTTATAACACTCTATGAGTACATGATAAATTTTACTGATACAAAGCTTGCAATGTAGTTTAGGGGCAGAGGGTTTGTCTAGCAAACTTGAGGCTGGGTTTTTTTTTAATGTTCTTGCACTTGTGGTCAATCTGTGGTTGCAATTTGTGAATATAGTTCCAATCTGTTGGCTTTTGTCTATGATTATGAGGTTGACCAAAGTAAAACAACTAATATATGCCAGAAGGTAACATAAATGTTTCCTGAATTGGATGATAATTTTCTGGAAGAATAGTCCCTCAAATTTTTGTGCTATTCCCAAGGTAAAAATTATAGACATTAAAAAAACTGAGAACAGTTTGAATGAAAGTGAATAAGCTGGGCAAGAGAGATGGCTTAGTGGTTAAGATGTTTGCTTGCAAAGCTAAAAGACCCAGGTTTGAATCCCCAGTACCCATGTAAAGCCAGATGTACAAAGTAGTGCATGTGTCTGGAGTTTGCTGTGGCTAGAGGCCCTGGTGTGCTCATTCTCTCTCTCTCCCTGTCTGTCTCTGCTTGCAGATGCATAACTAAATAAGTAATTTTTTTCTCTTTTTATGAGAGGTAGAAAGATAGAGAGAGAGAGAGAGAGAGAGAGAGAGAGAGAAAATGGGCATGTCAGGGCCTCTAGCCACTGCAACTGAACTCCAGACACATGTGCCACCTTGGGCGCATGCATTACCTTGCACATGTGTCACCTTCTGTATCTGGCTTTCGTGGGATCTGGAGAGTTAAACATGGGTTCCCAGACTTCAAAGAAAAGTGCCTAAACTGCCAAGCCAACTATTCAGCTCAATAAATAAAAATTAAAAGGGATAAGCATAGTTATCAGAGAGAGAGAGAGATTGATGTGTATATCCACTCTTAGTTAAAGAGCAGTGGAGGTTCTCTTTGAAGCCTTTTGATTTCTTGTTCTAGGGAATTTGCCTTGGTTCCCAGAGCCAGATATGAATTCTCCCTCACTAGTCAGGTTTCATGTCCAATCTGTGAGCAGTTGGTTACTTATATCAGCTGTGTGCCACTATTGCACAAGTATATAATTTTTGCTCTGCTGGTTGATTTTGTAACTGGCAGGATCTCTTGCTTAATCAATCAGCTGGCAACTGTTATTCTCCAAATGTTCTCATAGCACTTTCCAGCGCTATTAGAGCTAGCCAGGAGAGAATTGGATTCCCTCTTTGTTCCAGCATGATCAGTTGATGTCCTGTGGCCGCATACTGTGGTGTCTTCAGCAATAGACGCTAACCTTTTAACTCTTGCAGGTAACCAAGTATTTTTGCAATGGCCAACATTGTTTTGGGGGACCTCATGCCTCCCTGACCAAGAGCTCACTGTGGGGAGGAGGGGGGAAACTCCCCTCTGGCCCTGAGAATTATCAGCCAGAGCCCAAGGTTTTAAGGTTATGCTTTCTCCACCTTCTATGGAGCTCTTCTGTTCAGATACCCCTTCCTCCTTATTGAGGGAAACGACTTGTAGAGTGATATCCCAGAAGAAGGTTTCTATGAAATTGATTCATGTTGCCATTAGTTTTGTGTATGCCTCATCCCCTTCCTCTGTTCCATAGGCCTTTCCATACCTTTCTTTCTGCTTATAATTGGCTTGTTGTCAAGCAGCCCTTCCTCCCTTCCCTCCTATTTCCTATCTTCATTTTAGTACCATGTCCATATTATTTTAAAAAAATGACACAAATTTGCAGGAAAATGGAGGGACTTGGAAAAAATCATGCTAAGTAAGGTCAAATAGGCACAGAAAGACAAATGGAACATGACCTTTCTCATTTGCAGTTCTGACCTGGTCAGGGTGGTCTCGAACTCTCGGCAATCCTTCCAAGTGCTGGGATTAAAGGTGTGTGCCACCATGCCTGGGTGCCATTCCTTTTTTTAAAACTGTTTTTAAAACATTTAAAAATATTTTATTTATTTATTTGAAAGAGAGAGAGAGAGCGAGAGAGAGAGAGAGAGAGAGAGAGGCAGATATAGAGAATGGGTGTGCCAGGGCCTCTAGCTACTACAAACAAATTCCAGATGCATGTGCCACCTTGTGCAAGTGTCTTTGTAGGGGTAATGGGGAATCAAACCTGGGTCCTTTGGCTTTGCAGGCAAGCACCTTAACTGCTAAGCCATTTCTGCAGCCCATGGCTTTGCCATTCTTTTTATTTATTTATTTATTTTTGTTTTAAGGTAGGGTTTCACTCTAGCCCAGGCTGAAGTGGAAATCACTATGTAGTCTCAGGGTGATCTTAAACTCACAGGAATCCTTCTACCCACGCCTGTCTGGCTTTGCCATTCTTAAATAACCTGTGTTTGGGGGTTGACTTTTGTAGCATTTGATATTTCTTGATTTATAGTGTCTTATTGTCTTTTTCTTCTGTGTTTCTTGGGGACAAGGTCTCACATGGGCCCAAGCTGACTTGGAAACCATTACAGACCAGGAATCTCAGCCTCCCAGTCAACAGGATTCAAACACCCACCCTTACAGACTTTGGTTTTATTAGATTACCTGCTTGTTTTAATCACCACTCTTTTTTTTTTTTTTTTTTTTTTTGGTTTTTCAAGGTAGGGTCTCACTCTGGTCCAAGCTGACCTGGAATTAACTATGTAGTCTCAGGGTGGCCTCGAATTTATGGTGATCCTCCAACCTCTGCCTCCTGAGTGCTGGGATTAAAGGC
Organism: Dipus sagitta; assembly: GCA_036346955.1. Lineage (NCBI taxonomy): Eukaryota > Metazoa > Chordata > Mammalia > Rodentia > Dipodidae > Dipus > Dipus sagitta. The sequence continues at coordinate 55,726,480 of CM070776.1, read as the reverse complement.
ATGCGCCACCACACCCAGTTTTAATCCCCACTCTTGCATAAATACTCAATGCTGGTTTTGTTTGCATGTGTTCATTGCTCAGTTGGATTTTAGAATTCGCTTGGGGCTGAAGAAATGGCTTAGTGGCTAAGGCACTTTTGCCTGCAAAGCCAAAGTACCCAGATTCAATTCCCCAGAACCCACATACGCCAGATGCATAAAGTGATGCATGTGTCGAGTTCATTTGCAGTGGCTAAAGACCCTGGCATGCCTATTCTCTCTATATATCTCCCTCTTTATTTTTTTTCTCTCTCAAATAAATAAAAAAATAAATAGAATTTACCTGTATTTTGCTCCACCCAGCCTACTAGAATATATACATAGCAGGAAAATCTAACACCTTGGGTCACTTCTGCTTTTATTCTGGGAGTAACATGATAGCTACACCTGGCAACTTAGGCTCCTACCCTGAAGATATATAACTTCTGACTTGCACATCTAGGAATACAGTAGATAATTAGAAAGTGCAATCATTTAATTAACTCAAGATACAAAAATATCTACATCATAATACAGAAGACATACAAAATCAAGACAATATAATTCCACTAAAGCTATAAATCCATCAAAAATAACCTCATTGGGACTGATTTAGATGAAACACCTACGAAGAATTCAAAAGAATAATTACAATTATGTTCAAAGAAATCATAGAAATCATAGAAATTCAAAGGAATCATAGAAGGAAACAGACTCCTGAAGGAGAACACAGGAAACCAACTTAATGAAATAAGGAGGTTGATACAAGACATGAATAAGGCAATAGAAATACTGGAGAAAAAAAAATCAGAAATTCTAGAAATAAATAGTAAGTCAAATAAAAAAGTGCTGTAGAAAGTCTCACCAATAGAATGGATTAAGTAGGTGACAGAATATTTAAACTAGAAGTCAAGGTGGTAGATCTAGAGCAGTCCAACAAGAGAAAGATAAACTAATAGGAAGGCATGAATGGGAATTTCAAGACATTTCACACACTATGAAGAGATTGAACATAAGAATTCAGGGTCTAGTAGAAGGAGAATTTCAGTCTAAAGACAAAGTAGGTATTTTCAACAAAATCATAGAAGAAAAGTTCCCCCTAAGTAGGAAAATATATGCCAGTACAGATATAGGAAGCATGTAGAACACTGAACAGAGAAAACTAGAAAGAAGCTGTCCTTGCCATATTATAATTAAACTACTAAACGTACAAACCAAAGAAAATACATTAAAAGCAATAAGAGAGAAACATCAAGTCACCTATCAATGCAAGCCCCAAGGCTTAATAACAAGGCACTCTTTTTTGAGGCAAGCCCAGCAGACTGGCCTTTTTATGCAAGAGAGCAAGAGAGAGAGAGAGAGAGAGAGAGAGAGGATTTACACACCATGGCCTCCAGCTAATGTAATTGAACTCCAGACATAAATGTCACTTTGTGCACATGTGTAACCTTGCATGCTTGCATCACTTTGTGTGTCTGGCTCACATGGGACCTGCAGAGTTGAACATGAGTCCTTAGGTTTTGCAGGCAAGCACTTTAACCACTAAGCAATCTCTCCAGCCCAGAGACACTCTTTAATCATATAAATAAACTTACCCAGATTTAGATGCCATTGTTTGTTGAGATTATATGACTTTTCTTTTTTTTTTTCTTCTTAGTTTTTTGAGATAGGGTGTCCTCTAGCCCAGGGTGATCTGGAATCCATTATGTAGTTTCAAACTGGCTTTGAATTTACAGCGCTCCTCCTACCTCTGCCTCCTAAATGCTGGGAATAAAGGTGTGTACCACCTCACCTGGCTATATCACTTTTAATTTTTACTGTGAAACAGAAACCTAACTAACAAAAATCTCTGACAATTTTACACATCCATCATTCCCACAGGTATCACAGCCTTAACAAAAATCTCAACTTCAGTAAGAAGACTCCTAGAAAAGAAACTCACAGTAATTAATGCAATGGAAGCATTTTTATAAACATTTTATTGACAACTTCCATAATTATAGACAATAGCCCAACATAATTCCCTCTCTCCCCCCACTTTCCCCTTTGGAACTACACTCTCCTTCAGATCCCCTCTCCCTTTCAATCAGTCTCTCTTTTATTTTGATGTTATCATCTTTTCCTACTATTATGATGGTCTTGTGTAGGTAGTGTCAGGCAATGTGAGGTCATGGATATCCAGGCCATTTTGTGTCTGGAGCAGCACATTGTAAGGCATCCTACCCTTCCTCAGGCTCTTACATTCTTTCTGCCACATCTTCCACAATGGACCCTGAGCCTTGAAAGGTGTGATAGAGATGTTTCAGTGCTGGACACTCCTCTGTCAAGTCCTCTCAGCACTATGGTACCTATTGAATCCTCCCAAGGTCACTGCCATCTGAAAAGAGCTTTTCTAACCAAAAGTGAAAGTAGCATTAATATATGGGTATGAACATTAAGAGAAGTGCTTACCAGGCAGTTTGGTGAGCATGGTATATACATTTAGCCACACACCAGCAGATGTTATACCTCTAGGGCTCATGACTTCCCCTGTCATAGGTTTTCAGTATCAGGGATGTATTCCCTCCCATGGAGCGGGCCTCCAGTCCAATTAGAGAGCAGTTGGTTTCCCCTATAACAGACATGTCATTTTTGCACCTGTTGGTTCATTTGGCCTGGGTGGCCAAATTCAAGGCTTGCAGAGTCCACTGGTGTTTATTTCCATTGGTGATTTCTCTCTCTCCTGTGGAACTGCATGAAGCATGGCTTTTCCAGCTTTCTGTCAGCTGGTTTCAACAAAGGAGGTTTTCAGCTCAGCTCCATCAAGATTTCTCAATGACCTTGCAGCCCAAGTATGTGGAGTCTTCAGCAATTGGGTCTTAAAAGCTATTCCTGGTGGGAAACCAAGAGCTTTGCAAATGGCCTGTAATGTTTTGAGGGCATCAAGGACCACCCTGGCCAACAACTTACTGGAAGATATACCATCCCTGGCACTGAAAATTTTTGAGTAATAACCTATGGCTTCTGGTTTTTCCACTGTCCAAAAAAGTAGGTTTCCATATGACTTATTCAGACCCTCTTAGATTTTGATTTGCCCTCCCCCCACCTTTCCTTTACTCAATGCCTTCCCCTGATTTCACTTAGGTGTTTACACCCCCATTAATCTGTTCTTCTATTTACATATATACAATACCATCCTATTAAGTCCCCCATCCTTCCCTTTCTATTACCTTTGTATTCATTTTCTAGCTTACTGGCCTCTGTTAGTGAGTTTTATTTAAACTTACATAGAAGTCCAATCATTTGTAGCTAGGATCCACATATGAGGGAGAACATGTAATATTTAGCTTTCTGGGTCCAGGTCACCTCACTAAGTATAATCCTTTCCAGATCCATCCATTTTCCTGCAAATTCCAGAATTTCATTTTTTTTTACTGCTCAGTAGAACTCCGTTGTGTAAATGTGCCACATCTTCATTATCCACTCATGAGCTGAGAGACATCTAGGCTGGTTCCATTTCCTAGTTATTGTGAATAGAGTAGCAATAAACATGGTTGAGCAAGTATCTCTAAGGTGGTGAGATGAGCCCATAGGATTTAGAATTGTTTTTTCTATTTCCATGAAGAATGCCCTTGGAATTTTGATGGGGATTACGTTAAATGTATAGATTGCTTTTGATAAGATTGCCATTTTCAAAATATTGACTCTTCCAATCCATGAACAAGAGATGTCTTTCCATTTCCTAGTGTCTTCTGCAATTTCTCACTTTAGTATTTTAAATTTTTCATTGTAGAGATTCTTCACTTCCTTGGTTAGGTTTATTTCAAGGTACTTTATTTCATCTATTTTTAATATATTATTTTTATTTATTTGACAGAGAAAAGAGGGAGAGAGAATGAATGAGTGCATCAGGGCCTCTAGCCACTGCAAACAAACTCCAGACATATGCACCCCCTCATGCATCTGGCTAATATGGGTCCTGGGGAATCGAGCCTGGGTCCTTTGGCTTTGCAGGCAAATGCCTTAACTGCTAAGCCATCCCTCCAGCCCTATTTTATATTTTTGATGCAATTGTGAATGGGAGTGATTCTCTGATTTCATCCTCTGCATGTTTGTTGTTAGCATATAGGAACGCTAGTGATTTCTGTGTGTTTATTTTGTATCCTGCTGCATTGCTATAAATGTTTATCAGCTTTAACAGTTTGATGATAGAATCTTTAGGGTCCTTTATGTATAGAATCATATCATCTGCAAATAATAATTATTTGACCTCTTCCTTTCTAATCTACATGCCATTTATGTGTGTCTCTTGCCTTATTACTATGGCTAAGACTTCCAGTACTGTATTAAATAAAAGTGAGGACAGTCGACACCCTTGTCTTGTTCCTGATTTTAGTGGAAAAGCTTCAAGCTTTTCTCCATTTATTATTATGTTGGCTATAGATTTGTCATAAATAGCCAATATTATGTTGAGATATGTTCCTTCTATTCCCAGTCTCTGTAGGACTTTTATCCTGAAGAAGTGTTGGATTTTGTCAAATGCTTTTTCTGCATCTAATGAGATGATCATGTGATTTTTGTCCTTCAGTTCATTTACACAATATATTACATTTATAGATTTGCATATGTTGAACCATTCCTACATCTCTGGGATAAATTCTACTTGGTCAGGCTGAATGATCTGATATATCCTTTTTAAAAAAATTTAATCAATTTTTTATTTTTATATATTATTTTTATTGACAACTTCCATAATTGTAAACAATATTCCATGGTAATTCCCTCCCTCCCCCACTTTCCCCTTTGAAACTCCACTCTCCATCATATTCCCTCCCCCTCTTAACCAGTCTCTCTTTTATTTAGATGTCATGATCCTTTCTTCCCATTATGATGATCTTGGGTAGGTAGTGTCAGGCACTGTGAGGCCATGGATATCCAGGCCACTTTGTGTCTGGAGGAGCACGTTGTAAGGAGTCTTACCCTTCCTTTGGCTCTTACATTCTATCTGCCACCTCTTCCACAATGGACCCTGAGCCTTGGAAGGTGTGACAGAGATGTTTTAGTGCTGAGCACTCCTGTCACTTCTTTTCAGTACCATGGTGCCTTCTGAGTCATCCAAAGGTCACTGAAAAGAGAAGGTTCTCTAACCAAAAGTGAAAGTAGCATTAATATATGGGTATGAACATTAGGAGAAGTGCTTTCTTGGCAGTTAGGTGAGCATAGCATATACTTTTAGTCAGATAGCAGCAGATATTACACTTCTAGGGCTCATGACTACCCCTGTTGTAGGTTTTCAGTGTCAGGGATATATTCCCTCCCATCGATCAGGCCTCCAGTCAAATTAGAGGGCAGTTGGTTCCCCCCATAACAGATGTTCCACTATTGCACCAGTTGGTTCATTTGGCCTGGCTGGCCAAATTTAAGGCTTGCAGTGTCCACTGTTGGGTATCTCTGCTGGTGATTTCTCTCTCTCCCATTGAACTGCATGCAGTGTGGCTTTTCCCAGCTTTCTGTCAGCTGGTCTACATGGAGGAGGTTTTCAGCTCAGTTCCAGCAGGGTTTCTCAGTGACCCTATAGCCCAAGTATGTGGAGTCTTCAGCAATAATGTCTTCCCATCTATTTCTTTTGGGAAACCCAGGGCCTTGGCAAGGGCCTGTAATGTTTTGGGGGCATCAGGGACCTCTCTGGCCAACAAGCTGATATATTCTTGTATTATGTTTGCCAATGTTTTGTTGAGAATTTTTGCATCTATGTTCATGAGGGAGATTGGTCTGTAATTTTCTTTTTTTGTTCTATCTTTGTCTGGTTTTGATATCAGGGTGATGCTGGCTTCGTAGAAGGAGTTTGGTAGAATTCTTTCCTTTTCTACTTTATGGAAAAGTTTGATTCATTGGATATTTGTTTGTTACTATTTCATTAATTTCTGCCCTAATCTTTATTATTTCTTCCTGTCTCCTGATTTTTGGTTTTCCTTGTTCTTCTTTGTCCAAGGCCCTTACAGTGAAGTAATAAGTTGTTTACTTGCAATGTAATTTCTTAATATGGGTACTTAAAGCTATAAATTTCCCTTTTAGGACTGCCTTCATTGTGTCCCAAAGGTTGTGGTATGTTGTGTTCTTGTTATCATTTGATTCTATGATTTTTTTTTATTTCCTTCTTGATTTCTTCATTGACCCATTCATGATTTAGTAGTGTATTGTTTAGTCTCCATGATTTTGTATATACCCTACAGCTTTTCTTGTTATTGATTTGCAGTTTGATCCCATTGTGATCACATAGAGTGCAAGGAATTATTTCAGTTTTCCTGTATTTGTTAAGATTTGCTTTGTGTCCTAATATATGGTCTATTTTAGAGAATGTTCCATGTGCTGCTGAAAAGAATGTGTATTCTGCAGCATTTGGATGAAATGTCCTGTAGATATCTGTTAGGTCCTTTTGTTCTATGACCACATTTAATCCATATGCTTCTCTGTTTATTTTTTTGCTGGGATGACCTGTCAATTGATGAGAGTGGGATTTTGAAGTCACCCACTACAACTGTGTTTGGTGTTATCTGTGACCTTAGATCTAATAGTGTTTGTTTGATGAAATTGGGAGGGCCCATGTTAGGTGCATATATGTTTAGGACTGTAATGTCCTCTTGTTGGAGTGCTCCTTTAATCAATACAAAGTGACCTTCCTCATCTTTCCTAACTAATGTTGGTTTGAAGTCTACCCTGACAGTTGGGGGTGGGAGGCTTTTCAGGGTGCCTGGATTTGTACTGGAGCTGCTCGGCTGGTCCTGTTTGTATTCTCCTTCAGCAGTTGCTCAGCTGGTCTCTGCTGTCTTCCCTTTCGGGATTATTGACTTTGCAAGGAGGCTGGTGTGAGTGGCAAATCCCCTCACCTTGTTTCTGCTCCTGCTGCTCTGTGCCACCAGCCAGGCAGACTTGCAGATCAGGGCTACTGGTGCATCCTCAGGATTCTGGCCAGTTTCCTCCTTTCTGGAAAACCTTTGTCTCTCCTGCTTCTCTGCTGTGGTCGATAATAACTTATACACTTTCACTTTTCAGTTGAAGCATGTATTTTGCTGTGTTTCTGTTTATTTCCCTCCCTAGGCTGCTTTGGTGTGGGTTGTATCCTGCCATCTTAGCTGGAAGTTCCTGCAATGGAAGCATTTTAACATATATTATTTTGAGTTATTTGATCAAGTAAAAGTAATTTTGTTTTTAATAGGTGACAGATTTCAGCAACTTTATCTATAGAATAGTCTTGAGGCTGCAAAGTCTCAGAAAGAATGGTTTATCCTTCTGAATATCTTTTTAAATTTTTTTTTTTTGTTGTTGTTTTTGTTTTTGGTTTTGGTTTTGGTTTTTCGAGGTAGGGTCTCACTCTAGCCCAGGCTGACCTGGAATTCACTATGGAGTCTCAGGGTGGCCTCGAACTCAAGGCGATCCTCCTACCTCTGCCTCCCGAGTGCTGGGATTAAAGGCGTGCGCCACCACACCCGGCTATCTTTTTAAATTCTTTTAACCAGGGAGTGATAGGCCTTTATTTATATCACCAAGATATGCCAGAAAACATTTAAAAATATTTATATACTTGATAGAGAAGAATTTGATTAACATCTAATTGTTATTCCTGGGTCTTTCAGATTATATTTTATTTTTGTCGCTGAAAAATCCTAAAAGCCTAATATAAAAGTTAACTTAAAATATCTGTGTCCTGTTGTCTGATTCTTATAGTTTGTTCTCAATATCTAGAGTATGGGCTGGAGAAATAGCTTAGCAGTTAAGGCTCTTGTCTGCTAAGCCTAAGGACCCAGGTTCGATTTTCCACGTCCCACGTAAGCCAGATTCACATGGTGGCACATGTGTCTTGAGTTCATTTGCAGTGGCTGGAGGCCCTAGTGCATCCATTCTGTCTCTCTTTCTAATAAATAAAAATAAATCTTAAAAAACTTTAAAAAATATCTAGAGTAGATTGGTTGGTGAAATAAGCATCTAATAATAATAATTGTGTTTCTCAGGATAAACCAAAATTATAACAAATATAATAATATAAATACATTTTTTTCTCTTATAAAGCCCTTCACAACTTATTCAGACATTCTGAGTCATGCTTAAACTTTCTGATTTTGTCCTCACTGTACTCTACTTCTATTTTGGAACAATCTTTTCCTTTAAAAGATAAAATCCCCATTTTATTATCATCACTTCATGTCAATGCTACTCATGGACAATTACATTTGAAATTAAAAATCATACCCCCCCAAATCTAAAATCCTTTCTCATCTGAAAACATTGCTCTTTTTTTAAAAAAACTTTTACTAAGAATGTGTTTTGCATCTGTAACTCTTTTTAAGCTTTATTTTTATTTATTTATTAGAGAGGGAGGAGGGATGGTCATGCCAGGGCCTCCTGCCACTGCAAACAAACTCCAGACACATGTGCCACCATGTGCATGTGGCTTATGTGGGACCTGGAGAATTGAACCTGGGTCCTTAGGCTTTGCAGGCATGCACCTTAACCACTAAGCCATCTCTCCAGCCCTGTATCTGTAACTTTTAATCTCTTTTTTACTTGATTATTCCTACATTATTTTAATTTACAAAATTTAGAAACTATTTACATATATATGTATATATTTCAAGGTAGGGTTACACTGTAGCCCAAGCTAACCTGGAACTCACTCTATAGTTCCAGGCTGGCCTTGAACTCACAGCCATCCTCCTACCTCTGCCTCCCTAGATTTATATTTTAAATACAGGAAGCTGTATCTGGTACACTGTCTTGAAGATTTTTTGGTTATTTTCTCAACAATTTTAACTAATTTGTTAAGAGATTTAAGTCATCCAAAAAGACACTTGGGAAAAGCTTTTGTTCAAAAGGATCGACTTCTCATTTGGGACCATAAGGCAAATTATGGCTTTTTGGCCCTTCTGGGAAAGACTTGGGCCTCAGCCATTCAGCCTCCCAAATTCCATCTCACACCTGTCCCAACAGGAGGAAAATATATGCACGGGATCAGTTGTGCCATGGGAGGGGCCAGGGAGGTTATTGAATTATGTTTGCTCCCTTCCAGTGCCTTTATATACCCCCTTATTTGTCCCATGCTAATTTGTAGCACATATGATCAGTGTGAAGGGGCCTTCCCTGCCCACCCACACCTGCTCTTAAAGGAGAGATAACCTCAAGGGAAAACAGGAAGCAGCACATGATGTAACTAGAGTCTGAGCTGCAGCGACAGGACAGGAAGACAGTGTGAGTGGCAGCATGTGAGCTCCATACATGCCATCCACTGCTCCTAACCAGACCTTTCTGCCCACTGACCCGTGGCTCCATCCATTGTCACCTGTGAAGTCAGAGCACAACCGGTTGCAGCATGGGCCACTTGCACAGTGGGAGTGAGTCGGCTTGTTCTGCCTTCCATCTTTACAGGCTAGACAAGGGGATGGGGGAGGCTATAGCCAGATAGGCTTGGGGGCAGAGAGGGAAATTTACATCAAAGAGACAGAAGAGGAGGCTGGGGAGATGGCTCAGGGGTTAAAGACACTAGTTTGCAAAAGCCTTCCAACCCAGATTTAATTCCCCAGTACCCACGTAAAGTCAGAAGCAGAGTGTGGCATGTATCTGGTATTTGTAGTGATAAGAGGCCTTGGCATGCCCATAGTCTCTCAAATAAATAGATTAAAATATTTTTTTTTCAAAGAGACAGAAGAAGGTTCATTCTCTTACCTTCTGTCTAGTTCATCCAAATATAGCACCAGAGGAGATCTCAGGGTATCCCATGATGCAATGTTCAGATTTTTTGTGTCTGGAACAAAGGCTTGAGCAAGACATGGTGTTGTTGCCGTCATTGTCATAATAGTAAAAGAATGGGAGGAGTTGAACTTTAGGAGAGGGGGATGGGGTGTAGTCTATTTTTGGTAAGTTAGAGTTATTGAAACCTTTGTTCACTGAGTGTGTGCTTTCTCATGGTACATCTGATTTTAATCATGTGCACAAACCCTTTATGCATCAGCATAAGATGGTAAATAGGGATTTCCCCTGAAAGGTCACTTCAAGGACAAGTTGGACTTCACTGTGTTTGGGCCAAATACTTGCTTAGGCTGTCCTTGTTTATCTTTTTCTGACCGGGAAGTGTCTGACTGCAAATTCTTACAGGGAGTTTTCCCATAGGCAAGGAGCAGACACATTTTTCCAAGGGGAGATCTCTGGGCTGTCCCTATGCTTCCCTGCCTCACCAGCAGCTGCAGCTTATGTGGTGCCATGGGTCAAACCCAGGGATTTGTGGATAGTACAAGCACTCTACCAACTGACCTACACCCCTGCAAGAAATTTGTTGTTTTGAGATAGAGTCACCTGTATCCCAAGCTGGTCTTAAACTCCATATTTAACTAAGGATGACCTTGAGCTCCTCCTGCCTCCATATCCAAGGTGCTGGGGTTATACGTATATGCTACCACATGCCACATCTAGCTTGGATCCACTGAATCTTAAAGCATAATTCTTCATCACTGCCTCACCCTGTTAAAAGATGAAAATGGCTATCAGGTCAGCCATAGTAACGTGTGCCTATAATCTCAGTACTGGGGAGATAGAGGCAGGAGGTTTAGGAGCGCAAAGTCATTCTTATCTACTTAGCTAGTTTAAAACAAGCCTGTGCTGTAAACCTTGTCAAAAACTCATAGTTGGGGAGGTCACAGGGTCTAGTAGGGAATCTGCTACTGTTGATAGGCTGAATGTGTTAGGTAGCAGTCTCTGAGGCTTTTGAGGATGGATCCCTCCCTCATAATCAGCTTTGGTCCTTACTTCCCCTTTACCTGATAAAGGGTGGAAGGTATCTGGGCTTTGTTGAGGGAAAACTTCTTCCTCCAGATCAAAGGAACAAAATCTGAGTTCTATAGCTGGTCCTGGATGGAGGCATGACATTTTAAACTACCCAAACATAAGATTACAAAAACATACTGTGGTGACCTGGAGAGATTGCTTAGTGGTTAAGGTGCTTGCCTGCAAAGCCTAAGGACCCAGGTTTGACTCCCCAGAACCCATGTGAAGCCAGATGCACAAGCTAGCACATGTGTCTGGAGTTCACTTGCAGTGGCTAGAGGCCCCGGCATGCCCACTCTCTCTCTCCAATAAATAAAAAGTAAATATTAAAAAATATACTGTTGTTTTCTTCCTGAATAGTTGATCCAACTGAGCCTGTCAATCACCAGGCCAGGAGACCACCCCTCAGGAAAGTTGACTCACTTGAAGACATGTTAAAGAGATGAGACAAATAATTAGCCTTTCAATGAGATAATGTACTTGTACTCACAGAGGCCCCCCACCCTCCCTGCATTTGCACATTTTAAATGCGAGCCTACCCTCTTAGTTCTAAACTAAGAAAAAAAAAAGTAACTTTTCTCCCTTTGATCTCTTCTTTGGATCCTGGCCAAAACCCAGTATACTTGTCCTGACCCTCTAGATTTCCTCACAGTTTCTCTGAGGAACCACTGCCTCTTCAGCTGCTTGCTAACTTCCATTGCCCAACCCACCTGTTTTCTGGCCCAAAGTCAAAAGGCATGACTTGTTTCCTATTATCCATCACCCTCCTCCTGGAAGCTTCCAAGATTTACAGGTATGCCTTGTGATTTTTCTTTCAAACTCTAATAAGTGTGACCAGGATTTTCCTTCTGAGTCCATTTAAAATTTCTTTCATTAACAAGACTGAGAGCGCACACAAAGGAATCCCACAAAGGCATAATTAAAGAAGCTGCTCTGAGGACAGAACAGGTGACCACATTCAATGACTCAGGTGAGCTTCTAATGGCTCAACCCCCCATCAATTATCTTCTCATCTTTCCTGCCCCAGATAAATAAAATTCCTTTTCTTTGGTACTCTGCCTCCCTGGGAAAAGGAAACAGGTCTTCTTTTCTTCTTCTCCCATGGGGTTAAGGATAAAACATGGAGTGCACATGTAATTACTTTCTTTCTTGGGTTATTTCTCCATGTGTCTGTTGTGGATGTCCTTGAGATGGGTTGTAATTAGTACAAGGGTTAACTCTGTCCTTTCTCTAGGTGCCTAGACTCCCTTTTCTTTTCCTTACCACTGCCATTTGCTCAGAACCAGAGACCACAGCTCAAATTTAAGAAGTGAGTGGAACTAACAAAATGGCCTAGCAGGCTTGGGCACACAGGCCTCTGATCAAAATGGAGGAAACAAACCCTGTTTGCTGTGTCTACAGTTGCCTACATAACCTCCAGGTCCCCAGGAAGCTGCTTTTCTTTTCTTTTCTCTTCTTTGTCTTTTTATAAAACTTTTTATTGAAAAATTTCATATGTGTACATAGTATATTTGGGTTTTTTTTTTTTTTTTTTTTTTTTTTTTTTTTTTTTTTTGTTTTTCAAGGTAGGGTCTCACTCTAGCCCAGGCTGACCTGGAATTCACTATGGAGTCTCAGGGTGGCCTCGAACTCACGGCAATCCTCCTACCTCTGCCTCCCGAGTGCTGGGATTAAAGGCATGCGCCACCACGCCCGGCTTGTTTTGTTTTTTCAAATAAGGTCTCACTCTATGTCAGGCTGATCTAGAATTCATTATGTAGTTTCAGGCTGGCCTCAAACTCACAGTGATCCTCCTCCCTCTGTCTCCCTTGTGCTGGGATTAAAGGCATGCACCACCACAACTGGCTACATAGTGTATTTTCATCATAATACCCTCCTGTTACTTTCTTTTGTCCCTTCTCCTTTCCACTGAACTCCCTCTTCTTTGTAACCAATACCTTTTTTATGTTGATGACCTTGTTGATACCCTCCTCTATCATCCCTGAGGACATGTTGATGTATCCAGTATTGGGCAGATGTTCTATAAGTAATGAAAGTTGCTGTGAGGTTATGAATGCAATGGCTTACTTCATGTCCAGAAGACAGCATTCAAAAGCACTTCTCCTCATCCTTTGACTCTTATGTTCTTTATGCCACCTCTTCTGCAATATTCACTGAGCCTTGAGAGGCATGATAGGGATGTCTTATTAGTGCTGAGCTTTCAATAGTCACTTATTTTCAGCATTTTGCTGAGTGTGACTCTCTCTAGCAGCTTTCCTTTGTGGCCATCCCATCATCCTGGCTACTACTGCTGTTTGGCAAATAGATATGTTGTGCATATCGAATCGACCTTGTGGTATTAATGTTCATGCTCATAGATTAGTGCTGCTCTCACATTTGATCAAAAAACTTGGTTTGTGACTGTTGGCTCATGTGGATTCTGCCTGGAAAACAAGCAGACAATCTTGAAAGGCCAAGTTGCCCAAGCCTTTTGAAGCCCAAGGGTTTCATCACAATTCCCAGGTGTCAGATATGGAGCTGTAGTATTTGATGTTTGCCCTGCTGGTTTTCTCTCTTACATAGCTCCAATATTTCCTTGGTATGCCCCAATTCCTCCTTTTTGGAGTAGCAATGTTTGTTCTGTGCCATTATATGTTGAAAGTATGATTTTATGTTTTGGTGGTGAGGACCAAACCCAGGGCCTTTAAGCATTCATCCACTGAGCTAAATCCCCAACCCCTGAAAGTATGTTACATGTGTGTGTTTTGGTTGTTGTTGTTGTTGTTTTCGTTTATTCAAGGTAGGGTCTAGCTCTAGGCCAGGCTGACCTGGAATTCACTATGTAGTCTGAAAGACAGAAAACATGCATACTGTATCTGTCTTTTTAATTTTTTTCTGTTAAAATCCATTTTATTGACAACATCCATTCATAAACATGATTTACCCTGATGAAAATTCCCTCCCACCACCCTTCTTTGTCTCTTCTCACCTATCCCTCTCTACTGAACCCCTTCTTCTTTTTTATATTTTTATTTATTTGAGAGAGAGAGAGAGAGGCATGCAGAGAGAGAGACAGAGTATGGGCCTGCCAGGTCCTACTACCACTGCAAGTGAATTCCAGACTCATGTGTCGCTTTGTGCATTCAGCTTTATGTGGGTACTGAGGAATCAAACCCAGGCCATCAGTCCTTGCAAGCATGTGTCTTAACTGCTGAGCCATCTCTCCAGCTCCCCTTCTTCTTTCCAAGTAGTCCTGCTTTTATTTTGATGTCATCACTTTTTTGCCGTCATATTCTATAGGCAGTGATTGCTCTTGTGAAACCATGAACAAAACCTTCACTTTGTGTCTGGAAGACAGCATTCCAAAGCACTGCTCCCTATCCTTTGGCTCGTACAGTTTTTCTACCACCTCTTCTGCAATGGTCCCTGAGCCCTGGAGTGTGTAATAGAGCTAACTCATTTAGTGCTGAACACTCAACTATCATTTCTCAACACTTTGAAGACTTGTGAGTCTCCCCAGTAGACACTGTCACCTGAAAAGAGAATCTTCTCTAACCAAAGGTATTAATATATGGGCATAAACATAAGTATTTAAAGGACATTTTGGCTCTCATTATTTCCTCCACAGTACTAAGAAAGCTTTAATCTAAAGTCTGTACTTCAAAGGCATGATTGTTCTTAGAAAATATATCTTTTGTTTTTTGAGTAAGACAAACAAGATGCATTGAGAAAAAGGTGGAAAAGTCCCAAAGTGCCAGGGAAATCATGCTTAAGGTTTCAGCTAGCATCCAAAGAAGAAACCGAAAGAGGGTGCAAAGGCCCAAAGTGAGGTCAGGGGAAGAGATTGAGTAAAGGAAAGGTGGAGGGAGGGCTAAACAAAATCTAAGAGGATATAATATATGGAATCCTACGTTTTTGGTCAATGGAACACTCAGGAGCCATAGATTGTTGCTAGAAAATTTTCAGTGCCAGGGATGTGATACTTCCAGTGAGTTGTTGGCCAGGGAGGTCCCTGATGCCCCCCAAACACTCCAGGCCATTGCCGAGGCCCTTGGTTTCCCACCAGGAATAGACGGTAAGACCCTATTGCTGAAGACTCCACATACTTGGGCTGCAAGGTCACTGAGAAATCTTGCTGGATCTGAGCTGATAACCTCCTCCATGTAGACCAGCTGACAGAAAGCTGGAAGAAGCCATTCTACATGCAGTTCAATGGATGAAAGAGATACCACCAGTGAAGATACTCAACAGTGGACACTGCAAGCCTTATAATTGGCCAGCCAGGCCAAATGAGCCAACGGGTACAATAGTGGCACGTCTGTCATGGTGGAAACCAATTGCCCTCCAATTGGACTGGAGACCCGCTCCAAGGGAAGGAATACATCCCTGATACTGAAAACTTAAAATAGGGGTAGTCATGAGCCCTAGGGGTATAACATCTGCTGCTGTCTATCTAAATGTATATACTATGCTTATAAAACTGCCCAGTAAGCACTTCTCTTAATGTTCATACCCTTATATTAATGCTACTCTCACTTTTGGTAGAGAATCTTCTCTTTTCAGATGGCAGTGACCTTGAGATGACTCAGAAGGTATCATGGTGCTGGAAAGAAGTGACCGGAGTGCTCAGTACTGTAATATCTCTATCACACCTTCCAAGGCTCAGGTTCTAGTGCAGAAGAGGTGGCGGAAACCATGCAAGAGCCAAAGTAAGGGTAGGACTCCTTACAACGTGCTTCCTCCAGACATAAAATGGCCTGGATATCCATGACCTCGCAGTGCCTGACACTATCTACACAAGACCATCATAAGAGGAGGAAAAGATCATGACATCAAAATAAAAGAGAGACTGATTGAGATGGGGAGGTGATATGATGGAGAGTGGAGTTTCAAAGGGGAAAGTGTGGGAGGGAGGGTATTACCATGGGATATTTTTTATAATCATGGATGTTGTTAATAAAAATTTGGAAAAAACGCCGGGCGTGGTGGCGCACGCCTTTAATCCCAGCACTCGGGAGGCAGAGGTAGGAGGATTGCCGTGAGTTCGAGGCCACCCTGAGACTCCATAGTGAATTCCAGGTCAGCCTGGGCTAGAGTGACACCCTACCTCGAAAAACCAAAAAAAAAAAAAATTTGGAAAAAAATATATATTGTTGGGTTGGAGAGATGGCTTAGTGATTAAGGCACTTGCCTGCAAAGCCAAAGAACCCAGGTTCAATTCCCCATTACCCACGTAAGCCAGATGCACAAGGGGCCACACGCATTTGGAGTTCCTTTGCAGTGGCTGTAGGCACTGACGCACCCATTCTCTCTCTCTGTCTCTCTCTCTCTGCTTATTTCTCTCTCTTTCAAATAAATAAATAAAATATTTTTTAAAATCCCCATAGATTTTACCATTCCCAACACTGGTCAAAACTGCAGTTTCAAGGCTGGAAAGATTGCTCACTGTTTAAAAGTTCTTTCTAGAAAAGCCTAACTCCCTGGGTTTGATTCCCCAGTACCCCCGTAAAGCCAGATGCACATAGTGGCACATGTGCCTGGAGTTTGTTTGTAGTGACAAGAGGCCCTGGTGTGCCCATTCTCTCTCTCTCTCTCTCTCTCTCTCTCTCTCGCTCACTCACTCCTTGCAAATAAATAAATAAATAAGGGCTGGAGAGATGTCTTAGCGGTTAAGACATTTGCCTGTAAAGCCAAAGGATCCTGGTTCAATTCTCCAGGACCCCCGTAAGCCAGATGCACAAAGGGGCGCATGCATCTGGAGTTTGTTTGCAGTGGCTAGAGGCCCTGGTGCGTCCATTCTCTCCATCTCTCTATCTCTCTCTCTCTCTGCCTTTTTCTCTCAAATAAATAAATAAATAAAATATTCACAAAAAAAGACTGATGTTTCATCTGAGACTTAAGGCAGTCTTTTGACTCTGAGTCCTGTAAAATCAAAATATAAATTTAAGGCAGGCATGGTGGTGCATGCCTTTAATCCCAACACTTGGGAGGCAGAGGTAGGAGGATCTCCATGAATTCAAGGTCACTCTGAGACTACATAATGAATTCCAGGTCAGCCTGGGCTAGAGTGACACTCTACCTCAAAAAAAAAAAAAAAAGAAAGAAAGAAAGAAAAGAAAGAAAAGAAAAAAAAGAAAAAAAAACACAAGTTATATATTTTCAACATATAATAAACTGTCTCATTCCAAAAGTGGGGAATGGCGGCATAGTAAGGTAAGATTGGAGCATAATAGTATAGAACCCCAGCAGGGCAAAAACAAAATTCTGAAGCTTCATGCTGTTATCTGGGTCTCCCCATGAAATAATCTGGACTTCAAAAGTTTTGTAGCTTTACCCCTTCATCTGTACTGCCTATAGGCTCTCTTGTGGATAGGATCTTCCCTGAGCCCACAGCTTTCCTTGTTGGACGTCCTGTGGTCCTGGAATCTCCAACATCCTGGATTCTCCATTGCAACTTAAGGTTCACCTTCACAGCTTCTTGCAATGGCCACTTGTGGCCTCTGTGCAGGGTCTCTGACCTTAGCTAACATTATTTACCTCCAGTGGCTCTATGGGACCATAGTGAAATACTCCATGACTCCCTCCATCTTCCATTTCTCATGGCTCCAAAACCAGTTCCACATTGATGGTGCTGTCAAGTTTTGTTGCCAAATCAGGATGAAAACCAACCTTGGCCACAGGTGTAGCAGACTCTATATGCTGACCTTGTTGAACAGGGAATTCCTATATACTCCTTTCAGACCTTTTCAAAAAAGATCCTTAGCTAGGCATGGTGGTGCACGCCTTAATCTCAGCACTTAGGAGGCAGAGGTAGGAGGATTACTGTGAGTTTGAGGCCACCCTGAGACTACATAGTGCCTGGGATAGAGCAAGACCCTACCTCAACAAAAAAAAGAGCCTTCTACTAGTTAGGGAATCATTCATATCGTCCTAGTGTATAGTAGTATATTTCTCATAAATGGTACTAATTATAGCTAAAGAGGTTGCCTTGCCTGGGACTTTGAACTTGCTCACATTTCTTCCCATACCAGGTATGGAGGTCTGAATCAGGTGTCCCCTATAAAGTTAGGTGTTCTGAATGCTAGGTTCCCAGCTGATGGAGATTTGGGAATTAACACCTCCTGGAGGGAGTGTATTGTTGGGGGTGGGCTTATGGGTGTTATAGCCAGCTTCCCCATGCCAGTGTTTGGCACACTCTCCTGTTCCTGTTGACCACCTTATGTTGGCCAGGGGGTGATGTACACACTCTTCTCATACAATTGTTTTCCTGTGCCATTGTGGTGCTTCCCCTCAAGCCTGTAAGCCAAAATAAACCTCTTTTTTTCCCCAGAAGCTGCTCTTGGTTGTGTGATTTCTACCAGCAATGTGAACCTAACTACAACAGTAAAGTGGTACCAAGGAGTGGGATTGCTGCTAGACACATGGGACTGTGTGGCTTTGGCCGTTTTGAGCTGATCAAAAGGAATGTGGAAGGATTTGAAACCTTTGCCTAAGAGACACCTTGCTGTGCTGTAAGTACAGCTTGATGGACTATTCTGGTCAGAGTTGAAAGACCTGAATGCAGTAAGAACTATGGACTGTGAGGTTTGGTTTATGAGGGTGAGAAAGAGCTTTGCTTGGACTGGACTAGAAGCAGTTTGAGGCTTGTTGTTATGGCCGTGTCCTCAGAAGTTGTGCAGGGCTGTATTACACAGAAATGGACCAGTGTGAGCAGAGGGATATGGCACAGAAAAAATAAAGTCTTTGGGCCTAAACTGCTGCCCGTTCACCTGCATATTGTTTGAGAGATTACTACAATTGAGATTGGGCCAGCTGACCTGCACTGGGGCAACAGGAAGACCGTAGACTCTATTGAAGGGGCCTGAGTGTTCAAGGAGTGTCCTGTTCTTCAAAGTCTGTCTTATTCCCCCATGGGTTAACAAATTGGCACCCTACCTGGAATTTTGGAGTATAAGAAGTGCAGGAAAGAGAGGGTCATTTGGTTTGCAACATAGTCTTGTGTTTTGGAAATGGTCATGGGCAGTGTGAAGCAGGTTTGCTGGATTCTTGCATGGAGACCTGATAGGGTCATGAGGATGAACCATGGGTTGCAGTGGAGAACCATTGGAGATGCCAGGACCATGAGATGGCCACCAATGAGAGCTGCTGACACTGGATGAAGTTTTCCAGGACTGTGAGTAGCCTAGCTGGAGGGTGAAATTGGAATACTAGAGACTTGTTGCTGGTTAGAACTATCAGACTTGGAGAGTTGTCATTGACTAGAGTTGCTAGACTTGGAACTACAGAGTGTGATGTTTGCCCTGTTTAAATCTTGTATTGGTTGAATATTTCTTTGCTATGCCCAATGCCATATTTTGTAGTGTGAATGTTTATTCTGTGCCATTATGGGTTTTGGGGGGGGGTTGTTATTACTGCTTAGTTAGAAGATCTGGGACTATGGGGATGTATGAACATCATTGGAATTGATTAAAAAAAAAAACTATGGAGACTTTTAAAGTTGGATGAATGCACTGCATTTTACATCATGCATGGTTATCAGTTTATGGGAGCCAGGGGCAAAATTTGGTGGTTTGATTCAGGTGTCCCCCATAAACTTAGGTTCTGAATGCTAGGTTCCCAGCTGATGGAGATTTGGAAATTAACACCTCCTGGAGGGAGTGTATTGTTGGGGGCAGGCTTATGGGTATTATAGCCAGTTTCCCCTTGCCAGTGTTTGGCACACCTTCCTGTTGCGATGGTCCACCTTTTGTTGGCCAGGGGGTGATGTCCACCCTCTGCTCATGCCATTGTTTTCCCTGCCATC
Organism: Dipus sagitta; assembly: GCA_036346955.1. Lineage (NCBI taxonomy): Eukaryota > Metazoa > Chordata > Mammalia > Rodentia > Dipodidae > Dipus > Dipus sagitta. Next base: position 55,706,889 of record CM070776.1, on the reverse strand, counting down.
ATGGAGCTTCCCTCTTGAACCTGTAAGCCAAAGTAAACCTCTTTTTTTTCCCACAAGCTGCTCTTGGTTGGGTGATTTCTACCAGCAATGCGAACCTGACTGCGACACCAGGCTTCATATTTTCATTTCTTTTTGCTCTGTGTTTTGCTCTTTCTCTATAGATCTGAATCAAAGAAGCTAAGAGAAGCCTTACCACAGACTCATTGGTATTCTTCCTCAAAATTTCCTCTACCCTTAGTCCCTTACTTTTAAATTTAATTTCACTCTGGTTTCTCAGTTGATGAGCATGATGTAACCAGATTCTTTGTCAAAGTATCACATGAACCATTCCAGTTTCCAATAGAGTCTTTGCTTCCCTCTAAAACCTCCAAGGTCCACATTTCTCTCAGCCTTCTGGACTTCCAAAGTCCCATCAGAATGGTACAGTAATGGCCAAGTAAATCCCTCCTTACAGTAAGTATAATAAGGATTCCTTAGTCCAAACTTTCAAAGTCTTCCATATTCTCCCCATAAACCAATTCCAAAATATTAAGAACCACATAGTCAGATTTATCTCAGCAATAACCCTACTCCTTAGTATCAATTTTATGAATCAGTTACTTTCTCATTACTTGGACAAAATATCTAACCCAAAGCAGTTTATGGAAGGAAAAGGGTTTAATTTGGCTTATAGTTCCAGAGGTTAGAGTCCATGATGATGGGAAAAGCCATGGAAAGCCTGAGCAGGAAGCTCAGTGCAGGGTCTCTGACCTTTAATATTATCTATCCTCAGTGACTCTATGGAACCATAGTGAAATACTCCCTGACTTTCTCCATCTTGCATTTCTCATGCCTTGGCAGATAGGAAACAGATAAAGAGAGTTGGGCCAGGTTACAACACCATGAGGCCTGCACCTGGTGATAGTGGCACACTTCCTACAACAAGGCTCCACCACCTAAAGGTTCTACAGCATTCCCAAATAGTGCCACCACTTTGCTGGGGAGCAAGTGTTCAAACATGAGCCTATAGAGGACATGTTAAATTCAAACCACCACAGTGCTTATAATCCCAGGACCTCGGAGGTGGAGGCAGAGGATTAGGAATTCAAAACAAGTATGAATACATGAGGCCATGTCTCAAACAAACAAAAAAATTAAACAGAAATGGATCATACCTTAAATGTCATCTATGTTTCACAAGCACATTTTATTTTATTTATTGATTTTTGTTTTATTCCATTTTTGATACAAGGTCTCACACTAGCTCAGGTTATTCTGGAACCCAGTATGTAGCCCAGGTTGGCTTTTAAATATACAATGATTCTCCTGGCTCAGGATCTTTTTTTTAACTTTTTATTGCCAGCTTCCATAAATATATACGATATATCACCATCATAATCCCCTCTCACCATTCCCCTTTTCCCTATTCCAAGCCCATCTCCACTGAATCCCTTCTTCTTTATACAAGTCCCTATTCTATTTTGATATCATCATTTTTTCCTCCTATTATGTAGGTCGTGTCATCTACTGTGAGGTCATGAATATCAAGGGCATTTTGTATCTGGAAGACAGTATTGTAAGAATTCATCTCCTTCCTTTTAGTCTTATATTCTTTTGTCACCTCTTCTGCAATGGTTTTTGAGCCTTGGAGGGTGTGATAGAGAATTCTTACTTATTTCTGAACACTTCCCAGTAACTTCCTCTTAGAACTTTGGCCATTTTTGAGCCACCCCAGTGGTCGCTGCCATCTGAAGCAGTTTCTCTATCCAAAAGTGAGAGTAGCATTAGAATATGGGCATAAACATACATGTTTATAAGACAGTTTGATGGCAATAATAGATCCATTTATTTAGCTAGACAAAAGTAGTAGTTTCTACACCAGGGCTTATGACCTCCTCAGCCACTCAGCCATAGGCTTTTGACTAGGTTTTCAGTACCACCCATGAATTCCCTTCCATGTAGTGGGCCTCAAATCCAAAGAGCAATTGGTTTCTCCCAAAACAGACATGCCACCATTGCACCAGATGGTATATTTGGCCTGGCTGACCAGGCGTAAAGCTTACAGTGTCCACTACTTGTTAAAACTGTTGATGACTTTTCTCCTCCTGAAGGTTGCATGCTACATAGCTCTTTCAAGCATCCTACAGCTAGTTAATAAAGAGACAGCTTCCATCACATCTCTAGCTTGACTTCTCATTGGCCTGAAGCCCAATCATGTAGTCTTTAGCAATAGGGACTTACCATCTAATTCTTGTGGACAACAAAGAGCCTTGTGCCTCAGGATCTTTACTGTGAGGATTGAGTTATTATGCCTGGCTTATGTACTCATTTTATTCATGAAGAAACTAAGACCAAGAGAGGCAAATAAATTTGACAGGAGGAAAATATGGCTCTATGTTGCTTTCAAGACATTTCTTATGTTTTTTTTTTTTTATTTATTAGAGAGGGATACAGGATGAGGGGGAGAGAGAAATAATGGGTGCCCCAAGGCCTTCAGCCACTGCAAATGAACTCTAGACACATGCACCAACTTGGGTCTTGGGGAATTGAACCGGGATTCTTTAGTATTAAAGGCAAGTACCTTAACCACTAAGCAATCTCTCCAGCTGAACACATTTCTTAAAAAAACAGAAACTAAAAGGCTTTGGGGGAAAAGGTAAAGAGACTGGCTAGCAGGTCTCTCTACTGAGATTGAACCTGACTAAGTACCTTCCATCTCTGAGGGATGGGTATGAGACCCAGGAGAAATGTGAGCTTCACTTGTCTAAAACATGATGTAAAAACAGAAGTGGTGCCATTTCTCTTGCAAATTGTCTTCCAGATATCCAAGAAAAGCTCCCAAAGGAAAAAAAGATTGTGGTTTGCTTTCTATTTTCATCTCCTAGAAACTTTCCTGATGCCAGGCCTCCTGATTGATGATGCTTACCACAGAGATGAGATCATCCTGACTCCCTAGCCAAAGGCCTCTGTCTGGACCCACTCTCTACTTGGCTGTATTCCCAAGCCACAAGTGCATCAGTTTTTTGTGCTCCAACATTCCAGTTGCCTCCATTTTCCAGGGGACTGTATCAGCATAGCACATTCTAATGGCCATGGACTAGCCTGCTAGCCTAGGGGAGCTCCTTGCCATCCTCAGAGCTCTCACTTGTACTGGGTTTAAGAATGAAAGTAGGGATACTCCTTTATCTTAACACAGTTACTCAGTCATCATCATATTTACTCTTCTTTAAAAAATTATATCTGGGTGTGGTGGTACATGCCTTTAATCGCAGCACTTGAGAGGCAGAGGTAGGAGGATTGCCATGAGTTCAAGACCACCCTGAGAAGACATAGTGAATTCCAGGTCAGCCTGGGCTAGAGTGAGACCCTACCTCGAAAAACAAAAAAAGATAGTTTATTTTATTTTGAGACAGGCTCTCACACTAGCTTTAGTTGGCCTAGAACTCACCATGTAACCCAGGTTGGTCTCTCACTCATAGCAATCCTCCTGCCTCAGCATCCTTAGGCCTGGGATTATAGATGTGAGCCACTATTCTGGGTTATCACATTTACTCTTGCAAAGTTCTCTGACACCTGAGTTCTCCCACTTTCTTTAAGCTTGGATGTGGGTTGCTTCTACTTCTTTGCAGTGCTATACCTCTTCCTATTATAGAGTCCTGATGCTCTTTCTGCCTGGTCTACTCTTACTCTGGTTCTTTGCATGTCTGTCTCCTTCCCTCCCTTCAGGCCTCAGTTTAAAAACTACTTGTTGTTGGGGGTTTTTTTTGTTTGTTTGTTTTTCAAGGTCGGGTTTCGTTCTAGCCCAGGCTGGCCTGGAATTCACTATGTAATCTCAGGGTGGCCTCAAACTCATGGCAATCCTCCCACCTCTGCCTCCCAAGTGCTGAGACTAAAGGCTCTGACACCATGTCTGCCTGGTTTTGTTTTTTGATATAGTGTCACAGTAGCTCAGGTTGGCCTGGAACTCCATGCCAAGGAGTTCTTTTTAAATTTTTCTAAAAATTTACTATTATTATCATTTTCATTTATTCAGTTGTAAGCAGAGAGATATAGCGAGAAGAGAGACGGAGAGAATGAGCACACCAGGACCTCCAGCCACTGGAAATGAACTCCAGATGCATGTGCCACTCTGTGCATCTGGCTTTACATGGGTACTAGCAAATTGAGAGCAGGTCATTAGGCTTTGTAGGCAAATACCTTAACCACTGAGCCATGTCTCCAGACCCTTAAAAATTTATATGTATACACACACACACACACACACACACACACACACACACACGTGCGCGCATGCACACACATATAGTGTGTGAGAGAGAGAGAAAGAGAAAGAGAGAGAGAAAGAGCTCTTGTCAGGGTATCTTGCATCTTGCATCTGCAAATGAACACCAGATGCTTACACCACTTTTTTTCTCTTTTGAGGCAAGCCCAACAGACTGGCCTTTTTTTTTTTTTTTTTTTTAATGTGAGAGAGTCAGACAGACAGAGGGAGAAAGAGAGAGAACTGGTGTGCCAGGACATCCAGCTACTGTAATTAAACTCCAGATGCTTGTGCCACCCTGTGCGCATGTGCAAACTTGGGTGCTTATGTCATGTTGTGCATCTGGCTTATGTGGGACCTGGAGAGTCAAACATGGGTCTTTAGGCTTTGGAGGCAAGAGCCTTAACCACTAAACCATCTCTCCAGCCCTACACCACTTTTGGCATCTGGTTTATGTAGGCAGCTTGGGAATAGAACCCAGTTTGGCAGGGTTTTTGGAAGCAAGTATTTTTAACTGCTAAGCCATCTTCCCAGTCCCTAATGAAGGAATTTTTATGCTTCTACCTCCACGTCCCAAATTCTGGGAGTACATATTTGCACAGCTACACCCAAGAAATTATTAAAAATTAAAAACCAGGATGAAAGCCAGGTGTGGTGGCACATACCTTTAATCCTAGTACATGGGAAGCAGAGGTAGGAGGATCACTGTGAGTTTGAGGCAAGCCTGGGTGTTTCAGGTCTGCCTGGGCTAGAGTAAGACCCTACCATGAAAAAAAAAACACAAACAAACATCAACAACAACAAAAAACAGATGAGGCTGAGCATGGTGGTTCATACCCATAATCCCAACACTGGAGAGGCCGGGGTAGGAGGATCACTGTCAGTTTGCAGCTAGACCCACAGTATAAGTTTCAGGTCACTTCGGCTAGTGAGACCCTGCCTCAAAAAGAAAACAATTTCAAAAAAGTAAATAAAAAACAGGACTTGGGATGTAACTCAGTTGGTAGAGTGCTTTCTTAGCAGGGAAGATATCCCAGGTTTAAAGGGGAAACAAGCTTATCGTAGAGAGAAAGCAAACTTTATTGTAAAGAAAGAGACTAGAGGAGAACTTCCTTTGGGGAAATTCCCTATGACAGGGGACTCAAAGACAGAGTTGCCTATTGAAAAGTAAAAGAAGCAAAAGTCTCTGCAACAGAGGGAGATCCAGGAATGTGGGTTGCCAACAAGCTTCACTGTCTTGGAATTTATAAGACTTTCTGGCTAGAGAAATAAGTTGATCCTTAAAGTGGCTTGACTGAGTTATGAAGAAGTGAAGTTCTGCCCTGATCATCAATCCTTATGAGGTATCCACGAATTTCTTTTCCAAGCAGGGAACTGTTACGTTTCTCTTTGTCTCAGTGACTGGGCAGGAGAGGGTTCAGCGCCCACCTGCAAAATTTGCATGGGGAAAGCATGACAGAATCAAGGATGAAAAACTAGGAGGATTTCATGGGGGCCAGCCAGAGCCTGCCGAGACAGGCTTTGTTGTCTTTCCCAGATACCTGTCTTTCCTCTTATCTAGTCAGTTGGGATTTCTCAAACTCAGCCCAAGCCCTCTTAATCTTCTTTTTCACCAATGTTTTGACTTTACTATTTTAACCCTGACATTCACTTTAACTGTTCCATTTTCAAGGCAAGGACAAAACTACTAATTTTCTTTCTTTTCACATATTTTATGTATGTATGTATGTATGTGTAGCAGACAGCTTCAGGTTTGCTGAGATGAACTTCCAGACCAGGCACAGTTATGGAGGAAGGGATTTATTGAAGCTTACAGATCCAGGGGAGGTTCCATAATAGCAGTAGAAGCTGGCCTGCATTCACAGGACAAAGCAGAGAGAGAGAAGTACCAGCCTAAAAGCCAAAAGCCACAGCACACTTCAGGAACTCCAGCTAGGCACACTTTGCATATCTTTAGATTGAAATCTGAAACCCACCACCACACCTTAAGATCCACAAATGGCACTGACTCCAGCCAGGTGGCTAAAGATGCAAACTACAAACAAATAAACAACTGAATATATTGGGGGCCATCTATTCTATTCAAACCACCACAGTATGTATTCACTTATTAGAGAAAGAGATGGAGAAAATGGGTACAGTAAGGCCTCTTGTAATGCAAATGAACTCTCAATGCATGTACCACTTTATGTGTCTAACTTTATGTGGGTACTGGGGAATTAAACCTCGATCCATAGACTTTAGATCTGAATGCCTTATCTGCTGAGCTACCTCCCCAGACCCCCAAACTGCTAATATTCCAGGTCTCTTCCATACCTACCTAGCAAGTTCCTTCCTCCTACTCTGTACCATCTTTTTAACATCTCTTCTTACCATGCTAGTCCTTATACACACTCCCAAGTAGGTTCAAAGCTCAAGTGTGTGTGTGGGAGGGTGAGGGGATGTGCTTCCTTGAGATAAGGTCTTGCCATATATCCCAGACTGGCCTGAACCTCACTGTATTATCCTACTCTGGCCTCAGCATCTTGAGTGCTTAAGATTATAGACATACATTTAGACTTCTATATACATATACATATATGTATGTATATATATATAAAACTTTACTGTCTCTTGGCTACCCTTCAAACCATTAAAAACCAAAGTAAAACTCATTTCCTGCCTTTAATCCCCAGCACTCAATATCCAATTGCTAAAAACAGTTAACAGTGATTTAAAGCCTTGGCATCTGCCTGAGGGTCTTGGGCCCTATACCCAAGGTCTCTCTCCCTCTGAGGTAAAGGTGTTAATGAAGGGAAGCAGAGGAAGTAGGTGGCACACACCATTAATCTCAGCACTCAGGAGGCAGAGGTAGGAGGATCATTGTGAGTTCGAGGCCAATTTGAGACTACATAGTGAATTTCGGGTCAGCCTGAGCTAAAGTAAGACCCTGCTTCAAAAACCAAAGTCATTTCCTCTGTGAAAGTTTTTCACTCTCAGCTCCATATTCCAAAGAATTTCCCTTGTTTGTGCTCCCATAATGCTTTGCACATGTAACTCCCCTGGAGACAAGATTTGGGTAAACTAGATGTGGCAAAAAGAAATATAAATCTATGCTTTGAGGATTTAGAGGTGGGAAGGTTCATTCCATGAAACTTAGAAGACTGATAGAAAACCTCCACTGATACACATAGGAATGAGGACCAAAACAGAGATCCTGGAGATTAGTGCCTGTCAGGGCCAGAGGCCCTGATCTAATCCAAAGCACCAGGTAAAGTACATTCTGGGAGGGACTTCTTGCTAGCCTGGGCCCAGAGGCTATATGGTCAATCTAGAGACAGCACAGACAGGAGGGTGGGGCTACACCTTCCTCCAGCCAGAGATCCCAGAGATGAGTCAGAGTAAGGCCTCAAATCCAGTGTTGGGGATTTGAGTGAGAAGAGTGCAAGTCTTCTGAGACTGAAAATGAATCTGTAACTTCCTCATTTTATTTGTTAATCTTTCTGTTTGCGCTGGAGTTACAAGTTGTTTTTAAAAGGCATTAATGATCAATCTTGGTGGCAAAAACCTGTAATCTTAGTGTTGCAGATTTTCACACTGTCAAGTTCTTTACTTCATGATCAGGAAAAATTAGTAGCACAGATAAGGCATGAATAAGGCCAAGGAGATTTATTGAGAAAAAAGTGGAAAAGCCTCTGTGGTGGTTTGATTCAGGTGTCCCCCATAAACTTAGGTGTTCTGAATGCTAGGCTGGATTCCCAGATGATGGAGATTTGGGAATTAAAGCCTTCTAGAGGCAGTGTATTGTTGAGGGCAGGCTTATGGGTACCATAGCCAGTTTCTCCATGCCAGTGTTTGGCACACTCTCCTGTTGCTATGGTCCACCTTATGTTGGCCAGGGAGTGATGTCCACCCTCTACTCATGTTCTCGTTTTCCCCTGCCATCATGGAGCTTTCCCCTTGAGTTTGTAAGCCAAAATAAACCTCTTAATTCCACAAGCTGCTCTTGGTTGTGTGATTTCTACTAGCAATGTGGACCTGACTGCAACAGTAAAATGGTACTGAGGAGTGGGATTGCTGCTAGACACCTGGCTGTATGGCTTTGGCCTTTTGGAGCTGATTTTCAAAGAGGAATGTGGAAGGATTTGAAATCTTGGCCTAAGAGATGCCTTGCAGTGCTATAAGTACAGCTTGATGGACTATTCTGGTCAGAGTTGAAAGACCTGAATGCAGTAATAACTATGGACTGTGAGGTTTGTCTTATGGGGGTGAGAAAGAGCTTTGCCTGGACTGGGCTAGTAGTTTATGTGAGAAGCTTGCTGTTATGCCTGGGTCCTTAGAAGTTGTGCAGGATTGCTTTGCATAGAAATGAACCTGTGTGAGAAGAGGGATATGGCACAGAAAGAAAAATCATTGGGTGAATTGCTGCCTGTTCAACTGCAATTGAGAGATTACAACCTTTGAGATTGGGCCAGTTGACATGCGTTGGGGCAACAAAAGAATATAGACTCTTTTGAAGGGGTCTGAGTGCTCAAGGAGTGTCCTGTTCTTCAAAGTTTGCTTTATTCTGCCCTGGATGAACAAATTGGCACCCTACCTGGTATTGTGGAGTATAAGAAATTCAAGAATGTGGGTCATTGAGTTTGCAACATGGTCTTGTGTTTTGGAAATGGCCATGGGCAGTGTGAAGCAGGTTTGCTGGATGCCTGCATGGAGACCCCATGGGGCCATGAGGATGAACTGTGGATTGCAGTGGAGAGCCAGTGGAGATGCCAGGACCATGAGATGGTTACTAAGGAAAGCTGCTGGTCCTGATGAAGTTTTCCAGGACTGTGAGTAGCCTAGCTGGAGGGGCGGGATTGCAATGGCAGAGACTTATTTCTGGTTAGAAATATCGCACTTGGAGATTTGTCACTGGCTAGAGTTGTTGGACTGGAAGTGCACTCAGGAGGCAGAGGTAGGAGGATCATCATGAGTTCAAATCCACCCTGAGACTACATAATGAATTTCAGGTCAGCCTGAGCTAGAGTGAGACCCTACCTTGAAAAACAAAACAAAAATATAAATAAATAACATAAAAATAAATAAATAATAAATCTTGTATTGGTTGAATATTTCTTTGCTATGTATGCCCAATGCCATCTTTTGAAGTGTATTTATTCTGTGCCATTATGGGTTTGGGGGGGATTTTTTTGGTTATTATGGCTCAGTTAAAAGATCTTGGACTATGAGGATGTTTGAACACCATTGGGATTGATAAAAACTATAGGGACTTTTAAAGTTGGACTGAATGCATTGTATTTTACATCATGTATGTATATCATTTTATGGGGGTCAGAGGCGGAATGTAGTGATTTGATTCAGGTGTCCCCCATAAACTTAGGTGTTCTGAATGCTAGGTTCCCAGCTGATGGAGATTTGGGAATTACCACCTCCTGGAGGCAGTATATTGTTGGGGGTGGGCTTATGGGTGTTATAGTCAGTGTTTGGCACACTCTCCTGTTGCTATGGTCTACTTTATGTTGGCCAGCGGCTGATGTCCACCCCTGCTCATGTCGTCGTTTACTCTGCCATCGTGGAGCTTCCCCTTGAGCCTGTAAGCCAAATAAACCTTTTTCCCACAAGCTGCTCTTGGTTGCGTGATTTCTACCAGCAATACGGACCTGAGTGCAACAACCTCAAAGTGTCTTGCTTACAATTTCAGCTAGCATCTAAAGAAGAGAGCAAAAGGAAAAGAAAAAGTTAAGTCTTTTTGAGTTAGAACTCCGAAAATTGGGCAGGTTTCACGAGTGCGAGCAACTACTTCCAAGGAAGGGGCTTCTGGAGGTTTAAGTGCAGTTTTTTATTAAGGGGAGAAATCTTGTCCCCTCCTCCTTAGAGTGTTTATCAGTGAGAGGTTGGCTAAGTGATTGAAAAATTCGGTTGGAATAACTCTTTTTTTCCCACAGGCAGGGTTTCACTCTAGCCTAGGCTGACCTGGAACTCACTCTGAAAGCCCCAGGCTGGCCTTGAACTCTTGGCTAGGTTTAAGGATATGCACCACCACACCCTGCTGGATTACCTCTCTTATAAATATTTATTTGTTTATTTATTGGATAAAGAGAGGAAGAGGGAGAGAGAGAGTATGGGTACACCAAGACCTCCAGATGCATGCACCACATATGCTTTATGTGGGTACTGGGGAATCAAACTCAGGCCATCATGCTTTACAAGCAAGCACCTTTAACTGGTGAGCCATCTACCCACCCCTGGATTAACTCTTTGTTTTCTTTTTTTTTTTTTTTTTTGTAGCAGGATCTTACTCTACTCCAGGCTGACCAGGAACTCACTCTGTAGCCTAGGCTGATCTCAAATTCGTAATGATTATCCTACCTATCCCCTCTCAAGTGTTTAGAGTAAAGGCATGTATGTGCCACCGCACTTGGCATCAATTGGATTAACTTTTTTTTTTTTTGGTTTATTGAGGTAGGGTCTCACTCTAGCCCAGGCTACCTGGAATTCACTATGGAGTCTCATGGTGGCCTTAAATTCATGGCGATCCTCCTACCTCTGCCTCCTGAATGCTGGGATTAAAGGTGTGCACCACCACACCCGGCTTGGATTAACTCTTAAAGAATGGGGCCATAATTTTATTTGTTGGATTACTTAGGATTCCATGTCCCTGCCCAGGGCCAGAGGTAAAACTCAAATTAGCTTTCCCTCAACAAAATCCCTGTTACTTTTATCCTCCTCCCTTCCATGAAGAATTTTAAATGTTCCTTATGTTACTAGGGAAACAGGAGGTTTGGTTTGTCCTTCAATGACTTCCAAGTTCATTTGCCTAGACACCTAGACATCACTATCACTCAGGAAGCTAAGATAGAAAATTGTCATGAATTTGAGGCTAGGGTGGGCTACACAGTATGTTCCAGGCCAGCCTGGACTACAGTTATACCTTGTCTCAAGAAAAGAGTTAGGCTGGAGGGATGCCTTATCAGTTAAAGGTACTTGCTTGCAAAGCATGATGACTCGGGTTCGATTCCCCAGTGCTCACATAAAGCCAGATGCACGGGGTGGCACATGCATCTGGAGTTCATTTGCAATGGTAGGAGGCCCTACCGTGCCCATTTTCTCTTTCTCATGCTCTCTCTCCTTGAAAATAAATAATAAATAAAATAAAAATGAGCCTTAAATATCTAACTCTAGGTTAAGTTCTTTTTTTGTTTTGTTTTGTTTTGTTTTTCGAGGTAGGGTCTCACTCTACTCCAGGCTGACCTGGAATTCACTATGTAGTCTCAGGGTGGCCTCGAACTGACAGTGATCCTCCTGTCTCTGCTTCCTGAGTGCTGGGATTAAAGGCGTGCACCACCACGCCCTGCCCAAAAGTACTTTTCATGCTCACCCGGTTTAGGTTAAGAACTTTCAATGGTATTCTGTTATTTTTTTAAATTATTTGCGTACATGCATACTTACATGTGTGAAAGTCAGGGCCCCTTTCTACTGAACACTAACATCAGACACTTTCACCACTTTTTGAATTTGGCTTATGATAATGGATTGCAATTGAACCCAGGCAGACAATCTTTGTTAGCAAGCACCTATAACCACTGAGCCATCTTCCCAGCCACTTTCAATGGTATAGGTATTACACCTATAGGCTAAAGTATGAACTCCTTAGTAAGAAAAAATTGATCAGTCTCATCTCATCTCCTACCTGGTACCCCCCTTTTTTTTTTCCGAGGTAGGGTCTTGCTCTAGCACAGGCTGACCTGGGATTCACTATGTAGTCTCAGGGTGCCCTCGAGCTCACTTCGATCATCCTACCTCTGCCTCCTGAGTCCTGGGATTAAAGGTGTGCACCACCACGCCCGGCTTTGGTACCCTTTTTGTTAAACCAGACCCTGAGTTACACAGAAACAAAACAACACAAAACTGTTTTCTGACTCCTTTAAACCATTGGACCCAAATTGGCTCTTCTCACTGGTGGAATGTCTTTCTATTACTTTTCTTCTAACCTCATCTCACCTGGAAACTCCTCGGGCTTAATTCCTTTCCTATGTCCTGAGCTTCCACGGTTCCTTTTCTCTTTCTACACAGTGTGTTTGTGGGAGAAGTAAAAACAATTCCCCTCAAAAGGAACTATGGGTTTATGAGGGGTCAGAGAGATGGTTGGGCATTTATGTACAACCCTGGGGAAAAGGGGCAGGGAATCAAGAGTGCTGAGTTTGAATCCTAGCTCTTCCTCTGATGAACCAGCTGTTTGATCTTGGATCAGTTATTTACCTCTCAAGGTCTCCATCTATGGTGGTCTGAATTAGGTGTCCCCCATCAACTTATGTTTTGAATGTTTGGTTCCAAGTTGATGGTAATTTGGGAGTTGGAGCCTTGCTGGAGGAGGTGTGTTGTTGGGAGCAGGCTTTGGGGTGTTACAGCCAGCTACCCATTGCTAGAACTTGGCTCACTGTCCTGCTGCTGGTTGTCTATCTACCTGATGTTGGCAAGGAGGTGATGTCCAGCCTCTGATCTACCATCTTTCCTCTGCTATAATGAAGGTTCTTCTTCCTTAAGGTTGAAATACTTGTAGCCACCCTGTTGATATAGGGTAACAAACCTTTCCAGTTTGCCTGGGGTGTGGGGTTTGCAAGGATTTTTTTTTTTTTGGTGGTTTGTTTACCTTTTGAGATGAGGGCTCATGTTTTCTAGGGTGTTTCAAACTCCTCATGTAGCCAAGGATGGTCTTGAACTTCTGATCCTCCTTCCTCCACCTCCTAAGTGCTTGGTTTATAAGCCTGTGCCATTATGCCTGGTTTATGTGGCACTGGGTATTGAACCCAGGGCTTTGTACATGCTAAGCAAGCACTCACACTCTACCAACTGAGATACATGCCAGACCAACTTGCAGGGTTTTTTAAATTTTTTATTTTTTATTTTTTTCTTTATTCATTTGCAAGCAGAGAGAAATAGAGAGAGAGACAGACAGAAAGAGAAGGGGAGAGAGGGAGAGAATGGGTGCACCAGGGCCTGTAGCCACTACAAACGAACTCTAGATGCATGAACCACTTTGTGTATCTGGCTTTATGTGGGTATTTGGGAATGAAACAAAGGTAGTTAGGCTTTTTAGGCAAGCGCCTTAACCATTGAGCAATCTCTCCAGCTCTGTTTTTTTTTTTTAATATTTTTATTTGTGTGTGTGTGTGTGTGATTGAGAGAGAGTGTGTGAGTATATAGGCACATCAGGGTCTCTTACCCATGCAAATAAACTCAAGATTCATGGACCATTCTGTGTATCTGGCTTTACATGGGTACTGAGGGATTGAGCAAGTACCTGTAACCATTGAGCCATCTCCCTAGCCCTAACTTGCAGTTTTTAAACCAGGAAAGTTGCAGAGAAATTAGTCTTGGTGAAAGAAATTTCTAATTTCTCTGCTTTTCATGGATTAGTGCTTCATAGCCCTGGTTCCTAATTAGACTCACTTAGAAAGTTCTACAAAAGTAATTATGACTGGGCGTGGTGGCGCACGCCTTTAATCCCAGCACTCGGGAGGCAGAGGTAGGAGGATTGCCGTGAGTTCAAGGCCACCCTGAGACTACATAGTGAATTCCAGGTCAGCCTGGGCTAGAGTGAGACTCTAACTCGAAAAACCGAAAAAAAAAAAAAAAAGTAATTATGGACCAATTAAAACAATATCTTCTGGCTTGAGTGAACTCTAGACGTCACAATTAAAAAAAAACAAAACACAACTCTCATGCGCTGGAGAGATGGCTTAGATGTTAAGGTGCTTGCCTGTGAAGCCAAAGGACCCAGGTTCAATTCCCCAGAACTCACATATGCTAGATGCACATAGTGTGGCCTGCATCTGGAGTTCATTTGCAGTGGCTAAAGTCTCTGGCACACCCATTTTCTCCCTCTCTTTCTCTCTCTAATATATGAATAAATATTTTAAAAAACTACCTGAGTCTTTCTAATGTGAGGAACATTAAAAAAATTAACTCTCAGAATGTCTAGTGTGAAGGTGGGCATAGGACCTATTGAGTCTAGTTGTTCTAAGCTTTAACCAGAGTACTCTGGCCTCTGAACTAAAAAAAAAAAAAAAAAAAAAAATCTTTCCTAAAGGCCTCCTCCCCCGTCTGCCTTGCCCAGGCTCCCAGTACACAAAACTTCCTCTAGACTCTTAGAAAAGGCACTTTACAGAAGGCAGAGGCCCTTCCCTACCCCCCTTCCCTACCCCTCCCTTTTCCTGGCAGCTTAAGGTGATCCCTTTCCCGGAATTATTGGCATTTTTGCAAAATGATTTTGGAAAGTATTCAAGATTCAAAGGACAAAGCAGGAATGGAAAACCAAACCTATCTTCAAACAAAGGGATAGGTTGAGAGACCTTGGAATCACATCATCTAGGTAATTGTCGACCTATTGAGTCTAATAAGGGAGCTAATTTAAACTCTGACCTCCAAGAAAGAAGACTGGGGACTCCAGAATTCTTGCAAGAACTCTTGCCATTTCTATAAGCAGAGGCCGGGAGAGAAGGCAGTAACCAGTGGGGCCAGGAAGTGGGGGAAGGGCTTTTTTGAGATGCTGGGTGTAGAAAGTCAGGCTATAGTCTGGTAATGGCACATGGCTTTAATTTCAGCATTTGGGAGGCAGAGGTAGGAGAGTCACTGTGAGTTCGAGGCCAACCTGGGACTATAGCGTGAGTTCCAGGTCAGCCTAAGCTAGAGCAAGACCCTACCTTGAAAAAAAAAAAAAAAAAGGTCAAAAGATTCTAATGCTTAAAATATGAGTTAAATCTTTATAAAATTAATTACTTTGGATTTATTGAAGAAACAAAACTGCAGATATTTTCACCTGTATTTATAACTGTTAAGATACAATATGCATGTGTATCAGACAGCTTCAGGTTCGCTGAGATGAACTTCCAGACCAGGCACAGTTACGGAGGAAGGGATATTTATTGAAGCTTACAGATCCAGGGGAAGTTCCACAATAGCAGAAGAAACTGTCCTGCCTTCACAAGACCAAACAGAGAGAGAGAAGTACAAGCCTAAAAGCCAAAACCACAGCACAGCACGGCACACTTCAGGAACTCCAGTTAGGCACACTTTGCATATCTTTAGATTGAAATCTGAAACCCACCACCATACCTTAAGATCCACACAATGGCACTGCCTCCAGCCAGGTGGCTAAAGATGCAAACTACAAACAAATAAACAACTGAAATATATTGGGGGCCATCTATTCTATTCAAACCACCACAGCATGTTTTGTGTCAGATATACCTTCCTGGGTTCATATGTATTTTTGATAAAAAGGAGGGGGATGGAGAGATGGCTCAGCAGTTAAGGCACTGGTCTGAAAGCCTAAAGACCTGGATTTGATTCCTCAGTACCCATGTAAAGCCAGATGCACCAAGGGGCACGTGCATCTGGAGTTTGTTTGCAGTGGTTGGAGGCCCTGGTATGCCCATACTCTCTATCAGCATCTCTTCTATCTCTGCTTGCAAATAAATAAATAAATAAATAAATATTTACAAAGGTTAGAGGCTAGAGAAATGGCCCAGTGGTTAAAGGCGCTTGCCTGCAAAGCTTGATGGCCAGGGTTCAATTCCACAGTACCCAGATGTATAAGATGCCGCCTGTGTCTGGAGTTCATTTGTAGTGACAGGAGGCTCTGGTGCACCCATACTCTCTCTCCCTGTCTACTTCTTTCAGTCTTTGTCTCAAATTAAAAAAAATAATAATTTAAAAGGTTAGATTAAAGATTATTGAACTTCAGAGATCGCTCAGTGGTTAAAGGCACTAGTTTACAAAGCCTTATGGCCCAGGTTCAATTCCCCAGTACCCACATAAAGCCAGATACAAAAAGTGGTCCATGCATTGAGAGTTCATTTGCAGTGGTAGGAAGTACTTGTGTGCCCATACTCTCTCTGTCTCTTTGTCTTTCTCTTTTTTTTAATATATTTTTATTTTTATTTATTTATTTGAGAAAGAGAGAGAGAAAATGGGAGTGCCAGGGCCTTCAGCCACTGCAAACCAACTATAGATGCATGCACCCCCTTGTGCATCTGGCTTATGTGGGTCCTGGAGAGTCAAACTGGGATACTTTGGGTTTGCAGGTAAATGCCTTAACTGCTAAGCCATCTCTCCAGCCCTGTCTTTTTCTTTATAAATTAGTAAAATTATTTTAAAAAATAATACAAACTCAAAACATTATTAAATTTCTGGTTAAGGTATGTTTCAAAAAGTTGAGAATTAAATTATAAAGATGACATGAGTAAAGGACTGGAGAGATGGCTTAGTAGTTAAGGCACTTGCTTGCAAAACCTAAGAACCCAGGTTCATTTTCCCAGTACCCACATAAGCCAGATGCACAAGGTGGTGCATATGTCTGGAGTTCATTTACAGTGGCTAGAGGCCTTGGCACACCCATTCTCTATCTGCCTCTTTCTCCCTCTCTCAAATAAATAAATAAAAATATTTTAGGGCTGGAGAGATGACTTAGAAGTTAAGGTGTTTTGCCTGCAAAGCCAAAGGACGTCAGTTCGATTCCCCAGGACCCATATAAGCCAGATGCACAAGGGGGCACATGCATCTGGAGTTCGTTTGCAGTGTCTGGAAGCCCTGGCACCCATTCTCTCTCTCCTTTTCTATGCCTCTTTCTCTCTTCTCTTTCAAATAAATAACTAAAAATAAAGTTTAAAAAACTTTAAAAATATTTTACAATGAAAAACATAAAAGATGACATGAGTAAAACTAAGTTGGTTATTATTTTTTGTATTTTTATTATTTATTTTTTTATTGACAGCTTCCATACTTAGACAATAAACCATGATAATTCCCTCCCTTTCCTCACTTTCCCCTTCCCATATTCACAATCCATCATATCCCCTCCCTCTTACCATTAGTCTCTCTTTTATTTTGATGACATCATATTTTCCTCCTATTATGAGAGTCTTGTGAAGGTAGTGCTAGGCACTGTGAGGACATAGATATTGAAGCCAATTTTTGTCTGGATGATTGCATTGTAAGCAGTAATACCCTTCCTTCGGCTCTTACATTCTTTCTGCAACATGTTCTGTGGTGGACCCTGAGCTTTGGAAGGTGTGATAGAGATGTTTCAGTGCTAAACACTCCTCCTTCACTTCTTCTCAGCACTATGGTGTGTTTTGGGTCATTCCAGTGGTCACCAACATCTGAAAAGAGAAACTTCTCTAACCAAAAGTGAGAGTAGCTATTAATGCTACTCTCACTTTTGGATAGAAAAAAAAAGAAATAAAAAAAGAAAAAAAAGTGAGAGTAGCATTAATGTAGGGGTATGACCATTAAGTAAAGTGCTTACAAAGCAGTTTGGTGGGTATGATATGTGCATTTAGCCAGACAAAAGCAGGTGTTACACTCCTAATGCTCTTTACCTCCCCTGCCATAGGTCTTGAACTCATGGTAATCCTCCTACCTCTGCCTCCCAAGTGCTGGGATTAAAGGTGTGTGCCACCACTCCCAGCTTTTGCAGCCCTTTTCTAGCATACTGACCTCCGCTACCAATTTTAATCCAACTCACACACAACCTGAACATTTGTAACTAGGATTCACATATGTGAGAGAACATGTGACATTTGGCTTTCTGAGCCTGAGTTACCTCACTAAGTATAATCCTTTCCAGATACATCCATTTTCCTGCAAATTTCATGATTTTATTTTTCTTCACTGCTGAATAGAACTCCACTGTATAAATGTACCACATTTTCATTATCTATTCATCAGCTGAGGTACATCTAGGCTGGTTCCATTTCCTAGCTATTGTGAATAGAGTGGCAATAAACATTGTTGTGCAAGTATCTCTAAGGTAGGGAGAAGAGTCCTTGGAATATATGCCTATGAGTGGTATAGCTGTGTCATATGGTACAACTATTTTTAGCTGTCTTAGGAACCTCCATACTGATTTTCACAATGACTGTGCCAGTCTACATTCCCACCAACAGTGTAGGAGGGTTCCTCTTTTTCTACATTGTCACCAATATTTATTATCATTTGTTTTCTTGATGATAGCCATTCTGTCAGGAATGAGATAGAATCTCAAAGTAGTTTTAATTTGCATTTCCCTGATGGCAAAGGATGTTTTTACATGTTTATATGTCATCTATAGTTCTTCTTTTGAGAACTCTCTATTTAGATCCTTAGCCCATTTTTAATTGGGTTATTTGATTTATTATTTAGTTTTCTGAGTTTTTTTTCGAATATCCTAGGTATTAATCCTCTGTCACATATATATCTGGCAAAGATTTTCACCCATTCTGTAGGTTGCCTCTTTCCTCTATTCACAGTGACCTTTGACGTACAAAAGCTTTGTAATTTCATGATGTCCCAGCGGTTGATCGGTAGTTTGATTTTCTGAGCAATTGGGGTTATATTCAGAAAGTCTTTGCCTATGTCAATATGTTGAAGGGTTTCCCCTATTTTTTCCTCTACCAGTTTCAGGTCTGATATTAAGGTCTTTGATCCATTTGGACTTGATTCTTGAGCGTGGAGAGAGATAAGGATCTATTTTCATCCTTCTACATATAGATATCCAGTTTTCCCAGCACCATTTGTTAAAGACGCTGTCTTTTCTCCAATGCATGTTTTTGGCATTATGGCCAAAAATCAAATGGCTGTAGCAGTCTGGATTTATATCTGATTCCTCTATTTTGTTCCATTGATCTACGTGTCTGTCTTTGTACCAGTACCATGCTGTTTTGGTTATTATGGCTTTGTAATATTGCTTAAAATCAGGTATGGTGATACTGTCACCCTTATTTTTGTTTCTCAAAATTGTTTTAGATTTCTTGGATTTGAGCTTTTAGGTGCTTCCAAATGAACTTTAGGATTGTTTATTCTATTTCTGTGAAGAATGCCATTGGAATTTTAATGGGGATTGCATTAAATGCATAGATTGATTTTGGTAAGATTGACACTTTCACAATATTGGTTTTTCCAATCCAAGAATATGTCCATGTCTTTCTATTTCCTAATGACTTCCACAATATCTTGTTTGAGTGTTTTAAAGTTTTCACTGTAGTAATTCTTCACTTTCTTGGTTAGATTTTTTTCTGAGGTAGGGTCTCACTCTAATGCAGGCTGACTTGGAATTCACTATATAGTCTCAGGGTGGCATGGTGATCCTCCTACATCTGTCTCCAGAGTGCTGGGATTAAAGACGTGTGACACCATGCCCAGGTCCTTGGTTAGATTTATTCCAAGGTACATTATTTTTTTGAGTCAATTGTGAATGGGAGTGATTCACTGATTTCATTCTCTGCATGTTTGTTGTTAGTATATAGAAACGCTACTGATTTCTATGTATTTATTTTGTATCCCGCTACAATGCTAGAAGTGTTTATCAGCTCTAACAGTTTGCTGATAGAGTCTTTAGGGTCCTTTATGTATAGAATCATATCATCTGTAAATAATGATAATTTCATCTCTTCCTTTCTAATTTGCATCCCATTTATGAGTGCCTCTTGTCTTATTGCTATGGCTAAGACTTCTAATACTATATTAAATAAAAGTGGGGAAAGTGAACACCATTGTTGTTCCTGGTTTTAGTGGTAAGCTTCAAGTTTTTCCCTATTTAGTATTAGGTTGGCTGTGGGTTTGTCATATTAGCCTCTATTATGTTGAAATATGTTCCTTCTATTCCCAGTTTCTGTATGACTTTTACCATGAAGCAATGTTGGATTTTGTCAAATGATTTTTCTGCATCTAATGAGATGATCATCTGATTTTTGTTCTTCAGTCCATTTATATTATGTATTACATTTATCAATTTGAGTATGTTGAACTATCCCTGCATCTCTGGGATAAAGCCTACTTGGTCGGGGTGAATGATCTTTTTGATATATTCTTGTATTCGGATTGAAAATATTTTGCTGAGAATGTTTGCTTCTATGTTCATGAGGGAGATTGGTCCAAAATTTTCTTTTTTTGTTCTGTCTTTGTCTGGTTTTGGTATCAGGGTGATGCTGCCTTCATAGAAGGAGTTCGGTAGAATTCCTTCCTTTTCTATTTTATGGAGAAGTTTGAGAAGCAATGGTGCTAGTTATTCCAGGAAAGTCTGGTAAAATTCACCAGTGAATACGTCTGGGCCTAGACTTTTTTTAGTTTGGAGATTTATTATAACTGTTTGGATCTCTGTACTTGTTATAGGTCTATTTAAGTGGTTAATCTCATCTTGATTTAATTTTGGTAGGTCATATAAATAAAGGAAATATATTTCTTTTAGATATTCAAACTTAGATGAGTATATATGCTTTAAAAATTTTGTTTGTTTATTTATTTGACAGTGACAGACAGAGAGAGAAAGAGAGAATGGGCGTGCCAGGGCCTCCAGCCACTGCAAACGAACTCCAGACGTGTGCGCCCCCTTGTGCATCTGGCTAACACGGGTCCTTTGGCTTCACAAGCAAGCACTTAACCGCTAAGCCATCTCACCAGCCCGAGTATATATTTTTAAAGTATGTCCTTATGATTTTCTGAATTTCTTTGGTAACTGTTGTAATCCTGTCTTTTTCATCTCTAATTTTATTAATTTCTGTCTCTTCTGTCTCTTATGGTCAGATTTGCTAAGGGTTTATCAATCTTGTTTATCCTTTCTAAGAACCAACTCTTTGCTTCAATGATTCTTTTTTGTAATATATTTTATTTAATTATTTGAGAGAGATAGAGGGAGAGAGAGAGAGAGAGAGAGAGAGAGAGAGAGAGAGAGAGAGAATGGGCATGCCAGGGCCTCCAGCCACTGCAAACGAACTCCAGATGCATGTGCCCCCTTGTGCATCTGGCTTATGTGGGTCCTGGAGAATCGAACCAGGATCCTTTGGCTTTGCAGGCAAGTACCTTAACCGTTAAGCCAGCTCTCCAGCCCTGTTTCAATGATTCTTTGGATTTTCTTTTCTTCTTCTTTTTTTTGAGGAGGGGTTCTATTTCATCAATTTCTGCCATAATGTTTATTATTTCTTCCCACCTACTGATTTTTGGTTTGCCTTGTTTTTTTTTTTTTTTTAATTTCCAAGGCCTTAAGGTGAACCATTAAGTTGTTTACTTGCAAACTTTCTAATTTATTTTTTGATTTGTTGTTTTTGAAGATAGAGTGTCACTCTAGTCCAGGCTGACCTGGGACTCACTATGTAGTCCCAGGAAGGCCTGGAACTAATGGTGATCCTCTTACTTCTGCCTCCCAAGTGCTGGGATTAAAGGCATATGCCACAAAGCCTGGCTTCTAATTTCTTTTTCTTTTTTAAATTTATTTGAGAGTGACAGACAGAAAAAGAGGCAGATAGAGAGAGAGAATGGGCATGCCAGGGCTTCCAGCCACTACAAATGAACTCCAGATGTACACCCTTGTGCATTTGGCTTACGTGGGTCCTGGGGAATCGAGCCTTGAACCAGAGTCCTTAGGCTTCACAGGCAAATGCTTAACTGCTAAGCAATCTCTCCAGCCCCTAATTTCTTAATATAGGCACTTTAAGCTATAAATGTCCTGCTCAGGACTGCCTTTATTGTATTCCAAAGGTTTTGGTATGTTGTGTTCTCATTATCATTTGATTCTAAGAATTTTTTGATTTCCTGTTTGATTTCTGAAATGACCCATTCTTCATTCTTGTTTCTGATTTGTAGTTTAATTCCATTATGATCAGAGAAAGTGCAAGGAATTATTCAAATTTTCCTGTATTTGTTAAGATTTGCTTTGTTTTCTAATCTATGGTCTATTTTATAGAATGTTCCATGTGCTGCTGATAAAAATATATATTTGCAGCATTTGGATGAAATGTTCTGTAGATATCTGTTAAGTCCATTTGTTCTGTGAAATCATTTAATCCATATGTCTCTCTGTTTTTTTTTTTTTCCAGGTTGATTGGTGAGAGTGGGGTATTGAAGTCACTCACTACAATTGTTCTTGGTGTTATCTGTGACCTAAGTCTAATAGTGTTTGATGAAATTGGAAGCACCCATGTTAAATGTCTATATGTTTAGAATTGTAAGGTCTTCTTATCAAATTGTTCATTTAATCAATATAAAGTGACCTTATTTATCTTTCATCACTAATTTTGGTTTGAAGTCTATCCTGTCAGATATTAGGAGAGCAACACCTGCTTGTTGCCTAGGCCCATTTGCTTGAAATACTGTTTTCCATCCTTTCACCCTAAGATAGTGTCTGTCTTTTATTGAAAAGTGAGTTTCTTGGAGGCAACAAACAGAAGCATCTTGCCTTTTAATCTAATCTGAAAGTCTGTGTCTTTTAGTTGGGGCATTGAGGCCATTGATATTAAGAGTTACTATTGGAAGATGTGTATTTATCCTCACAATTCTTATTTTGTAGTGTTTCCTGTTTTCCTTTTACTCTCTTGTTTTAACTGTTATTTGAGTATGGTTTATTTTTTCCTATTTCCTCCTGTGTGTGCTTTACTTACTCTTCAGCATGAAAGATGCCTTCAAGTATTTTCTGTATATATGGTTTAATTGTCATATATTTCTTTAGCCTTTTTTGTTGTAGAATGTCCTTATTTCTCCATCAATTTTGATGAATAGCTTTTCTGGATAAGGTAATCTTCATTGACAGTTGTTATTTTTCAGAACTTGGAATACATCATTCCAAGCCCTTTTGGCTTTTAAATTTTGTGTTGAGCAATCTGTTATCCTGATGGGCTTAGCTTTATAAGTGACTTTCTTCTTCTCTCTAACTACTTTCAATATATTTTCTTTGGTTTGCATGTTTGGTAGTTTAATGATAACATGAGGAGAGGTTCTTTCCAGGTTTTGTCTGTTTGATGTTCTAAGAGCTTCCTGTATCTGCATTCACATTTCTTTCCCAATTTAGGGAAAATTTTCTTCTATGATTTTGTTGAAAACATCTATTATGCCTTTGGAGTGAAATTCGTCTCCTTCTACTATACCCTGAATTCATACGTTTGATCATTCATAGTGTCCTGAATATCTTGAAATTCCCATTCATACCTTCCTATTATCTTGCCTTTCTCTTTGTTGGACTGTATTAGATCTGCCACCCGGTCTTCTAGTTAGTTTAGATATGCTGTTCTCTCCTTCATACATTCTACTGGTGAGACATTCCACAGAGTTTCTTTATTTGACTTAATGTATTTTTCAATGCTAGTATTTCTGCCTGATTTTTTTTTCTTCACTATTTCTTTTTCCTTACTTGTGTCTTGTATTTACCTCCTAATTTCATTAAGTTGGTTTCCTGTGTTCTCCTTCAGGAGTTTGTTTTCTTTCTCTTTCTTTTTTTTTTACGAGGTGGGGTCTCACTCTAGCCCAGGCTGACCTGGATTTCACTATGGAGTCTCAGGGTGGCCTCGAACTCAAGGTAATCCTCCTACCTCTGCCTCCTGAGTGCTGGGATTAAAGGCGTGTGTCACCATGCCCGACAGGAGTTTGTTTTCTTCTTTGATTTCTTTCAGTATAGATAAAATCATTTATTTTAAATCTTTGTCAGGAATTTCATCTAAAAAAGTCTCATTGGGTTCATTTCTGATGGATTTATAATTTTTAGTGGGATTGCAGTATCTTGATTATTTGTGTTTCTTATATTATAATGTAGAGATTTTTGCATCCTGAGTTAATTTGACGCATGGGTTTTCTAATTATCTGCAGTGTTTTTAGCCATGTAAATCCAACTTTATATGCCTTCAGAGTAGGAGTTTAAGGTGCCAAGTATAGCTTTTGTATTCCAAGAAAATAGCAAAAGTAACCATAGGTGTTGAGTTTACATGCTATTCATGTATTCTAGTGTGCTAGGCAGAGCAATTTACAGGCAAATTCTAAAAATCAACTGAGCAATATACATGTTCAATAAAAAACCAACACAGAGCCAGCCATGTTGGTGCATGCTTTTAATCCCAGCACTCAGGAGTCAGAGGTAGGAGGATGGCTGTGAGTTCAATGCTACTGTGAGACTACATAGTGAATTCCAGGTCAGCCTGGGCTAGAGTGAGACACTACCTCGGGGGAAAAATAGTATTTATGCAAGAGTGGTGATTAAAACAAACAGATAACCTTATAAAGCCAAAGTCCCTAAGGGTGTGTGTTGCTCTACACCCTTAATCCTGTCAACTCAGAGGTTGAGATTTCTGTTCTGAAATGGGTTTCAGGTCAGCCTTGGTCTGAATCAGGCCCTGCCCCCAGTAATGACAGAAGAAAAAGACAAAAGCCCTATAAATCTGGAAGCATCAAAGGCAACAATAGTCAACTTAAGAATGGTAAAGCCGTGCCGGGCGTGGTGGCGCACGCCTTTAATCCCAGCACTCGGGAGGCAGAGGTAGGAGGATCGCCTTGAGTTCGAGGCCACCCTGAGACTCCATAGTGAGTTCCAGATCAGCCTGGGCTACAGTGAGACCCTACCTCGAAAAACCAAAAAAAAAAAAAAAAAAAAAAAAAAAGAATGGTAAAGCCAACCAAGAATATGCAATCCATAACCTGTCCTGACATGGAAAGAGAAATTAGCACTTCAGAGCAGGCCTATGTAATTGTTTTTTTTTTTTCTTTCTTTTTTTTTTTTTTTGGTCAGCTAGCTCCATTAACTTTTGAGATGGCTTCCAATTACACCAATTCTTAGTGCCCACCTCAATTCCTCTGTGTTACACTATGGACCCGGTGTGCTGATCAGTTGTGCTAGATGCCCAGCACCTGGGGGGCTGAATGAGTTCTCCATAGGTTCATAGCCCTGACACTTGGGGGTGGGAGGCTATACAGGATGCCTGGAGTTGTACTGGAGCTGCTGAGCTGGTCCTGTTTGTGTTCTCCTTTAGCAACTGCTCATATGGTCCCTGCTGTCTTCCCTTTAGGTTTCTTGACTTTGTGAGGAGGCTGATGCAAGTGGAAAATCCTCTCACTTGGTTTCTGCTCCTGCAGCTTAGCACTGGACAGGCAACTGGGCACGTAGCCACTCGAACTGGGCCACTGGTGCCTCGGTGGGATTCTGGCCATTTTTCTCCTTTCTGGAAGATCTTCATCTCTCCTGCTTCTCTGATGTGGTTGATAATAACTTATACACCTTCACTTTTCAGAAGACGAGTGCATTTTGCTGTTTTTGCTTATTTCTCTCATTAGGCTGGTTTGGCATGGCTCCTGTGCCACCATCTTACCCAGAAGTCTGTCTTGGTTATTATTAAAGTTATTATATTTCTAAGGTCAAAATTCAATACTCTAAAATAAAACTAACACCTGATTTTTCTGTTTACAGCATCATGTTTTCTAAAATATTGTTCTACTTTTGTTAATGTTTACAAAATGGCTTAAAAGAAAGATTTAATGTCTGTCTGCTCTCCTTCCTGCCCCCTATCTCTCTTCCTCCTCTTCTTGCCATTGCAGTTGGTCTAAACAGCCTGGTGCAGTGTGGGAACCATGAAGCTTTTTTGACTGGGGAGGAGCTAGACCCCAGTAAACTGACAGGTGGGCAATGATGATGGCTCAAGTGGGAGAAAGGAGACTCCTACAAAATAGCTGACGTATTGATAAAACCAAGGAAATCTGCCAGGTGTGGTGGAGCATGCCTTTAATCCCAGCACTCTGGAGGTAGAGAGGTAGGAGGGTTGCTGTGAGTTGAAAGCCAACCTAGGACTACAGAATGAGTGCCAGGTCAGCCTGGGCTAGAGTGAGTCCATGCCTTGCAAAATCCAAAGAAAATAAATAATTAAAAAAATAAGAAAATCTATGACTCTTTGAAAAGATAAACAATGTTTGATTTCCAGACACTATAGAAAAACAAGCAAAAATAGTATTGTGTCAGCATCAGCATCATTTCATAATAAGAAAGTGTCCAATGAGAATTTTTGTGAATGATTATCACCATGTGATGGCAAACATTCTTCAGTTTATCCAAAACAAGAGGAATTAGAGGCTGTGCAGAACATGTTGTCCTACAGGGAGCTGGTTCTCAAAACTGAGTCTGAATAGACCAACTAACAGGAAAAGGGCAGTGGCAACCTTGCCAAGTATCAAAATATGGATGCATTCACAGATGATGAGAACAAAAGGGTTGGGAAACAAAAGGTATAACACATGATTAGGACCCTGTAGGGTCTGATGTGGGTCAGCCTAGTAGCCAAGGGTCTTCTTCTCAAGAGTAACATGGATCTGGAGCTGGTTCTGTTATGTAAGGAGAAACTCGTGTATTTTAATTATTTTATCATTGCTGGGACAAAACACTTGGCCAAAAACAGCTCATGGGAGGAAAATTGTGTATTTTGGCTTACAGTCTCAAGAGGAAGCTCCATGATGGTCAGGGACAGCATGACATGAGCAGAGGCTGGATATCACCATTGCCAACTATCACTGAGAAGATGGGGATTAATAAACCTCAAGGTCCACCTCCAGCAACACACCTCTTTCAGCAAGTCTCCACCTTCCAAATTGCCACTAACTGGGAAGCAAGCACTCAGAACACATGAGTTTATGGAGGCACCTGAATCAAACTACTACACCCACAAAACTCAATAATGAGAGCTTGTTTGAAGGTTCTAGCAGGGGAATGCAGCTACTTGTATACCCTTGATGAAAGACCGGTCCTTCTCTATTTGGGGCAGGTTGTCCTCTTTGACCAAGCATGCAGCTTCTGAAGGAATGCACATGGAATGGTGAAGGAGGAAGGGGACACCCGCCTAGCCAGCCAGATCAGCCAAATCAACCCTGGCAATCAATGGGGTTACAGATGTTGCAGCCAGATTGCCTTCACATCCAAAACCCCATAATGAAAACAAATTAATAAATAAATACTGGTAGAGAAAGACAAATCTCTAGAATCCCTTCAAGAATTCTTGGGATTTGTGGTGGATTGAATGTAAAATGTCCACCATACACTCATATGTTTGAATACTTTACTCCCAGCAAAGTGGCTCTATTTGGAAAGGTTGTGGAACATTTAGGAGTTAGAGTCTTCCTGGAGGAAATGTGTCACTTGAGGTGGACCTTGAAGTTTTATAGGCCAGCCTACTTGCTATTCCCCCTCTCTCTGCTTCCTCATTCTGTTGAAGTATGATGCTAGCTTCCTGCTGTGTCCTGCCATGCCTTATCCAACATGACAGTTTCAAACTGTAAGATAAATTAAACAAATTTCCTTCCATAAGCTACTTTGGACTGGGGATTTTGTCCTAGGAAGAAGGAAATAAGTGATAAAGAAAATCGGTAACCAGAAGTGGGGTTATTGCTTCAATAAACCTGACATGATGTTTGTAGTTTTTTGGAACTGGTTTGCAGAAGCAATATGGAAGACTTCAAAATATTGGACTAACAGTGGGGAGTGGTGATGCACACCTTTAATCCCAGCACTTGGGAGGCAGAGGTAGAAGGATCACTATGAGTTTGAGGCCACTCTGAGACTACATAGTGAATTCCAGGTCTTAGCTAGAATGAAACCCTACCTCAAAAAAAAAAAAAAAAAAAAAAAAAAAAAAAAAAAAACTTTGGACTAGAGAATACTTACAATTCTGTAAGCAGAACTTAATGGACTATTCTGATGGGAGTTTGGAAGATCAAAAGGCCACGAAAAAATGTGAACAGTTGAAGGCTTGACTCATAAGGTTTTACAATGAAATAAGGACTCTCTTGGTAACTGTGCTAGAGGCAGTTCATGTGATGTTCTGGTGAAGAATATGGCTGCATTCTGCCCATTATGTCCATGTCCTGAGATCTGGGAAGTTGAATTTAAAAGTAAAGGACTAGCCAGTCATAGTGGTGCATGCCTTTAATCCCAGCAATCAGGAGGCAAAGGTAGGAGAACTGCTGTGAATTTGAGGCCAGCTTGGGCCTGAGACTACAGAGTGAGTTCCAGATCAGCCTGGGCTAGAGTGAGACACTATCTTGAAAAAAAAATGGTAATGGAGTAATGAGTCTGTCAAAGGAAATTTCAAGACAAAATAGCATTGAGTCTGTGATGTGCTTCTTTTAGCTTCTGTGATTCATATCTAAAGTAAAGAAGAGCAAAACAGAACAAAAAGATGAAAAATGTGAAATTTGGCACAGAAAGAAAATGAGTAAATTTAAAATCCTGTGCTAAGGGGATTACTTCCATTAAATACATGCCAACTGCTCTGCCTAAGACAGTACGAAATATGCCCTGAAGGCAAAACCCAACACATTAAAGGTTCAAGATAGTAAGAATAGGAATTCTATTTTGTTTGTTTGTTTGTTGATTTTTCAAGGTAGTGTCTCTCACTAGGTCAGGCTGACCTAGAATTCACTATGTAGTCTCAGGGTGGCCTTGAACTCACAGTGATCCTCCTACCTCTGCCTCCCCAGTGCTGGGATTAAAGGCATGCACCACCATACCTGGCTAAGAATAGGAATTCTTTCCAGGCGTGGAGATGCATGCCTTTAATCCCAGAATTCAGGAGGCAAAGTCTACTTAAAAAAGAAAAACAAACAAAAAATGGGCTGGAGAGATATCTCAGCAGTCAGGCACTTGCCTACAATGCCTAATGAACCAGGTTTGATTCTCCAGTACCCACATAAAGCCACATGCACAAAGTGGTGAATGCATCTGGAATTTGCAGTGGCTAGAGGCCCTGGTTCTTCTCTCTGTCTCTCCCCTTGAAAATAAATAATAAATTAAATAAAAAGCAAAAAGAAATTTAAAAAGAATATCAACTCTTTATTTATTTATTTATTTGCAAGGAGAGAGGTGAGTGGGAGAGAGATAATGGGCATGGCAGGGCCACTAGCCACTGCAAATGACCTCCAAATGCATGCACCACCCTGTGCATCTGGTTCTATATAGGCACTGGGGAAATGATCCCAAGCCATCTGGCTTTACAAGCAAGTGCTTTTAACTGCTGAACCCTCTCTCTAGCCAAAGAATAGGAATTCTTTTTCTTCATAATGTTTATTTAAGTATATTCATTTGCAAGGAGAGACAGAGAGATACACAGAGAGAATGGGTGTGCCAAATCTCCAAATGCTGCAGATGAACTCCAGACACATGCATCATTTTGTGCATTTGGCTTTATGTGGGTCCTGGGGAATAGAACCCAGGTCATTAGGCTTTGCAGTCCAGAGTCTTAACCGCTGAGCCATCTCTCCAGCTGTAAGAATTCTGTTTTTTTTTTATTTTCTCAATTTTTATTAATATTTTCCATGATTATAAAAAATATCCCATGGTAGTACCCTCCCCCCCCACTTTCCCCTTTGAAATTCCATTCTCCATCATATCCCAAGAATTCTTTTAAAAGGATAAATCTTGAAGGGAGAATGCAGAAGTCACCTATTCTCCAAGGTCAGTATATATAGATTGCTACAATTGTGACCCAAGACCAGGCTACATCATCACCTGGCAGTAGAAGTTGGCAGTGTCGTCCATATAATGCTGCCTTTGGAGGGATGAAAAATGCAAGATGGAGGGTGTCATGGAGTATTTCACCATCGTTCCAGAGGGCTGCTGAGTCTAGCAGCGTGAGATAGTTTTGAAGGATCTGAAAGGAAGCCCTGAGCAGCCAGTCTGTGAAGCTGTAAAAGCAAACCCTAAGATGCAATGCAGACCTCATGATGTGGGAGATGCCAATAGCACAGCATGTCCATCAAGGAAAGCCATAGGCTCCATACAGTGGTGCTACAGCTGGAGAGGCACTGCTACTCACGCCTTTTGGTGACTACAGAACTCATAACCAGTCTAAGATATTAGACTTGGACCACCAGGATTTTGTATTTACTCTGCTAGGTTTTGGTCTTGCTTTGGTCCAATCTTTCCTTGTTTGCCCCTGTTCCTCCGTTTTGGAATGGGGATATTTATTCAGTGCCATTATTTATTGGAAGTTTCTGACTTGTGTCTTGGTTTTACAGAGCTGACAGTTAAGAGACTGTCTGGAGTGTCAGATGATACTTTGAGCTATTGTATAGTATTGACACTATTAAAGATGATGGAGACTTTTAAAGTTGGATTGAATACATTTTGCATCATGAGATGGCCATGGAATCTGTCAGGTCAAGGGCAGAATGTGATGGTTTAAATGTAAAATACCCCACATAGCCTCATGTGTTTGAACACCTGATCCCCTGCAAAGTTATGTTATTTAGGAAGGTTGTAGAACTTTTATGAGGTGAAGCCTTACCAGAAGAAATGAGTCACTGGAAGAAGGCCTTGAGGTTTTATAGTTTTTCTTCCTTCCTTCCTTTCTTTCTTTCTTTCTTTCTTTCTTTCTTTCTTTCTTTCTTTCTTTCTTTCTTTCTTCTTTCTTCTTTCTTCCTTTCTTTTTCCTTCTCTCTCCTGTCTTTACTTCCTGACTGTGGTGTAATGTGATAGTAGCTTCTTGCTCTGGCATACCATGACTTCTTTGTCATAATAGACTCACTCTGTAAACCAAATTAAAACCTTTTCCTTCCATAAGATGTTTCTCCTCAGGTAGTTTGTCCCACCAATGAGAAAGCAACTGATAGAAGGTTCTTGGAATTGGAATACTATATTCATCCCTTTCCACGTGGGCTGACTCATAATCTACTACTATTCCTTAACTTTCACCCATTGTGTATGCCCAAATCTGGGGTAGTGTTACACTTGTTTTTCTAGTAGCTACTGGGTGCCTAGGCAGAGTACAGAGCATGCCTCAATCATTCTATGTTCAATGACTCCTTTAAAATGCAAGGCTGAATAGAGAGGAAATATCCCTCCTTCTGGAATGTTTTGAAAGCTTCCAAAAATAGCCTAAAGACTTCAGTCAGTGTGTGCTGGTCCAGGACACAAACTGCCAAGTTCCCACTCAGACTTTGACTGAATAAACCAACTTTCCCTTGCTTTTCATAACTATCTTCTAGAGGACCCTATCCAAGCCTGCAACATTTAAATGTAGCTCTCTGTGGTAGTTTGAATCTAAAACTCCCACCTTAGACTCATGTGTTTGAATACTTAATCCTTAGTTGATGCTGCTATTCAGGAAAGTTGTGAAACCTTTAGGAGATAGAGCCTTGCTAGAAAACATGTGTTGCTGCAGGTGGCCCTTAAGATGTTATAGCCTAGCCTTGCTGTTGTTCTCTATCTACTTCCTCCCTGCTGATATGATGATGTGACATAGGGCTCCTGCTTAGGTTTGTCATACATTCACCATAATGGACACTTTCCCCTTGAAATTGTAAACCAAAAATAAGCCCTTTTCTTCCTTTAGCTGCTTATGGTCAGTTATTTTGTCCCACCAATGAGAAAGTAACTGATATACTCCCCATCCCTAACATCTATAGAGAAAATGTCTTATCATTTTTCTTTGAGGCAGGGTCTCATATTTCCAAGGCTGGCTTTAAACACACTATGTAGCCATGGATGATCTTAAAGTTGTGATCTTCTTTAACTTCAAAGTGCTGAGATTACAGGCCACCTTGCTCATCATCAGCTTATTCTTTCTTGTGCATTCTGGGAATGGACAGTTTGAGACATTCCAAGCCACAGAAGTCAAAAAAACAAAGAGGGATAGGGATGTATCTCACTTTCATGCTATTGGGTAGAGTGCCTGCCTGGTATGCATGAAGCCCAGAGTTTGGTACCCAGCACCACATACACTGGATGTGCTTTTGCACTCTTGTAATCCCTGCATTTTGGAGGTGGAGATAGGAGAATCAGAAGTCCAAGACCATTCTCAGCTACATTGTGAGTTCCAGAACAACTTGCATTGCATGAGACCCTGTTTCAAAAAAGGAAAGAAACAGAAAGACATAAATACAGAAAGAGAAAAAAAAAGACAAGAGACAATGAAATGCAAAGAACATGAAGAAGAGAGATAACTAATGACAGAATGGCTGAAAAGAAATGGTAAGGATAAAACAGTGTCCATAAGACTGGGGCAAAGAGGAGAATGACTCAGAAATGGAAAGTTATCCTAGCACTCAGGAAACAGAGGTAGGAGGATCACTGTGAGTTCAAGGCCAGCCTGAGACTACATAATGAATTCCAACTCAGCCTGGGCTACAGTGAGACCCTACCTTAAAAAACAGGAACAAAATAAAACAAAACAAAAAAATACAAAAAAATATAAATGGAACATCATGTAGAGGATAAGAACTGGGCATGTTGGCACATACCTGTAATCTCCTCACTTGAGAGGCTGAGATAGGAGGATTGCAATGAGGTCAAGGAGGCCATCCTGGGCTATATAATGAATTCTAGGAGTGCCTGGGCTAAAAGTGAGACCCATGCCTCAGAAAAAAAAGGGAAAAAAGGCTGGGAATATTGATAGTGTGCTTACCTAGCATGCAAGAAGCCTTGGGCTTGATCCCTAGCACCAAACCACATAAACTAGGCAGGGTGGATGAAATAATGCACACCTGTAACCCCAGCAATTCAGAGGTGAAGGCAAAAGAGACAGTGAGGAATCAGGAATTCAAGGTCATCTTCAGCTGCCTAGTGTGTTTCAGGCCAACCTAAAATACAAGAGACCCAGTCTCAAAACAAAAATAAAATAAAACAGCAACAAAAAAATCATAGATTAAAAACACAGTTGTTTCTCTGTCACTATCTAGCATAATGAGAGAGTATGATATTGCATGTATACATTTTAAAAATGTATTTATTTGTAAACAGAAAGGGAAGGAGGGAAGATGGGAGAGATGGGGTGGGGGTAGAGAGAGAGAGAGAGAATCTGCACACCAGGGCCTCTTACCACTGCAAATAAATTAGAGGCACTTGTGCCATTTTGTGCATCTGGCTCTATGTGGGTACTGGGAAATTGAATCCAGGCAGTCAGGTTTTTATAAGCAAGTGCCTTTACTGAGCAATCTCTCCAGCCCCTGAAGTAGTTTCTACTAAATATATGTCATTTTCACACTATTGTAACTTGAGTAAATATTAAGTAAAAGTGTCATAAATTAAGGATGGATTGTTTGTGGGTAACAGAGTGGTTGCCAAGAGTGTGTGTGTGGGGGGGTGTAGGAGTAAGAGAACAGTAAGTGGTTATAACAAGATAACATAAAGGATTCTTCTGGTCATAGAATGCGGTTTATTTTATTTATATATATGTGTATATGTATATATTTTATTGACAACTTCTATACTTACAGACAACAAACCATGGTATTTCCCTCCCCTCCCCCACTTTCCCCTTCATAACTCTGCTCTCTATCATATGCCCTCCCTCTCTCCATTAGTCTCTCTTTTAATTTGATGTCATCATCCTTTTCTCCTATTATGAGGGTCTTATGTAGGTATTACTAGGCACTGTGAGGTCATGGATATCGAGGCCAATTTCTGTCTGGACAATTGTATGTAAGGAGTGGTACCCTTCCTTTGGCTCTTACATTCTTTCCGCCACCTCTTCCCCAATGGATCCTGAGCCTTGGGGGGATTTATTTTTATTTCTATTTTTATTTTTCAGGGTCTCACTCTAGGTCAAGTTGACCTGGAATTCACTATATAGTGTCTCAGACTCACAGCAATCCTCCTACCTTGGCCTCCAGAGTGCTAGGATTAAAGGAGTGCACCACCATACCAGGCTGGAATTTTCTTTCTTTCTTTCTTTATTTTTTGGATTTTTCAAGGTAGGGTCTTGCACTAGCCTAGGCTGACCTGGAATTCACTATGGCTCAGGGTGGCCTCAGAGAGCTGGGATTAAAGGTGTGCGCCACCACACCTGGGTAGAATTGCCTTCGCCTTCCCCCTTCCCTTCCAGGCAAGCCCAACAGACTGGCCTTTTTTTTGTTTTGTTTTGTTTTGTTTTTGAGGTAGGGTCTCACTCTGGTCCAGGCTGATCTGGAATTAACTATGTAGTCTCAGGGTGGCCTCGAACTCTCGGCGATCCTCATATCTCTGCCTCCCAAGTGCTGGGATTAAAGGCGTATGCCACCATGCCTGGCTTCAGACTGGCCTTTTTTATGCAAGAGAGTGTGAGAGAGAGATTGGCATGCCAGGTTCTCCAGCCACTGCAATTGAACTACAGACACATGTGCGACCTTGCGTGCTTGTATCACTCTGTGTCTGGCATACATGGGACCTAGGGAGTAGAACATGAGTCTTTAGGCTTTGCAGGCAAGCCCCTTAACTGCTAAGCCATCTCTCCAGCCCCAGAATTGTATTTCTTTACCATCATTATCAGATACCTTGTTGTGATATTGTATTGTAGTTGTGCAACATGTTATGATTTGGGATAATAAGGTAACATTTCAGAGGATCTCTGTATTATTTGTTAAAACTACATTTAAATTAACCATTATCACAAAACCAAGATTTTGGCTGTGTTGCAGTCAGGTTCGCATTGCTGGTAGAAATCACCCAACCAAGAGCAGCTTGTGGGGATAAAAGAGGTTTATTTTGGCTTATAGGCTCGAGGGGGAAGCTCCATGATGGCAGGGAAAACAATGATATAAGCAGAGGGTGGACACCACCCCCTGGCCAACATAAGGTGGACCATAGCAACAGGACAGCGTGCCAAACACTGGCAAGGAGACACTGGCTATAATACCCATAAGCCCGCCCCCAATAATACACTCCTCCAGGAGGCATTAATTCCTAAATCTCCATCAACTGGCAACCTAGCATTAAGAACACCCAAGTTTATGGGGACACCTGAATCAAGCCACCACATTCTGCCACTGGCCCCCATGAACTGATAACCATACGTGATATAAAATGCAATGCATTCATCTAACTTTAAAAGTCCCCATAGTTTTAATAAATCCTAATGATGCTCAAGCATCCCCATAGGCCAAGGTGTTTAAACTGAGCCATAATACCAAAAAATCCCCCCAAACCCATAATGGCACAGAAACATTCACACTGAAAAAGATGGCATTGGGCATAGCAAAGAAATATTCAACCAATACAAGATTTAAACAGAGCAAACATCAAACTCTGTAGCTCCAAGTCCAACAACTCTAGTAAATGACAAATCTCCAAGTCTGATAATTCTAACTAGCAACAAGTCTCTGGAGTTCCAATTCTACCCCTCCAGCTAGGCTACTCATGGTCCTAGAAAACTTCATTGGGGCCGACAGCTTTCCTTAGCAGCCATCTCGTGGTCTTGGCATCTCTACTGGGTCTCCACTGCAATCCATGGTTCATCCTCATGGCTCCATTGGGTCTCCATACAGGCATCCAGCAAACCTGCTTCACACTGCCCATGGCCATTTCCAAAACACAAGACCATGTTGCAAACTCAATGACCCTCTCCTTCCTGCATTTCTTATACTCCACAATACCAGGTAGGGTGCCAATTTGTTCATCCGGAGGGGGGGGGAGATAAAGCAGACTTTGAAGAACAGGACATTCCTTGGGCACTCAGGCCCCTTTAAGAGAGTCTGCATCCTTCCGGTTGTCCCAGTGCAGGTCAGCTGGCCCAAACTCAAAGGTTGTAATCTCTCAATTGCAGCTGAATGGGCAGCAGTTCACCCAAAGATTTTTCTTCCTGCACCATATCCCTCTGCTCATACCAGTTCATTTCTATGCAAAGCAACCCTGCACAACTTCTCAGGACCCAGGCATAACTGCAAGCTTCCCACACAAACTGCTAGCCCAGTCCAGGCAAAGCACTTTCTCATCCTCATAAGACAAACCTCATAGTCCATAGTTCTTACTGCATTCAGGCCTTTCAACTCTGACCAGAATCAAGCTGTACTTACAGCATTGCAAGGAGTCTCTTGGGCCAAGGTTTCAAATCCTTCCACATTCCTCTTGAAAATCAGCTCCAGCCAGGCATGGTGGCGCACGCCTTTAATCCCAGCACTTGGGAGGCAGAGGTAGGAAGATTGCTGTGAGTTTGAGGCCACGTTGAGATTACATAGTGAATTCCAAGTCAGCCTGAGCTAAAGTGAGACCCAAACTCAAAAAAAAAAAGGAAAAAAAAGAAAAAGATAATCAGCTCCAAAAGGCCAAAACCACACAGTCAGGTGTCTAGCAGAACTCCCACTCCTCGGTACCACTTAACTGTTGCAGTCAGGTTCGTATTGCTAGTAGAAATTACCCAACCAAGAGCAGATTATGGGGAAAAAAAGAGGTTTATTTTGGCTTACAGGCTTGAGGGGGAAGCTCCATGATGGCAGGGAAAGCAATGACATGAGCAGAGGGTGGATATCACCCGCTGGCCCACATAAGGTGTACTGTAGCAACAGGACAGTGTGCCAAACACTGGCAAGGGGAAACTAGCTGTAAGACCTATAAGCCCGCCCCCAACAATACACTCCCTCCTGGAGGTGTTAATTCCCAAATCTCCATCACCTGGGAACCTAGCATTCAGAACACCTAAGTTTATGGGGGACACCTGAATCAAACCACCACAGACTGGGAGTGGTGGTACATAACTGTAATCCCATTACTCACATAGGAAGATCACAAGTTCAAGGCCATATTGGGCTTCATAGCATGTCTTAGGCAACCCTGGACTTCATAGTGATACCCTATCTACTAGAAACAAAAGAGAAGAGAAAATTAGTATTTCAGTACCTATTTGGTTTTTAAAAATTTTTGGCTTTTATTTATTTATTTTTATTTACAAGGACACAGAAAAAGAGAGAGAGAAAACATATAGGCACACCAGGGCCTCTTGCCACTGCAAGTGGACTCCAGATGCATGTACCACTTTGTGTGGTACTAGGGAATTGAACCTGAGCTGGCATGCTTTGAAAACAAGCACTTTTAACTACTGAGCCATCTCCCCAGTGCTGTTCATTTGTTTTTGAGATAGAATCTCATGGCTTGAACTCACTGTATTGCTGAGGATGACCCTGAATTACTGATTCTCTCACCTCTATCTCCCAAATGCTAGGAATACAGACATGGGTCACCATACTTGGTTTATGTAGTGCTAGTGATTGACCCCTCATGCATGGTAGGCAAGCATTTTTCCAAATGAGTTACATCCCTAGTCCAAAATAGTGTTTCTTAGGGTAATGAAACTATTCCAAGTTTAGATATTGATAATGGTGACAGACCTCTGTGAATATACTGAAAACTACAGAAATGTACATTTAAAATTTTTATATGTAATAATGATTGTCATTATAATATGTTTGGCAGATTTCAAGAATGCTAACTCCCCCTCCCCCAACAGACCAAGTAATCTTTACTGTTACAGAAATTGACTAAGCCTTACTGACCTTCCTGTCTCCCTAGGTGGAGACAACATTTCAAGACTAACTTCCCCAAAGGAGTTCAATAGTAGTTCAAATAACCTGATCATGTAGGCTTGAGTCATGTCTTATCACTCTGCTCACATCCCACACATCTCATGCAAAGCCCCTCCCTCACAGTGAAATTTCTTTCTTCTCCTCAAAAATAAATAAATAAATAAACTTTCCTTCCTCCTTTTAATGTCTAGAAGCCTCTTTCTCTTTCCCAGTGGATCCTGTGATTCTCTTCTGGCGTTAGCAAATAATCTTGGGGGCTGAAGAGATTGCTTATTGGTTAAGGCATTTGCCTGCAGAGCCTAACAACCCAGGTTCAATTCCCCAGTACCCAAGTAAAGCCAGATGTGCAAAGTGGGACATGCATTTAGAGTCTGCAGTGGCTGGAGGCCCTGGTGTGCCCATTCTCGCTGTCTCTCTTCTCTCTGTCTTTTGCTCTGCTTACAAATAAATAAAATTATTTTAAAAATAATCTTTGGTCTAAGACACTGTTTGTATTGGTCTATCCAATGCAAACCTTATATAAATGGTGCTATGACTCAGGTAGGGTTACTTTTGGGAGAGATTTCTATCCCCCCTTCACCTTCTTTCCTCCTGCCTTTACTGCTACTGCCTCTCTGTGTACAATGCTGGTTCCATTTTCTTCTGTTGAGACTATCAGGTCATTGGGACACCTGACATCTTTGAACTCCTCAAAATGCTCAGTACTGAGTCAGGTGATACATCCCTCAGGCACCAGTACACTGGCCCAAACCCAGTCAAGATACAAAATAATTCGTTTACTTAAGTCTATGTGATTTTTCTGTGTTACCTTGAATCACATAAATACAGGAGATCTAAAGAGGCATGATGTTCCAACTCCTTATTGCTTTGCACCAGATTATCAGAGTTTACCACACTCCCCTAAGACTTTTCCTTTGTACCCTTCCCACTGGGTATCGTGCCCTCCTGGAGCTAAACTAAATCTATTTTTGATTGATAACCCCCTTGTCTGCATTCCTTAATTCCTCTTTCATGTGTGCACAAGCTCAAGAGCCACTGACTCTGGGCTTTGAAGGTCATTGATTTTTCTGACACTTCAATCTCCTATGTTAAGCCCACTGGGAGCTGAGAAAAACCCTTTGGCACTCTCAAGGCCTTTGAAGATCCCACTGAGATATGGAATGAGTAAAGAAGATTTGCCTTTCTTCTGCTATGTTTCCTCTGCTCCAATCCCCATTTTCAGAGTGTCAGAGCTCCTCTGCTTGGTCTCTGTCCAAACTTTGGTTTCTCAGAATGAGCTTCAGCAGAGTGTTTGGATTTCACTCATTCTCTCTGTTGTGTATCTTGGGCTCCACCTTCAGGATTTCCAGCTTGACTTGCTTTCCCCAGAGGAATGTGCCTCTTTCCTCATAAGTTTACAAAAGGGTATTTTTCTTCTTTTCTAGGGCATTTGGATAAGGGCAGAGTATAGACGACAGACTACACTGTGCTTTATTTCTTGAGGTGTTTTTCCGTGAGCCTATGGCCAGTAGCCACTTGGTGGGAAGAGAACTCTCTTCCCTCTAAGTCTTGGAACTTCCTCTTTTCTTTTCTGAGGTAAGGTCTTCCTCTAGCCCAGGCTGACCTGGAATTCATTATGTAGTCTCAGAGTGGTCTGAACAAGGTGATCCTCCTACCTCTGCCTCCCCTGTGCCTGGATTAAAGGTGTGTGCCACCACACCCTTCTCTTCCTCTTCTTCCCTTCACTGACACCATTACCTTAGAGTGAGAAAGACCCTCAATACAGGGTCCAAGACCCTCAGGCAGTTGCTTTTCTAATTGACTATATGCAAAACACCCAGATGCTCAGGTTTTAAATCACTATTAACATTTTAAAATTTTTTGTTCATTTTTATTTATTTATTTGAGAGTGACAGAGAGAGAAAGAGGCAGAGAGAGAAAGAGAGACAGAGAGAGAGCATGGGCGCACCAGTGCTTCCAGCCATTGCAAACAAACTCCAGATGCGTGCACCCCCTTGTGCATCTGGCTAACGTGGGTCCTGGAGAATTGGGACTCGAACCGGGGTCCTTAAGCTTCACAGGCAAGCGCTTAATCGCTAAGCCATCTCTCCAGCCCCCCCCCCTTTTTTTGAGGTAGGGTTTAACTGTATCCCAGAATGACCTGGATTTCACTATGTAGTCTCAGGGTGGCCTCAAACTCACAGCAATCCTCCTACTTCTGCTTCCTGAGTGCTGGGATTAAAGGTGTGCAACACTACGCCTATCATTGTTAACTGTTTTTAGCAACTGGATATTGAAGGGACTTCATTAAGTGTGCTGCCAATATAAAGTGGGGCATCCACTCTCCGATCTAGCCCCAGGCTAGCTAACTTTACACAGTGTAATATAGGCTCCTTTCCCTGGAGCTCTTACTGGAAAAACAATGTGCATACCTGAGGCTGCCAAACAGAGCCCATATTCCTGACCATCATAGTAGCAGCCACATAGACTGGTTTACCAGACAAATTCAGTGGGAGTGGAAGAGGAAGGTATCCCAACTGCTCTTTTGGCCTAGCCTCATGGGCCCCTCCCAGATTGCCTCCACAGTCTCTACTACTCCTAAATCCTCCTAGAGGCCAAAAAATTTATATATATATATACACACACATATATATATGCATGTATGTATATATATATATGTATATATATACATATATATGTGTGTCTGTGTGTGTGTGTATCCCTTTTAAATTCCATGTTAGTCAGTATCGGCAAGCTGAAGTAGGAGGATCACCATGAGTTCAAGACCATCCTGGGCTGCAGAGTGAGTTCCGGTTCAACCTAGGCTAGAGTGAGACCCTGCCTAAAAAAAAAATACAAAAAAGTGCTGGAGAGATGGCTTAGCAGTTAAGGCGCTTGCTTGCAAAGCCAAAGGACCCCAGTTCAATTCTCCAGGACCCATGTAAGATAGATGCACAAGGTAGCATACATGCGTCCGGAGTTTGTTTGCAGTGGCTAGAGGCCCTGGAGCACCCATTCTCTCTCTCTCTCTCTCTGTCTCTCTCTCTTTCCCTCTTTCTCTCTGTCAAATAACTAAAAAAGTACAAAATAATCCATGGTCTTCTCTTTAGGATGTAAGTTTTCTAAGAAGAGTCACATGTTACAAGTACAGATTTTAGATTAAGGATTTTTTGTTCTATGGAGGAAATAATCAGAGCAACAATTTAACATTAAACTGACAAATGGAAAATCTAACTAAAAGCTACAAAATCATTGAGACTTAAGGTTATATACATTGTTTACATGTGCTCACATTTGTATATTGTTTATATGGTAACATTGGCTTATAAGTGATTGCTCAGATAAATTAAAATTGCTAAATTAGCTCAAATCCATTTCATATAATAATGTAACTTGGATTTTTAAAAATTCAAGGGCTGGAGAAATTGCTCAGTGGTTAAAATTGCTTGTTTGCAAAACCTGATGGCCCAGGTTTGATTCCTGTACTAGGTACTAACCCATGTAAAGCCAGATGAACAAAGTGATATATGCATCTGGAGTTCACTCACAGTGAAGAGGCCCTGGTGTACCCATGCATGTGCTCTCTCACTCTTTCTCTGTCAGTCCCTTTCTCTCTCTCTCAAACAAATAAACAAAAGTATATTTTTAAAAATCTCTTTTAGGTGGGCATTGTGGCACACTCCTATAATCCTAGCACTTGGGATACAGAAGTATAAGGATTGCAGTGAGTTGGAGGGCACTCTGGGACTACAGAGTAAATTCCAGGTTAGCTTCAACTAGAGTGAGACCCTACCTGGAAAAAAATTTCTTTCACTTTTAATTGTATTACCATCTTTTGTTATGTCTTGTTCTGAAGCTGCCATCTCCTGTCATGTTTTTTTTTTTTTCATGTAGTCTGTGTCTTTCTATGCCAAAAATGACAATGCAAAACCATGGTCATCATAAAAGTAAGTAGCAGAGGCCTATAAGCTAGAAAGGGATATAAAGGGAATAGAAAGGGAGGGAGGGGGAACTTAATAGGATGGTATTGTATATATGTAAGTAGAAGAACAGATTAATGGGGTGAAAAGGCCTAAGTGAGGTCAGGGGAAGAAATTGAGTAAAGGAAAGGTGGAGGGAGGGCTAATCAAAATCTAAGAGGATATAAATAAGTCATATGAAAACCTAGTGTTTTGGACAATAGAACACTCGGAAGCCATAGATTGTTACTAGAAAATTTTCAGTGCCAGGGATGGGATACCTTCCAGGGGGTAATTGGCTAGGGAGGATCCTGATGTCCCCAAAACACTCCAGGTCATTGCCGAGGCCCTTGGTTTCCCACCAGGAATAGATGGTAAGACCCTATTGCTGAAGACTCCACATAATCGGGCTGCAAGGTCTCTGAGAAATCCTGCTAGAGCTGAGCTGACAACCTCCCTCATGTAGACCAGCTGACAGAAAGCTGGACAAAGCTATGTTGCATGCAGTTCCATGGTAGAGAGAGAAATCACCAGTGGAGATACTCAACAGTTGACACTGCAAGCTTTAAATTTGGCCAGCCAGGCCAAATGAGCCAACGGGTGCAATAGTGGCATGTCTGTAATGGTGGAAGCCAAATGTCCTCTAATTGGACTGGAGGCCTGCTCCATGGGAGGGAATACATCCCTGAAACTGAAAACCTACAACAGGGGTAGTCATGAGCCCTAGGGGTGTAATGTCTGCTGGTGTCTGGCTAAATGTATATACTATGTTCACCAAACTACCCAGTAAGTACTTCTCTTAATGTTCATACTCATATATTAATGCTATGTTCACTTTTGATTAGAGAACCTTCTTTTTTCAGATGGCAGTGACCTTGGGATGACTCAGAAGGCACCATGGTGCTGAGAAGAAGGGACAGAGGAGTGCTCAGCACTGAAATATGTCTATCATATCTTCCAAGGCTCAGAATCCATTGCGGAAGAGGTGGCAGAAAGAATGTAAGAGCCAAGGGAAGGGTAGGACTCCTTACAACATGTTCCTCCAGATACAAAATGGCCTGGATATCCATGAACTCACAGTGCCTGACACTACCTACACAAGACCATCATAATGGGAGGAAAAGATCATGACATCAAAATAAAAGAGAGACTGATTGAGAGGGGAAGGGGTATGATGGAGACTGGAGTTTCAAAGGGGAAAGTGTGGGAGGGAGAGAATTACCATGGGATACTGTCTACAATTATGGAAATTGTCAATAAAAATAGGGCTGGAGAGATGGCTTAGCGGTTAAGGCCTTTGCCTGCAAAGCCAAAGGATCCCAGTTCGATTCTCCAGGACCCATGTAAGCCAGATGCACAAGGGGGCACATGCATCTGAAGTTTATTTGTAGTGGCTGGAGGCCCTGGCATGCCCATATTCTCTCTCTCCCTCTCTCTCTCTCTCCCTCTCTCAAATAAATAAATATATTTAAAAAATAAATAAACTGGGCATGGTGGCACACAATTTTAATCCCAGCACTCGGGAGGCAGAAGTAGGAGGATCACCATGAGTTCGAGGCCACCCTGAGACTCCATAGGGAATTCCAGGTCAGCCTGGGCTAGAGACCCTACCTCGAAAAACCATAAAATTAAAAACTAAATAATAAGTAAATGAATGAATAAGTAAAAATCCATGGCCATCAAATGTTCTGATTTTAAAATTGTATGTATTTTAAACCACTAAAAACTCTTTATAATATATGTAAAAGAAGAATTTATCTCTGAGCTTTTGCCTTTAAAAAGAACAATGCTTGGTCATACTTATGGTAGGCAGATATTTCAAAGTTTCTAAATATTTATTACAATAAGACTCAAGTCTTTAACAAATAATCTATTTGGGTTTATTAGTAAAACATAGGACTGTTGGTATATTTTGTTTGTAGTTTTTTCTTTCTTTTTTATTTTGAGGTAGGGTCTCACTCACACAGGCTGACCTGGAATTTGCTATGTAGTCTCAGTGTGGCCTCAAACTCATGGCAATTCTCCTACCTCTGCCTCCCGAGTGCTGGGATTAAAGTTGTGTGTCACAATGTCCAGTTTGTAGTTTTAGCTGTTAGACTTATACATGCTTTCTGTATTTCAGATACAGCCATTTATGCCCACCTCAGTGTCTGAACTAATATTCTGGTGACTATTGGTTGATCAGGTGCAATCCTTTTGGAATGGTCAGACTCATAGCTTCCATCAACCCAAAAGCTAAGAATGTCATCAGATAGCATCTAAAACCTATGGTGGAGATTGCCCCCTTTCCTGTAACCCTCCTACCTGATGCACAACCAATGAATTTGAAAAGTGCCTTGATTTATGACTTTCTTTTGTTCTATAGCTGTAAAACCTTCATGAAATTGTTAATACATTGGAACATGGAATTTGGGGTAAACTAAATCTGTGTTCCCAGGCCATGGTCACTTATATTTTGCTCCAGAACAAAACAGTACCAAAACACCAATAGTAAAACAGCAGGGACCCAGACAGAACTCACTCTGCACATTTTAGGCTGGAATTCAGATCCACCCCCAGTAACACCTTAGGGCTGGACCCCAGAATATGCCCACAATGACACCTCTTCCAGCCAGGTGGCTGGAAATCTCAGTTACAGCTTTAATAAAACTCTTGAGTCTATTGGGGGACATCCATTCAAATTAACACAGGAAGTATATTACACTGATGGGTAATTCTTTCCTAGTAGCAGAAAATGGAATGTGAAAGGAATTGGATGGGCCCTCTGTGCAATGCAGGTGTTTACTGTTAACTAAGGAATGAGATATTCCCTCTGTGCAATGAACCATGACCTCCCTGTATCTCTTTGTTTCTAGATATCTTTGTGATTACATAGCATAGAATATTTCTTGCCTCAGTTCCACCTATGTGACCTATTTACCAACCTTGTGACTTCTTGTAATAGCCACCCCCCCCCTTGTTTAACAGTATGTAATTATGTGGTTTATCTCCCAATCCTGTTTCTACTATAAAATCATGTGGTTATTTCCAATAAAAACTGACACTCAGCCGGGTGTAGTGGCGCACGCCTTTAATCCCAGCACTCGGG
This sequence comes from Dipus sagitta, assembly GCA_036346955.1. NCBI lineage: Eukaryota > Metazoa > Chordata > Mammalia > Rodentia > Dipodidae > Dipus > Dipus sagitta. The sequence continues at coordinate 55,662,599 of CM070776.1, read as the reverse complement.
AGGCAGAGGTAGGAGGATCACCATGAGTTCAAGGCCATCCTGAGACTCCATAGTGAATTCCAGGTCATCCTGGGCTAGAGTGAGACCCTACCTCGAAAAACCAGCTGACTGTAGCAGACAGCTTCAGGTTCGCTGAGATGAACTTCCAGATCAGGCACAGTTATGGAGGAAGGGATATTTATTGAAGCTTACAGATCTAGGGAAAGTTCCATAAATGGCAGAAGAAGCTGGCCTGCCTTCACAGGCCCAAGCAGAGAGAGAGAAGTACCAGCCTAAAAGCCAAAAGCCACAGCACACTTCAGGAACTCCAGCTAGGCACACTTTGCATATCTTTAGATTGAAATCTGAAACCCACCACCACACCTTAAGATCCACACAATGGCACTGACTCCAGCCAGGTGGCTAAAGATGCAAACTACAAACAAACAACTGAATATATTGGGGGCCATCTATTCTATTCAAACCACCACATTCCGCCCCTGGCCCCCAATAGATTTATAACCATCACACATTGTAAATTGTACTCAGTTTAATTTCAAAGGTCTCCACAGTCTTGACCAATTTAAGATATGAAGACCTATAAAATCAAACAAATTAAACATTTCTAACATATAACAGAGTAAACATTTTCAACTGGTATAATGCATAGCAAGGAGAGACTAAAACAATGCAAATTCAACCACCATCAAACAAACATCAAACTTCTGCAGTTCAAGTTCAATATATCCAGAGAACGACAGTCTCCAGATTCTCCAATTCTGCCCCTCCAGCTGGGCAGAGTAGCCAGGGAACACTTCCATCCCAGGCCAACAGTGCACTCTGTGGTAGCCCTTGCATAGTCCTGGTATATCCAAAACATCTTGAGGTCTTCATGCAAACCATGGTCCATCTTCCAAAGGCTCTTTCAGCCTATCAGGGCATCAGGCCCTACCTCATGCCGCATCTCAGTGGCAGCTCCTAGAAGCATGTGCAATTCATAACCACTCCTCGCATTTTTCATGCTTCTGAAACCAATACCAGGTGTGTAGGACACAGCCATATTCTTAATTCACAGACAAAACAAATCATAACCTTGAAAAGCAAGTTCCTTCTCCAGTCAACTCTTTCCAAAAGTGTTTGCATTTCTATGATAGTCTTTCCTCAGGCATCCTTTCCATGGTAAAGCAATTGGACCATCTTCCTTTAAGATTGCTAATGTGTTTGACAATAGGAGATTCAGTAACCTAAAACCAGTCTCAGTGCCTATAATTTTAACTTGCTTGAGGTTTTCCAGCTAAAATCTTAAATCCCTCAGTCCAGTATCTTCAGCCAAGGACATCAGTCCATTACAAATTTAACCTTGATTAAACTCTCTGGGCCTGGGCAGCAGGACGCAGCCAGCCCTTATGCCAGTAGCCCAGTTCCAACAAAGTCCTCTGCAGCCTTTCCTTCCCCTTAGAAAGCTCATAAGCCAAGCCTCGAAGTTCAATGCTGTCTGCACTTAGCATTCTCAGACTCTTATCAGAATAGTCCATAAAACTTGGCTTACCATTCCAGAAGACATCTTCATTTTCAAGCACCAAGTCCATGCCTATTCCTCCAAAACAAAGGTTCCAAAAGATCAACATCCACATGGTCAGGTTCATCTCACCCCACTCCTGGTACCAAGTTCTATAGCAGACAGCTTCACACTGACACTCCAAAAAGATAAGGGCTGCATCTTGAGATCCCAAACTCTGGGATGGGAAAGCTGGCATGGCAGATTTCCTCTTTTTCTTTCTTTCTACCCAATAAAACTTTGCTTCACATTTTGTGAGTAGATGGCCTTACTTGTGCAACACCGGACCCCATAAAAGTAGCCATAGGCTATCAAACAATAATGTTGCTGCCAGACATGAAATATGTCCCAATGAAATTTTGGTCAGGGAAGCCTCTGAGGTCCCCCAAACAATGCAGGCTATTTCCATGGCTCTTGGTTTCCCACCAGAACTGAAAGGTAAGACCATATTATTGAAGATGCCATATTCATCGGGTGCAGGACATAGAGAAATCAAGTTGGGGATGAAGTGGGAACTATCCTTCCTGCTGGATAGTTTTCATAGTGCTAGAATGTGCTATGCAGGCTGTAGGCAGGGAAAAGTCATCAGCAATATCACCCTGTGATGAATCCTCAATTCTACAATACTGACTCACCAGGAAAGATGTGCCCTCCAGTGCAATAGTGGCATCGATACAAGATTTTGGGGTTTAGGAGGGGTCCATCAGAATTTATGAACCTCAAGTTTTGAATTCTGTCCTACCTTTAATAAAAAATTAATAAGGACAGACTCAGAAGGATAAATTATGAACTATTAAGTTTATTTAGGGTTAAATCACAAATTTTGGGTTTTATTTCAGGGAGATTGTGGTCTAGAAAGGGAGGCTACAGCAGAGTCATACACATGTGGGAAGTAGGAAATACACTCTCATGTGGAAAACACTGCATAGTTTATAAGATTCCTGTTAAGAACAATTGAGATTTTTAGAGAAAGACTGCAGTAGAGCTACAAACACATGGAGGGGAACTCATAAAGCTCATTTAAGAGAAACTGGGGCTTTTAAAGAGGGATTACAGTAGAGCCACAAACACTTGGAGAGTAGAATCTAGGAGCTTGTGTTGGGAGGCTTAGGTGGACCTGCATGGCACTTGCCATGTGATTTCCCATGGAGAGAAGTTAAGAGGGCAAACAGTGAGGGTCAAAGAAAAATGAGAGGGCAGATATCCAAGCAGAGAACAATAGAGTCAGAGAAAAAATGAGTAATGAAGGGAGTTACACTCATGGTTACCTCGAGTTTAAAGAAATTACACAAGTAACAAGCCTAGAGTTGGAGAGAACACTCATGTGATAGATTTGGAGTGTAAAGGAAGTAGAAACATAGTAGATTCAGAGACCAGAGGAAAATCATACAAGCAATCAAAGTGAGAAATTACTCCAAACCCAAAACACAGGCAAGCAGAAAAGTTCAGATCAAGAATCAGTGCCATGCTCTCCCCAGACTCACGTGGGTCAAAAACAGCACAGGACAAAATCACACACACACGGAGGGTCAGGCCAAGAGAGAGGGAAGGACAGGAAGACCACAGCCTTTATAGCATCAGATTCAGGTTTGCAAGGGGAAGACCTGATTGATTTGTAGATTTGGAGGGCAGATGTCAGGGCCAGCCCAGCTGGGCTGTTTATTTATGTAGTGTGCTAGGCTGCAGGCAGCAGGGGACACTGTAGATCAGTCTCGATCAGACACAAGTTTCATTTCCACTCTTGTGCCAGGGAGTGGTGGCATCTCCTGGTACTTTTTGAGCCTCAGTCTCTAAGTGAAACTGCCTAGAAGAAGCTAGATTTCTTCTATCTTCCTTTAGTATGACGGTTATGGAGGTAACCAACAGCTATATGATTAACTTTGAGGCTTGCCCTATAGGAGGAAGTACATGCCTGGTACTGAAAACCAGGCCAAAAGTCCGTGGCTGGGGAAAATGTAGTAAGCCCTAGGGTAAAACCTACCATTGCTATATTGCTAAATGGCGGTGTTGCTAAATAGTCTCCTGCATATTTATCCACAGATCAGTTCTGCTCTCAGCCCTGGTCAGGAAAGCATTTTTTTTAAATTTGGCAGTGGAAGGTAAGCAATACAGAGAATCATACTGGCCAAGTACTACAAATAAGTGGCTGATGAGTGCTAAGCCCTAAATCAGACATATACATCATCCCCTCCAGGGCTTAGGGAACATCACAGAAGGTGGGATGAAAAGAATGTAAGAGCTGGGGACTAGAGAGATTGCTCAATGGTTAAAGACACCTGCTTGCAAAGCCTGCTAGTCTGGGTTCAATTCCTAAGCTAGATGCAAAAAGTGATGCAAGCTTCTGGCATTTGTTTGTAGTTGCAAGAGACCCTGGTGTGCACGCACATGCACACACACACACACACACACACACAAATAAATAACTTCTTTTAAAAAGAATGTAAACCAGGTGTGGTGGTGCACGCCTTTAATCCCAGCATTAGGGAAGCAGAGGTAGGAGGATCGCTGTGAGTTCAAGGCCACCCTGAGACTTCATAGTGAATTTCAAGTTAGCCTGGGATACAGAGAGAACATATCCTGAAAAACAAACAAACAAACAAACAAAAAAAGCCGGGCATGGTGGCACACACCTTTAATCCCAGCACTCAGGAAGGAGAGGTAGGAGGATCGCTGTGAGTTTGAGGCTACCCTGAGACTCCATAGTGAATTCCAGGTCAGGCTGAGCTAGAGTGAGACCCTACCTCAGAAAACAAAACAAATAAAAAAAAGAATATACAAACTGAAGGAGCCCGGCGTGGTGGTACATGCCTTTAATCTCAGTACTCGGGAGGAAGAGGTAGGAGGACTGCCATGAGTTCTAGGCCACCCTGAGATTACCTAGTGAATTCCAGGTCAGCCTGGACTAGAGTGAGACCCTACCTAAAGAAACAAAACAAAAAGCTGAAGGATGTGGAGAGGTGCTGTGGAACTCTGGCATCTAGACATGGCAAGGCTACTGCACTCTTGAAACTCACAACAGCTGTGGTTTCCTACACAAGACCTGCACATGATGGGGTCAGTCCACATTCTGTTGTAAACTGTGGAGTGTCTTGAGATGCCAAGTACTCCTCTCTAATGAGTGAATGACAGTCAAATGTTGCTATCAAGGGGGAGAAGTGACTACTTATGCTGAGACTCAAATAGAACATCTAAACTACCCTCTCCAAAGTTCAGGGGACCTTGAGGACAAGGAAAGCTGAAAGAATGTAAAAACAGAAGGATGGGGAAGAGGGATATAAAAGCTGTCTTCAGTATACAACATGACTATTATAACTCATAGCAGCTGTGGTTTTCTGCACAAGACTGAATCTTTCAATACTTCACCATTAGGTGAAGGACATCTGAGGACAGAAGGACATCTGAGACCCCACACCTTTCAGAATAGCTAATGACATCTAATGGTTGCTGAGAGAGGGGGAATCATCAGTGGTATAGCCACTGGCAAGTTGCCTGTTTCATAGTAAATAAACAAAGAACCCTAATTTAACTCAATTCATTTAAAAGGCATAAAGCTGGGCATGATGGTGTATGCCTTTAATTCCAGCACTTGGGAGGCAGAGGTAGGAGGATCACTATGAGTTCAAGGCTACCCTGAGATTACATAGTGAAGTCCAGGTCAGCCATGGCTAGTGTGGGACCCTACCTCAAAAAAACAATACAAACAAATGAACAACAACAACAAAAATAGCTGGGCGTAATGATGCACGCCTTTAATCATGGCACTCGGGAGGCAGAGGTAGGTGGATTGCTGTGAGCTCGAGGCCACCCTGAGGCTACATAGTAAATTCCAGGTCAGCCTGGGAGAGTGAGACCCTGTCTTGAAAAACAAAAAAATAAAAAAGAAAAAGGCATGGAAGTGCTGGGTGGGGTGGCACAGCACACCTTTAATACCAATATTGAGGAGATAGAGGTAGGAGGATTGCTGTAAGCTCAAGGCCAACCTGGGACTGCAGACTGACTTTCAGTTCGGCCTGGGCTATAGTAAGACACTACTTTGAATAAGAAAAAAAAATGACATGAAAGTAAGATGAGGACTAATGAGGAAGAATGGTCTTTATGATCGGGGGATAAGTGAGTATAATTAGGGAGGGATATGATCAAAATACATTATATCGGTGTATATAATGTTTTGACATTTTGAAAATGTCAAAAATGGAAAAATGTGTTTTTTTGAGGAAGGATCTCGCTCTAGCGCAGGCTGGTCTGGAATTCTCAGGGTGGCCTCAAACTCACAGAAATCCTCCTACCTCTGCTTCCTGAGCACTAGGATTAAAGGCATGCACCACCACACCCGGCTTAAGAACTTTCTTTTCCATCTTTATATCACACTGCTATATATACCACATGATGTGTTCAATTCCACTATTAGTTTAAATTTTTTATTTTTTTTAGTTTTTCGAGGTAGGGTTTCACTCTAGTCCAGGTTGACCTGGAATTCACTATGTAGTCTCAGGGTGGCCTCAAACTCACAGCCATCCTCCTACCTCTGCCTCTTAAATGCTGGGATTAAAGGCGTGCGCCACCATTCCAACTCAACTATGTTTTATTAACAAAAATCTACGAGTGGATTTGAGATCAAGATAGCTTCCAGGTTTAGAACTTGAGTCTTAGGGAGAATTAAGAAATTCTGTGGAGCTGTAGACTGCTTAGAGCACATCCCAATTGCTTTGCTCCCCCTACCCTAAGGCCCTGGCTATGGTAGAACCAGCCTTTCCCCCGCCCACCCCCACAGTGGTCTAGCCCTCTGGACTAGGAAGGAAGCTTTCCTTTTTGGCCTCTCTTCCTTGCTTCCTAGCCTAGGTAGTGAGCACCCTCTTCATAGTATTTGAATCAGAGGAAACAGATAGATTGAGGAAGTGAAGAAAAAGCAGGCCGCCTGGCCTCTCTGAGCCAATGTAAACATTCAGTGGTTTCCTGTTGTTGCAGCCCAAAGAGTCCTATGACATCATTCCTGGCCTTTCCAGAGCACACCAGCTCAGCCCAGCCTGCCAATCTGCCCAGAGCTGAGCAGCAGTCAGCCCCTTCTACACTAGTATTAGATCCTCTGAAATTGGGAAACTTTTCCAGGCCAACAATTCCCCGACTTGCCCTGCCAGCCACTTAGGCCTTTCGAGCCCTATAAGGCATTAGAGCCTGCAGACCGGACATGCTGTCTCACTTCTCAGAGATTCAAAGGCTTATGGGTCAGACAAAGATTTCCCAAACCGGAAACATTATTTTACATCTTTTAATGGAAATTTGGAGTCAGGGGAAAGGGAAGAGATTGTGATTCAGCTTTTGAGACAGGCCCTAACTGCTCCCTCCTCTCTTCACCCTAGCTCAAGGCCCACTGGTTTATGCCCTGTGTTGGTCACATATGCCGAGAAGCAGAACTATAACAGATCACATATGGTAATCTTTCCATGATTTAGATGAGAGCACTGAAGCTCAGTGTAGCAGACAGCTTCAGGTTCGCTGAGATGAAATTCCACACCAGGCGCAGTTATGGAGGAAGGGATTTATTGGAGCTTACAGATCCAGGGGAAGTTCCATAATGGCAGAAGAAGCTGGCCTGCCTTTACAGGCCCAAGCAGAGAGAGAGCAGTACAAGCCTAAAGGTCAAAAGCCAGAGCACACTTCAGGAACTCCAGCTAGGCACACTTTGCATATTTTTAGATTGTAATCTCAAATCCACCACCACACCTTAAGATCCACACAATGGCATTGCCTCCAGCCAGATGGCTAGAGATGCAAACTACAAACAAATAAACAACTGAATATATTGGGGGCCATCTATTCTATTCAAACCACCACATTCCGCCCCTGGCCCCCAATAGATTTATAACCATCACACATTGTAAATTGTACTCAGTTTAATTTCAAAGGTCCCCACAGTCTTGACCAATTTAAGATATGAAGACCTGTAAAATCAAACAAGTTAAATACTTCCAACATATAAAGGCACAGAGTAAACATTTTCAACTGGTATAAGGCACAGCAAGGAGAGACTAAAACAATGCAAACTCAACCACCATCAAACAAGCATCAAACTTCTGCAGTTCAAGTTCAATATACCCAGAGACTAACAGTCTCCAGACTTTCCAATTCCGCCCCTCCAGCTGGGCAGAGTACCCGGGGAACACTTCCATCCCAGGCCAACAGTGTGCTCTATGGTAGCCCTTGCACAGTCCTGGTATATACAAAACATCTTCAGGTCTTCATGCAAACCATGGTCCATCTTCCAAAGGCTCTTTCAGCCTATCAGGGCATCATGCCCTGCCTCATGCCGCATCTCAGCAGCCGCTCCTGGAACCATGTGCAATTCATGACCACTCTTCACATTTTCCAAAGGCTCTTTCAGCCTATCAGGGCATCAGGCCCTACCTCATGCTGCATCTCAGCAGCAGCTCCTGGAAGCATGTGCAATTCATGGCCACTCCATGCATTTTTTCATGCTTCTGAAACCAATACCAGGTGTGCAGGACACAGCCATATTCTTAATTCAGGGACGAAACAAATCATAGCCTTGAAAAGCAGGTTCCTTCTCCAGTCAACTCTTTCCAAAAGTGTTTGCATTTCTATGATAGTCTTTCCTCAGGCATCCTTTCCATTGTTTTAATGTAAAGCAGTTGGAACATCTTCCTTAAGATTGCTAATGTGTTTGACAATAGCAGGTTCAGTAACCTAAAACCAGTCTCAGTGCCTGTAATTTTAACTTGCTTGAGGTTTTCCAGCTTAAAATCTTAAATCTCTCAGTCCAATATCTCTAGCTAAGCACATCAGTCCATTACAAATTTAACCTTGATCAAACTCTCTGGGCCTGGGCAGCAGGACGCAGCCAGCCCTTATGCCAGTAGCCCAGTTCCAACAAAGTCCTCTGCAGTCTTTCCTTCCCCTTAGAAAGCTCATAAGCCAAGCCTCGAAGTTCAATATTGTCTACACTTAGAATTCTCAAACTCTCATCATAATAGTCCATAAAACTTGGCTTACCACTCCAGAAGACATCTTCAGTCGCAAGCACCAAGTCCATGCCTATTCCTCCAAAACAAAGGTTCCAAAAGATCAACATCCACATGGCCAGGTACATCTCAGCCCACTCCTCGGTACCAAGTTCTGTAGCAGACAGCTTCAGGTTCACTGAGATGAACTTCCAGACCAGGCACAGTTATGGAGGAAGGGATTTATTGAAGCTTACAGATCCAGGGGAAGTTCCATAATGGCAGAAGAAACTGGCCTGCCTTCACAGGCCCAAGCAGAGAGAGAGAATACAAGCCTAAAGGTCAAAAGCCAGAGCACACTTCAGGAACTCCAGCTAGGCACACTTTGCATATCTTTAGATTGAAATCTGAAACCCACCACCACACCTTAAGATCCACCCAGTGACTGCCTCCAGCCAGGTGTCTCAAGATGCAAACTACAAACAAATAAACAACTGAATATATTGGGGGCCATCTATTCTATTCAAACCACCACACTCAGTAAGGGAAAGAAACTGGAACCAGGGACACAGTCAGGACAGTATAAGGACTTCCAGAGGTCTGAATGTAGACTATCCCAAGGCAGGACGACACAGTTGTTAAGAGTTAACAGAGAATACAGAGACCACAGTTTCAGTTATAATTCTTTTGTGGAGAGATTGGATAAGTTTCTTCTCACTGGGCTTTGGTTTAGTCAGCTGTAACTCAGTTAAAGACAATTTATTGAGAATCTTATGTGCTCTGGCTGGGAACTACTGAAGATGAGAGGGCATCATGGTGAAACATTTTCTATTTCACAGGTTGGAATAAAAAGACAATGGAAGTGATGCTCTGAATCTTATAAAAAGAAAACCTTGAACCCGGGCTGGAGAAATGGCTTAGCGGTTAAGGCGCATGCCTGTGAAGCCTAAGAATCCAGGTTCGATTCTCCAGGTCCCACGTAAGCCAGATGCACATGGTGGCACCTGCATCTGGATGCTCTGGCACGCCCATTCTCGCTCTCTCTCTCTCCCCCCTCTCTCTTTGTCTCCAATAAAAAAATAAAATAAAATATTGAAAAAAATCTCCTAGAAGTAGGGCTTGGTGGCACATGTCTTTAATCCCAGCACTTGGGAGGCAGAAGTAGGAGGATCGCCATGAGTTCAAGGCCAGCCTGAGACTACATAGTGAATTCCAGGTCAGCCTGGGCTAGAGTGAGACCCTACCTCGAAAAACAAAACTGTGTCTAATCAGAATCGAATCATAATCAGTGGTGGGGTCTTTTGGGTCCTGTGCCCTCCACCCACACCTTTTGCAATTTAGCAGAGTATTCTCACTGGACAAAAATTTTGTTTGCAAAAATATTCCCCAGTTCTGGTCTCATTTAGCAAGGTAGATTTGCATAGAAAGGTGGTGGCAGAAGTCTGTTGTCTGGAAGCTAGAACCAAACATATTATGGTAATTCCAGAAGGCAGCGGAGTAATTAGATTTCAAGCTGTAGCTATGCCAAGGAGTACAGGCAGTTTGAATTAGCTCTGTTAACCAACCAAATTCATCACAGTCTAGATTAGCAAACAACATTCAGAGGCACCTTTGAGGAAAAGGATGCCTATTTCACACCCAAACAAGCACAAAGCAATATGAAGCCAATAAATTTAATGACAGCACAGATTAGGGAAAACACAAAAAGGGAGATGCACATTTATATGAGATAAATACATGGGAGGCTGCACATGCTACATGGGAGACACACAATGACACACAGAACAGCAGATACACAGAAAAAAGACATACCAATAGAAATCTAGGAAAAGACAGCTAGTTGTCTGGGAATGGGGGACTGTTTTATGATAGCTTGCTCATTTTGCTCCTTTTCCCGCCAAAGATCCCAATTTTAATCCTATAGAGTACTTTCTACACAGATGCCTTTGAAGCCACTCTTCCCACTTCCTATATCCATACTTACCCCACCACACCAGACATTATCTGTTGCCTAGACTACAGAAAAGATCTTTTATTAGAGTTCCCCAATGCATGTTTTCTCCAATCCATCTTCAATGGGGTTGCCTACCTGAATGAATCAATCTAGAACTCCGCCTTATTCTTGTTTCATCCCTATACCAAAGCCTCATTTTTCTTCCTACTGCTGGCATGAGCCAACCCAGATACCTGTAATTTATGAGGTGACCAAAACCTGGATTCTTCATGTCCCTATTTTGTGTTTCTTGCCCGTTAGAAGACAGATTGCATAATGCCCTGATGACCAATGACTGCCTTCATGTTTTCTGCCCTTGAGAAAGAACCACCCCCTTTTGCACCTATCAACATCCTACCCACCTTGGATTTTTCTGGGCTGCTTCAATTTTTTTTTTGAAGCAAGGTCTTACTTTAGCCCAGGCTGACCTAGAATTCACTCTGACCTCCTACCTCAAGTGATTCTCTTACCTCAGCCTACTGAGTGCTAGGAAAAAAGGTGTGAGCCACTATGTCTGGCTTGAATAGTTTAAAGATATATATTTTTAATATTTAATTTTTATTCATTTGAGAGAGAGAGAAAGAGAGGCAGATACAGAGAGAGAGAGAGGAGAGAGAGAGAGAGAGAGAATGGGTGCACCAGGGCCTCCAGCCCCTGCAAAGGAACTCCAGATGCATGCGCCACCTTGTGCATCTGGCTTACATGGGTCCTAGGGAATTGAACTGAGGTCCTTTGGCTTTGCAGGCAAATGCCTTAACTGCTAAGCCAGCTCTCCAACCCCAAGATATTTTTAAAATATTTATTTATTCATTAATGAGAGAGAGAGAGAGAGTATGTATGTGTGCCAGGGCCGCTTGCCAATGCAAGAACTAAAGAAAGATGTGCCACATTGTGCATCTAGCTTTATATGGGTATGGGGGAATTAAACCTGGGCCAGCAGGCATTGCAAGCAACCACCTTAACTGCTGCGCCATTTCCCCAGTTCTACCAGCTTGAATTTTTTTTTTTTTTTTTTTTTTTTGGTTTTTCGAGGTAGGGTCTCACTCTGGTCCAGGCTGACCTGGAATTAACTCTGTAGTCTCAGGGTGGCCTTGAACTCACGGCGATCCTCCTACATCTGCCTCCCGAGTGCTGGGATTAAAGGCGTGTGCCACCACAGGCCAGCTTTGAATTTTTTTAAGAATGATTATATCTTTCGACATTTTGTTTCATGTTTTCATTTTTCAAGGCCTAATCCAAAAGTTGTTTGCTCAAGAAAACTGTCACTAATCTCTCCCAAACACTGTATCATAGACCTTAACTTTCCCCAGCCTCACTAGACTAGGGTGCATGAATCAGTCCTCAAAGGAAAGCTAGTGGGGAAAGAGGACAGAACTGTGGTACTAATGCCTCCTCTGGGCAAACAATAAGTTGGTGTTCTTCTGGTGTTGCTATGTTGCCTATAGTCCCAGGAAGACAGATAATACCAGACCTCTAGACTCTCAGATCATTCTGTATTTCCTTTTGTCTACACTGGGGATTGAACTCAGGGCCTTGCATATGCTAGGCAAAACTTTGCCTCTGAGGTATCTCCCCAGCCTGGACATTCTATTTTAAGCTACCTCTAATCTAGTTATTGTTTTGACTCCTGGTACTGCCTCAATCTTGATATGTGACTATGACCAAATCCCGATCCTCTCTGGCCTCATTTTTTTTCAAGGATCATTTCAGTTTTGGATGCTATTTAGTTCAAGATGAAAGACTGAGTGTCTGTGTGTATATGCCATCCCCCAACACACACATGCGTCTATGTGCAGGCCAGAGGACAACCTTAAGTATCATTTCTTAGGTGTCATCCACATTTTTTTTTTTTTGAGGTAGGGTTTCACTCTGGTCCAGGCTGACCTGGAATTAACTCTGTCATCTCAGGGTGGCCTTGAACTCATGGCGATCCTCCTACCTCTGCCTCCCAAGTGCTAGGATTAAAGGCGTGCGCCACCACGCCCGGCTTCATCCACATTTTTTGAGACAAAGTTTCTCATTGGACTGGAACTTCTGTAATTAGGCTGGACTGGCTGGCCAGGAAGTCCCAGTGATCATCCTATCTCTGCCCCTGAGCACTGGAATTATAAGCATGCTCAGCGTTTTTTGTTTTTTTTTTTTTGTATTTTTGAGGCAGGGTCTCACTCTGGCCCAGGCTAACACCCTGGAATTCACTATGTAATCTCAGGGTGGCCTTGAACTCACAGTGATCCTCCTGCCTCTGTCTCCAAGTGCCAGAATTAAAGGCATGCACCGTCACATGTGGCCATGTTTAGCATTAAAAAATATTTATTATTTATTTGAAGTAGAGAAGGAGGAGAGAATGTGCATTCCAGGACCTCTTGCCACTGAACACAAACTCCAAACTAATGTGCTATTTTATGCATCTGGCTTTAGGTGGGATTTAAACCTGGGTCATCAGGCTTCTCAAGCAAGTGCCTTTAACCACTGAATACTCTCTCCAGCCCCACACTCAGCATTTTTATGTAGGTTCTAGTGATTGAATTCAGGTCTTCATGCATTCAAAGCAATCAACTGAGCTGTTTCCTCAGACCAAGATGCAAGATTTTATGCAACTCTTCTCATATGGTCGTATGATCCCTCTCTCTGTTTTTATCTTGCTGTTTCTATCTTTTCTTGTCTTTTTTCGTCTAACATCTATTCACTTCTCTTTTCTATCTTTCCCTCTCTCAGCCTCTTTTGTCCCTTATTTCTCTTCTCTCTCTCTCTCTCTCTCTCATTCTCTCTCTCTCTCTCTCTCACTCTGCCTCCCTTCCTACTTTCTCAACCCAAGAATCTGAAATCTGACAGAATAGCTTCCATGCAAAATATTTCTGTTTTTTTTTTTTTTTTTTTTTCTGATTGTTGGTGGTGGGAACAAGTGGCAATGATATCCATCTGAGGTCTTCAGGATGTTCAAGTCCTCTACTCCTCTGCTTCTTAGGTCTGTAAACTACTATGCAATATGACAGGATACAGGGTTTCATAAAATGTCAGGTATGGGGCTGGAGAGATTTCTCAGTAGTTAAGGCACTTGCCCACAAAGCTTAATGCCCCCAGGTTCAATTCTCTAGTACCCACATAAAGCCAGATGCACAAAGTGGAGATGCATGCATGTGGAGTTTGTTTGCAGAGGCTGGAGGCTCTGACAAACCCATTCTTTTTATCTCTTTTTGCTTGAAAGTGTGTGTGTGTATGTATGCATTTATGTGTATATATATAAAATGCCAGGTGTGGTGGTGCACACTCGTAATCCTGGCATTCAGGAGGCTGAGGGTGGAGAACTGTGAATTGAGGCCAGCCTGGACTACATAACAAGTTCCAGGCCAGTTTGGGCAACATATTCAGACCTTATCTCAAAATAAAAACAAGCTGGGCGTGGTGGTGTACACTTTTAATCCCAGCACTCGAGAGGCAGAGGTAGGAGGATGGATATGAATTTGAGGCCAGCCTGAGACTAAACCGTGAATTCCAGATCAGCCTGGACTACAGTGAGACTCTATCTCAAATAACCAAAAACAAAACAAAACAAAACAAACAAACAAACAAAAAAAAAACAAAGAAACAAAAAAAGAAAGTTCTCCTAATAGGGCTTGCTGGCTCCTACCTCAAGCTTTTTTTTACCCAGGGAGAGGGTGCTGTCTATAGATTACAAAGGGTCCTCACCTCCTAGATGATCTGAGCCAATAGTTCTTAGCGAGGATATTCTCACTCCTCCCTACACCCTATCATTTTGAAGATATGAAAACTAGTACCACAAGCATGACTCTGGCTTTAAAGTGAAGTAATAGAAGAATTGGACAGAGAATGTTGGTCTCCTGACTCCTAATCACGAGCTCTGAAAAAAATGTAAAATGAGTTCAGTACCACCAGTTAAAAGTTACTGTCTGGGGCCGGGTGCATGCTTTTAATCCCAGCACTTGTGAGGTAAAAGGATTGCCAGCCAGGAGTTGGAGGCCACCCTGAGACTACATAGAGAATTCCAGGCCAGACTGGGCTAGAGTGAGACCCTACCTCAAAAAACAAAAAACAAAAAAAAAAAAAAAAAGAAAGTTATTGTCTGGGCATTCATTGCTAAGAAGAGAAGGCTGAGGATTTCCATTAGATAGGGTGGTTACATAATCAAAATGTAGATTGTGAACACTTAAAGGCAATTTCCCTTGTTTCCAAATGAAAACCCAACACAGTGTCTGGCCTCAGCTCAGTGATTGATAAATAATGGAAAGACCTGTTGCTACCAGGCACTAGGAGGACACTGGTGTTTGCTGGGGTAGGAAAGTTCTGGGTATTTATGCAGAGCACTCCATAAACTTGGAAATACAAGGATCAAAGAATATAGTACCAGTTTGTTCTAAACTTGCTCCTTCCTTAACCAACCCTCACAAATCATTTTCTTCTTTACAAGAGAAGGCATAATAATATGTGCTTCATTTGGCTCTCTGGGGTTTAGGGAAATAGCAGTGAAAAAAAATGGGAAAGAGCTTTGACAAAAACAAGCTGTGCAAATGTGATGGTCTGGTGCTATGGTGATATCCCAGCTAGCAATTATGTTCTGCACAGGGACGACCTGGGCACCAAATGAATCATCCTCTCGCTCTCAAGGCCTTGAAAGGGGAGAAATGAGACAAACCTTTTTTTTGAGTGTGTGTTTTTTTTTTTTAATGGAGAGGGAAGAATAATGGGGGTGGATAGATTCCCCTAGAAAATTAAACATATACAGTATACCCCAAATTCTAGGCTCTTGGGGACAAACAGCTTAAGTGAGGACTGACCTCTATCTCTGCTGTTTAATTCTAAGATTCGGGGGTTACTAAACCACTGGGAGCCTCTGTGGGATCATAATCATAGGATCCCAATTTCCATTAATGAATGTTTTAACAGCTGTTCTGACAGCTAGTCAGCTGTCACAAATTTACTCTGTGGCTTCCAGAAAATGTCATTCCTTCTTTAAGCCCTTTTCACCTGTAACAAACAGAGTTAATTCCCTAGCATTATGTTTTAAGACTTCTGATCTGTGATTCTGCAGACCTGAGTTCAAGCCCTAGCTCTGTCACAATTGTATTACCATAGACAGTTCTTTCCCATACCTCAGTTTCTACAACTGTGAAAATAAGCTCTTAACTAGGATTCAAGAAATCTATGTTTTATAGTGAATTCCATGTCAGCCTGGGCTAGAGTGAGAACCTACCTAAAAACAAAACAAACAAAAAAAACAAAACAACAACAAAGAAATCTATGTTTTAGCCCTAACTGGGACCAGTTCGGACTGATCTCATCCCTTTTTGGGGCCTCAGTTTCTCCTACAATTTTCCTCAATGCTGAGAATGGCTCCCAGGACCTTGGGCACACTAGGCAAACATTCTACATTCCTAGCTCAAGTTTCTCTATCTTTATCAGGAAGGGTCTGAACACAAATTATTTAAACATATACTATGAGAAATTCTGACAGCTACTTTCACCAGCATTGAAAAGGAAGCAGAGAGGCCACACCCAGAATAATGTCTCATAAACTGAAAGTGGCTGCCCTCTAGGGGTCTGAGCTAAAAGTGCATGCCCAACCCAGACAACTGCTAAAGGGCTGACATAGGACAGAGAAAACTCTTGTTTCACCAGATGGGGTCAGATTTAGGTTAGCCCACAGACTTCCCAATAAGAGGAAACCAGAAAGAAAGTGTGTTGGGCTGGGTGTGGTGGCACACGCCTTTAATCACAGCATTCAGGAGGCAGAGACAGAAGGATCGCTGTGAGTTTGAGGCCACCCTGAGACTACATAGTGAATTCCAGGTCAGCCTGGGCTAGAGCGAAACCCTACCTCGAAAAAAAATTTTTTTTTGTTGTAAGATGGACTCTTCCCAAGCTTTCTTGGGCTATATAGAGAGCAGGGGTACCGTGTCTCTGCCATGAGTAAAGTGGGCAGATTTTGGGAGAGGTAGATAAATGTTTGGGGATGGAGTGTCATTGCACTTTGAGAGTGGGTGGGTCTGGGAATAAGTTATCTCACAGTTTAGGAGTTTTCACTTGGGACGTAAAAAATCTCTTTTAATATATGGCAGGATCTACTCAAATTAAAGATTGAACATCTTAATTGTATTAGCTTTCTGCTTCTGTAAACAAACAAACAACAACAACAACAAAAACACAATTGAGGGCTGGAGAGATTGCTTAGTGGTTAAAGCACTTGCCTGAAAAGTAAAAGGACCCAGGACCAATTCCTCAGGACCTACCTAAAAAAGCCAGGTGCACAAGATGGTGCATGCATCTGGAGTTCATTTGCAGTGGCTAGAGGCTCTGGTGTGCCCATTCTCTCTATCTGCTCCTCCCTCTCTTTCAAATAAATAAAAAATATATTTTTGAATATTTTTCAAGGTAGGGTCTCACTGTAGCCCAGGCTAACCCGGAATTCATTATGTAGTCTCAGGGTGGCCTCGAACTCACAGTGGTCCTCCTACCTCTGCATTCCAAGTGCTGGGATTAAATGTGTGTGCCACAACACTGGGCTTCAATCATGTTTAAAAAATATTTTAGGGCTGGAGAGATGGCTTAGCCGTTAAGGCACTTATCTATGAAGCCTAAGGACCCAGGTTCGATTCTCCAGGTCCCATGTTAGCCAGATGCACATCATGGTACATACATCTGTACTTTGTTTGCAGTGGCCAAAGACTCTGGAGTGCCTATTCTCTCTCTCTCTCTCCCTCTGTATCTAACAAATGAGTAAATAAAGCAATAAAAAAATTAAAAATATATATTTTATTTTTAGCCATGCATGGTGGTGCACACCTTCATTCCTAGCATTTGGGAGGCAAGGTATTCATTTAATGGCTGTCTTAAAAGAGAGAGGGCAGGGCTGGAGAAGATGGCTTAGTAGTTAAGGCACTTGCCTGCAAAGCCAAAGGATCCTGGTTCGATTCCCCAGGACCCATATAAGCCAGATGCACAAGGAGGCGCACGCATCTGGAGTTCGTTTGCAGTGGCTGGAGGCCCTGGCGTGCCCATTCTCTCTCTCTCTACCTCTGTCTCTCTCAAATAAATAAATAAATAAAATATATTTCAAAAAGAGAGAGAGGGGAATAAGGAAGGAGTGAGAAAGAGAAAGAGTGTATGAGCGAGAGATATAAAGGGGCTGGGATCCAAATATCCTCTTCAAGGACACAATTCCAATGACTTAACTTCCTCCACTAGGCTGTGTATTTTTTATTTATTTACTTTATTTATTTGAGAGAGATAAAGGTGGGGGGTGATATGGGTGTGCCACCTTGTGCATCTGGCTTCCTTGGGTCCTCTGGAATTGAACCGAGGTCCTTTAGCTTTGCAGGCAAGCACCTTAACCACTAAGCAATCTCTCCAGCCCTAGGCTGTGTATTTTAACAGTTCAAGTGCTTTCCAATAAAACCACAGTCTGATGACTAAGCCTTCAATACACGAGCTATTGGGGATCATTTCTCCAAACGATAACCCTCATCTTGCTCTTGCCATCACTAGAAGAAAGGCAATATGCACAGAGGAAGAAGAAAAATATGACCTTAGCATGGGAATGAGAACCCAATCATGAGAAAGAAACTGAATACTGGGAGTGCTCAGTATTCAGAAAAGACCCTAAAATTTAGTGGTCTCACTGTAGCCCAGGCTGACCTGGAGCTCATTCTGTAGTCCAGGTTGGCCTTGAACTTAAAGTAATCCTGCTATCTCAGCCTCCTGAGTGCTGGGATTAAAGGCGTGTGCCACCATGCCTAGCCCTCTATTACTTTTTTAAAAAGCTTGTCTATAATGGCTTTGGGAAGGTTAGAGTAAGCAATTTGAAAGACTATAGTAGTGAATAGATTAAATGGATATATAGTGCCTACCAAATTGCCCTCTAAATATTTGTGCTTATACCCATATATTAGTGCTGTCTCACTTATGATTGCAGAAGCCTTTTCAGTTGACAGTAACTTCTGAGGAGACTCAAAACCCATCAAATTGCTGAGAGGCGACATTTGAGTGTTCAGTACTAAATGAGATATCTCTATCACACCCTTCAAGGCTCAGAAGGGGTGGCCGAAAGAATGTAAGAGCCTTTGCAGGAAAATGGATGGATCTGGAAAGGATTATACTTAGGGAGGTAACCCAGGCCCATAAAGCTGAATGTCACATGTTCTCTCTCATAAGTGAATCCTAGCTACAAATGACTGGACTTCTATGTGAGTAGGACTAAAACAGCATAGCAGAGGCCAGTAAACTAGAAAGGGGATACAAAGGAAATAGAAAGGGAGGGAAGGGTGACTTAATAGGATTGTATTGCATATATGTAAGTAGAAGAGCAGATTAATGGGGGTGAAAAGGCCTAAGTGAAGTCAGGGGAAGAGACTGAGTAAAGGAAAGGTGGAAGGAGCGCTAATCAAAGTCTAAGACGATATAAATCAGTCATATGGAAACATAGTTTTTGGACAATGGAACACTCAGAAGCCATAGATTGCTACTAGAAAATTTTTAGTGCCAGGGATGGGATACTTTCCAGTGCGTCGTTGGCCAGGGAGGTCACTGATACCTCCAAAACATTACAGGCCATTGCCAAAGCTCTTGATTTCCCACTAGGAATAGGTGGTAAGACCCTATTGCAGAAGACTCCACATAATTGGGCTGCAAGTCCACTGAGAAATCCTGCTGCTGCTGAGGTGAAAACCTCCATGTAGTCCAGCTGACAGAAAGCTGGAAAAAGCTATGCTGCATGCAGTTCAATGAGAGAGAGAGAGAGAGAGACATCACCAGTAGGAAATACTCAACAGTGGACACTGAAAGCCTTAAATTTGGCCAGCCAGGCCAAATGAGACAATGAATGCAAAAGTAGCATGTTGGTTATGGGGGAAACCAACTACTCTCTAATTGGACTGGAGGCCCGCTCCATGGGAGGGAATACATTCCTGACACTGAAAACCTACAACAGGGGTAGTCATGAGCCCTAGGGTTGTAACATCTACTGCTGTCTGGCTAAATGTATGTACTATGCTCACAAAACTGTCCAGTAAGCCCTTCTCTAAATGTTCATACATTAATGCTACTCTCACTTTGATTAGAAAACCTTCTTTTTTCAGATGGCAGTGACCTTGGGATGACACAGAAGGCAACATGGTGCTGAGAAGAAGTGACAGACGAGTGCTCAGCACTGAAACTTCTCTATCACACCCCCCAAAGCTCAGGGTCCATTGTAGAAGAGTTGACGGAAAGAATGTAAGAGCCAAAGGAACGTAAGACTCCTTACAACGTGCTCCTCCAGACACAAAATGGCCTGGATATCCATGACCTCACAGTGCCTGACACTACCTACACAAGACCATCATAATAGGAGGAAAAGATCATGACATCAAAATAAAAGAGAGACTCATTGAGAGGGGGAGGGGATATGAAGGAAAGTGGAGTTTCAAAGGGGGAAGTGGGGGGAGGGAGGGAATTACCATGGGATATTGTATACAATTATGGAAGGTATCAATAAAAATAAATTAATAAAAAAATTTTAAAAAGAATATAAGAGCCAAAGGATGAGGAAGAGTGATTTGGAATGCTGTCATCCAGTCACAAAATGGCTGGTGCATTCATGACCTCTGTAACCTGCATAAAACTTGAATAATATTGGGTTGGGTGCATCAGTGTGTCGTCATGGATGATGGAGCAGGGATAAAAAAGTCATCAAAAATAGAAGAGGGGGGCAGGAGGGATGGCTTAGCAGTTAAAGTGTTTGCCTGCAAAGCCAAAGGGCCCAGATTTGATTTCCCAGATCCCACATTAGCCAGATGCACAAAGGGGGCACACATGTCTGGAATTAGTCTGCAGTGGCTGGAGGCCCTGGCATGCCCATTCTCTCTCTGTCTCCCTCCCTTTAAAAAAATAGAAGAGGGGCCTGAAATGATGGCTTAGCAGTTAAGGCACTTGCTAGCAAAGTCAAAGGACCCAGGTTTGATTTCCCCAGTACCCATGTAAGCCAGATGCACAAGGTGGCGCATGCGTCTCGAGTTTGTTTGCAGTGTCTAGAGGCTGTGGTGCACCCATTTTCTCTATCTGCCTTTCTCTCTCTCTTTCGCTGTCTCTCTCATAAATAAATAAATATTTAAAAACATAGAAGAGGGTCAGGTGTGGTGGTGCATACCTTTAATCCCAGCCCTCGGGGGCAGAAGTAGGAGGAGGATCACTGTGAGTTGAGGCCAGCCTGGAAAAACAGGGTGGGTTCCAGGTAAACCTGGGCTAGAATGAGACCATACCTCGAAAACAACAACAAAAATAAAATAAAAGAAGGCCAGGTATGGTGACGTATGCCTTTAATCGCAGCACTCAGGAGGCAGAGTTAGGAGGATCACTGTGAGTTTGAGGCCAGCCTCGGACTACAGAGTGAGTCCCAGGTCAGCCTGGGCTAGAGTGAGACCCTACCTCCAAAGAAAAGCCTATAAAAAATCTTCATCTTTAGCCGGGCATGGTGGCGCACGCCTTTAATCCCAGCACTCAGGACCTACAGGGATCCTCCTACCTCTGCCTCCTGAATGTTGGGATTAAAGGCGTGCACCACCATGCCCAGCTAAAGATGAAGATTTTTTTATACCTTTCTGTTGCTGTGGAACAAAACACATGAGTTACTCACTGTTTAAGAGGTTTAAGCAACATAGAAACTATGCAGTGAATATAAATACTACTGTGAAGAGTGTCACAGCAAACTGGAAGCATGCAAATGGACAAAAGTTAAGAAACTGCCCATGATTCTAGCTCTACACCTGAAAATGTTTAAATACATAAACCAACTTCATTGACCCACAAAACTTTCTTACCAAGTACTTTTTCCTTTAGAACTCTGTTTGTTTAACACTTCACGAGATGTAACCAGGGTCCCTACAGAATGTACGACCCTGTTGCTGTTGTAGTTTACTATGGAAGTGGTCTCAATTGAGGCCATTACATTGCAATAGTTAAGAGTCGTGATTTTTGGTTGTCATTTGATGACAACATTGTAGAAAAAAATAGATGCACAAGCTATTGAAGAATTCTACGGGTTGACATCAGATATCTCAAAAAAACTCTTGAGTCTGGTGACATCCTTTTCTATCAATCTCGGGACTGAAGGGAACCTTGGTGAAGAGATACGTTTTGCCTCATTTCTTCTCTTGTTATTTTGGAAATGATCACTAATTTCTCAAGAAAAGAGAAACGCAGGAAGCTCAGGGGGGCAGAAGCACACTTTGCACACAGTGAAGCAAATACTCAAGTAACAGCCTTCCTGTCAGGGTAGCCTCTGAAGTACAGCCCTTCCTAACAGGGTAGACTGTGGAATAAAAACAGCCTTTGTTGTCAGGGTAGACTGCGGTAGACAAGCCCTTCCTGTCAGGGTAGTTGATGTGTTTGCTCAGGAATCATGCTGTCTGCAGTTCCATATAAGGAGATGATGTCAGAGATCTCAGGGCCTCTTGGGAAGCAGCCTTCAAGCTATTGACACACATTTTCTCTTTAGTAATTATACCAATAGTGATTTGAATTCCTTGGGAAAGAGCAGTAGAAAGAATTGGAATCTGTGCTCATTGTTTCATAATTTAAGGAGACAATATGGAACCACACACATTGTCCATGTCTAATGTGTATAGAAACATACTCAGAGGTCCTTTCAAGCATCAACCAAGATACTTTTGGACCCAACACTTGCAGTTGCCTTTCTGATGTACAAAACTAACAGTTATAAGAATCCAGTGTCATGAAGACAAATATGCTTTGCTTCTCTGAAGAAGTTTATAATAATATATAGTGTATGTATATGTAGGGAACAATTGATCAGAATTGGCTCTTTGTTTTCCCAAAGGAAAACACTGGCTTTGTAATTATAACTTTTTCCTTATCTATTTTACATAAAACTAGTAGAGTCTAAGTATTGTGTAAGTGCCCATGATTCTGT
Source organism: Dipus sagitta (assembly GCA_036346955.1). NCBI lineage: Eukaryota > Metazoa > Chordata > Mammalia > Rodentia > Dipodidae > Dipus > Dipus sagitta. Next base: position 55,640,193 of record CM070776.1, on the reverse strand, counting down.
CAGCAAATTTTAGCATATTTTTATTAGTTGGTCAGTTAAGTAGTCCTTTTTTTTTTTTTTTTTTTGGTTTTTTGAGGTAGCATTTCACTCTAGTCCAGGATGACCTGGAATTCACTATGTAGTCTCACAGTGGCCTCAAAGTCACGGTGAACCTCCTATCTCTGCTGGGATTAAAGCCATGTGCCACCACGCCCAGCTTGTTTGTTTCTGTTTTTAAGGTAAATTTTAAATTTTAGCTGAGTGCTAGAGAGATGGCTTAGCAGTAAAGGCATTTGCCTGCAAAGTCAAAGGACCCCATTTGATTCCCCAGACCCACGTAAGCCAGATGCACAAGGGGGCACATGTACCTGGAGTTTGTTTGCAGTAGCTGGAGGACCTGGTGTGCCCATTCTCTCTTTCTAGCTCTCTCTCTTCCTTTTTCTCTCTCTCTCTCAAGTAAATAAATAAACAAAAATTAAATTTTAGCTGAAATCACTATGATAATCATGAGAAAAATTGCAATGAGAGAAGATAAATGTTATTTGTCATGAGGAACTGATCTCTTTAGCTAAATATCTGTTCTTTTGTCATAGTTCATAAATCAGTTTTTTAAATATTTTATTTCTATTTATTTATTTGAGAAGGAAAGAATCATCAAGAGAGAGAAAAGAAGAAGAAAGAAAGAAAGAAAGGAAGAAAGAAAGAGTGGGAGTGGGCATGCCAGGGCATCCAGCCTCTGCAAACAAACTCCAGATGCATGTGCCACCTTTTGCATCTGGCTTACTTGGGTGCCCCTGGGGAATCGAACCTGGCTCCTTTGGCTTTGCAGGCAAGCGCTTCTCTGAAGAAGTTTATAATAATATATAGTGTATGTATATGTAGGGAACAATTGATCAGAATTGGCTCTTTGTTTTCCCAAAGGGAAAGACTGGCTTTGTAATTATAACTTTTTCCTTATTTATTTTACATAAAACTAGTAGAGTCTAAGTATCTCTCCAGCTCATAAATCAGTTATTTTATTAAGCTTAATTTTAATAAAATAAAAATTCAAAAATTCCCCATTGTTAGAATGATACAAAAAATTCTAGTGAAATTGTGGTACACCAATCTTTATTTATTTATTTTTTAATATTTTATTTATTTATGTATGTATGTATTTTTTGAGAGAGAGAGAGGAAGAGGGAGAGAGAGAGAGAGAGAGCAAGAGAGAGAGAGAGAGAGAGAGAGAGAGAGATTGAGAATGGACATGCCAGGGCCTCTAGCCACTGCAAACGAAAACCAGAAGCATGCACCACCTGTCTTATTTGGGTCCTGGGGAATCAAACCTGAGTCTTTAGGCTGTGAAGGAAAATGCCTTAACCACTAAACCATCTCTCCAGTCCTATACCAATCTTAAGAATTCCTAAATGTTCTAATATTTTATGTTGAGCCATTCTTGGAAAATTTATGTATTACAAGTGTTATTTTCAAACATCCATTTTTTTCTAAATCTTGGGAAGAAATAATAGGTTCACCACAACCCTAGCAGCCTGGGGAATAGCTAAAATCATTTGGAAGATTATATTTTGTTGAAGTAGACAGTGATCCAAAACAGAAGTTACTTTTCTTGCTGATGACATTATATAGCTCCCATTGGAAGAATGTCCCAAAGTTAAAATTTATGTTGCACTTCATTCTGCTAAGGGTTGTAGGTGATATGGGAATTGTAAACTATTGTGGTTGATATTTTCCAAGTATCAAGTATAAGTGGCAGAAATTAATTGACAATTGTATTTAAATGTTTTTTGTTAATGCCCTAAAGTTGTCTAACTGGGGCTAGAGAGATGGCTTAGCAGTTAAGTGCTTGCCTGTGAAGCCTAAAGACCCCCGTTTGAGGCTTGATTCCACAGGGCCCACTAAGCCAGATGCACAAGGGGGCGTATGCATCTGAAGTTCGTTTGCAGTGGCTGGAGGCCCTGATGCGCCCATTCTCTATCTATCTGCCTCTTTCTCTCTCTGTCTGTTCCTCTCAAGTAAATAAATGAAAATAAACAAAAATAAATGTAAAGTTGTCTAACTAAAACCATTGACTATGAAAAATAACAAAAAAAATTTTTGTGTTGCTATTATGAACACTTACCTATATCTTTTAGTTCAGGAAGTGACTCCATCTCTCTTCCCACTAACAGATATCTACTAGCTTAGAGATAGATGTGTTAGGAGAAGATGATGACATTTTTGGCAAATTCATTTTTACGATACAGTTCCTGAAGCTTTACTCTGGCTGGAGTTGTTTGAACATATCAAATCCTGCCTGATATGACAACATAGCACAGAGAATTACAGCCAGGAATGTGGGGAAAGCCAAGGCAGTGTGAGTGATTGCATCTCGGAGGCTTAAAAAATTGTCTTGGAATGTTTTTTTTTGTTGTTGTTGTTTTGTTTTTTTGATTTTTTTGAGGTAGGGTCACATTCTAGCCCAGGCTGACCTGGAATTCACTATGTCATCTCAGGGTGGCCTCGAACTAACGGAGATCCTCCTACCTGTGCCTCCCAAGTGCTGGGATTAAAGGCGTGCGCCACCATGCCCGGCCTTTGGAATGTTTTTTCTTTTTCTTTTTTCTTTTTTTTTTAATTCTCTTGGAATTTAAAGCTGGTTTTTGCAGCTGGGTATACATATAAAAAGGGTAGAGGGAAACATTGTATTTCTGACATCAGCTAGGCTATAGTATGCATAAGAAAGGTAAAGGAAGTCATTTGCTTAAAAGCACAGCTTTGAGAGCAGGAGAGATGGCTTAGCAACTAAGGTGCTTGCCTGTGAAACCTAAGGACCCAGGTTCCATTCCCCAGAACCCACATAAAGCTGATACAGAAGGTGGCACATATATCTTGAGTTCGTTTGCAATAGATAGATTCCGTGGCTGTTTGTCTGTCTCTCTCCACCTCTTTCTCTCTCTCAAATAAATAAATAAAAATATTTTTGTAGCTGGGCGTGGTGGCACACGCCTTTAATTCCAGCACTCGGGAGGCAGAGGTAGGAGGATCGCCGTGAGTTCGAGGCCACCCTGAGACTCCATAGTGAATTCCAGGTCAGCCTGGGCTAGAGTGAGACCCTACCTCGAAAAACCAAAAAAAATTTTTTTTAAAGTACAGCATTGAAATACTGTATTGTGTTTGCTTTTACATTTTTAAAGATATTCAGTTATTTATTTATTTATTTATTTATTTATTTATTTATGAGAGAGAGAATGGGTGCGCCAGGGCCTCTAGCCATGGCAAACAAAGTCCAGACGCATGCGCCACCATGTGCATCTGGCGTACGTGGGACTTGGAGAATCGAACCAAGGTCCTTAGGCTTCACAGGCATGCACCTTAACAGCCAAGTAACCTCTCTAGCCCTGCTTTTACATTTTTCTTTTATATTTCAAAAAAACTGTGTTGACAGCCAGGCATAGTGGCATCTGCGTTTAATCCCAGCACTTGGGAAGCAGAGGTAGGAGGATTACCATGAGTTCGAGGCCACTTTGAGATGACATAGTGAATTCCAGGTCAGCCTGGGCTGGAGTGAGACCCTACCTTGGAACAAAAAGGGCTAGAGAGATAGCGTAGTGTTTAAGGTACTTTCCTGCAAAGCCTAAAGACCCAGGTTTGATCCCCCAGAGCCCGTGTAACATAGTGCATATGGTGGTGCAGGCATCTGTAGTTCATCTGCAGTGACTAGAGGCCCTTGTGCACCCATTCTCTCTCTCTGAAATAAATAAATAAATAAATAAATAAATAAATAAATATTTTATTACAGTGTCAGAAAAGCCTAATTAAATTTCATGCTATAGCAAGTTCTAGCATTGGTGCTGAATTCCATGATGGTTATACATCCACATTGTTTCATCGTATTGTAGTGGAAAAGAAGCTGAAAGCTGAACTGATGTACTAAGTCACTGTAAGAGTTTGCTGCGGAGCTGAACTTATCTCTGTCAGTAGCTGGAGGGATCCCAAAGAAAGAACTGTCTGGAACCCAGAGGGATGATAAGAGAGAAGGACAGTTTAGACTAAAATAGAATAAAATAGAACTCATGGTGAGGGCGACCCGATTACATGATTCATATGCATGTTGATTCTTATGTATGTTTTGAAAAACTGTTTTGGGTCATATAGATTGCACAAGCTAACAGTCATGTCCTGCCTCTGTAAACCTGCTGCCTGCTTGCTCGCTCACCCCTCCCCTCAGCTATGAACACTAGAAAATGAAAGTAACGCCGAAGTTATTTTGGGGAGCAATCTCAACTTTGGTCCCAGGGAAATAAAGTCCTCTACTTCCACTCATGCAGGCATTGGAGTGATCTTTTCAGAAAAGTATCACAGTAGTATGATCTGAAGTAGAGGGATGATGGCCCTTAATTTAGTTTTTTTTTTTTTTTTTTTTTTTTTTTTGAGGTAGGGTCTCACTCTAGCCCAGGCCGACCTGGAATTCACTATGGAGTCTCAGGGTGGCCTCGAACTCACGGCGATCCTCTTACCTCTGCCTCCCGAGTGCTAGGATTAAAGGCGTGTGCCACCACGCCCGGCTAATTTAGTTTTTTTAAAGTTTTTAAAATTTATTTATCTATTTGAGAGGAAGAGGGGGGGGGGAGAAAGAAAGAAGCAGATATAGAGAAAGAGAATATGCGGGTCAGGGCCGCAAACCACCGCAAATGAGCTCCAGATGCATGTCCCACCTCTTTCATCTGGCTTACATTGGTCCTCGGTAATCGAACTGGTGTCTTTTGGCTTTGCAGGCAAGCACCTTAAGCACTAAGCAATCTCTCCAGCCCTAAATTTACTTTTTACTCAGTGCAGCTGGATCTAAGTAAAACACTTTGAATTTTATTAGAAACTCAGAGTACTTTAAAAACTGATAGAGTTAAGTTTGAGAGAAGAGAAAGAGAAATACAGGCATAGGAAGTAAGTGATTATGCCTTTAGAGAGAGAGCATTGTGAGACAGTTGGTTAGCTGGGATAAAACTGAGGTAGATTAAGGTGGTAAAATGGGGCTGATCACTATATAATTATGTACATGCTTGTTGGATAGCTCACCCATATTGTGTATTTTAGCATAAAATTTCTATGAATTATTGTAACTAAAAGTATTCTAAATTAAGTCCCATTTCTAAGTCACATGACTTCTGTCTTGAGAATTTTACCTTTAGAAGACAGGAGCCAGGAGGCTTAGGGAAGGAGGAGGAAGGAAATGTACTATATGGGCTTTGTGGACTCAACCATCAGCATAGGTTTTTTTTTTTTTTTTCTTTCCTTGATGGTACTAGAAAGACCTCATTTTCAACACATATTACTCTTGTTACTTTGTTTAAAGACTTTTCATTAAATCTTCTCATGAAGTACATGGCTGGGCCTGGGAGGCTGAGGCACTTGAGTACCTGGCTCTAAAGTGAACTTAACTGTGTGACCTTTACCAAGTCACTTAATATCTCTGTGCTTCCGTCTCCCTGTCTTATAAAATGGGAATAATACCTACCTCACAGGGTTGTTGTGGGGATTACTTAGAAATATCTGTAAAACATTTAAGGTTCCTAAAGAAGGCACTATGTAAATACAAAATAATATGTATTAAAGTTGGTTTATTTATGAAAAAATATTTTTAAAAGACAGTATCAGACTGGAGAGATGGCTTAGCAGTTAAGCTGCTTGCCTACAAAGCCATAGGACCCAGGTTTGATTCCCAGGACCCATTCTCTATCTGCCTCTTCCTCTCTCTCTCTCTCTCTCAAATCAATAAAATATTTTTAACAAGAAGAAAGTCTGTGCTGGTGAGATGGCTCAGCCATTAAGGTGCTTGCCTGAAGACCCTAACAACCCAAGTTTGATTTCCCAGTATCCACATGGAGCCAAATGCACAAAGTGGCAAATGTGTCTGGAGGTTGTTTACAGTAGCTCTAGGCCATGGAGCACCCATTATCTCTGTCTGCCTCTCTTCTATCTCTGTCTGCTTGCAAGTAAATAAAATAAAAAAAGGAAGTCTAGGGCTGGAGAGATAGCTTAGTGGTTAAGGCACTTGCCTGCAAAACCTAAGGACCCAGGTTCAACTCCCCAGAACCCACATAAGTCAGATGCACATAGTGGTGCATTGCGTCTTGAGTTCGTTTGCAGTGGCTAGAGACCCTAGCACTCCTATTCATTCTCTCTCTCTCTCTCTCTCTCTCTCTCTCTCTCTCTCTTGTGCACATTAATAAATAAACTTTAAAAATATTTTTTTTAAATGTTTGAGAAATACTACAGCACTGCTGTGGTGGGATTGATAAGGTTTACTGAAGAATTCTCCAGTAAATTAGGATTGAAAAAATTGGAGGCTAAATCGGGCATGGTGGTGCATGTCTTTAATCCCAGCACTTGGGAGGCAGAGGTAAGAGGATCACTGTGAGTTCAAAGCTAACCTGTGGCTACCGAGGGGGTTCTAAGTCAGCCTGGCCTTGAGTGAGACCACACCTTGTGGGAAAAAAAAATAGCTGGGCGTGGTGGTGCACACCTTTAATCCCAGCACTTGGGAGGCAGAGGTAGGAGGATTGCTCTGAGTTCAAAGCCAGCCTGAGACTACATAGTGAATTCCAGGTTATCGTTCAGCTAGAGAGAGACCCTACCTTGAAAAACAAAAACAAGAGGAGGGAGGGTATTACCATGGGATATTTGTTATAATCATGGAAGATGTTAATAAATATTTGAAGACAAAGAAAAACAAACAAAAAATGGAGGCTGGAGAAATGATAAAGTGCTAGCCACACAAACATGAGTATCTGAGTTTGGACCTCCAGCACCTATGGAAAGCCAGGTGTGGTAGCGCATATATGTAATCTCTGCACTAGGCAGGCAGAGACTGGGGTTCTCTGTGGTTTACTGCCTAGCAAGTCTGGTGGAATCTGTAAACTTCAGTCTCAAATCTAAGGTGGGGAAGCTGGGTATGGTGGTGCATGCCTTTAATCCCAGCACTCAGGAGTCAGAGGTAGGAGGTTTGCCATGAGTTTGAGGCCACCCTGAGACTGCATAGTGAATTCCAGGTCAGCCTCGGCTAGAGTGAGACCCTACCTTGAAAAACAAAACAAAAAAAACAACAACAAAAAATATGGTGGGGAATGATTGTGGAAGACACCCAACATCAATTTCTAGCCTACACATACACACACACACACACACAGACATACCCACACACATACAAACACAATATACACGTGGCACAAAGAAAGATACTTGGTTAAAAACAAAATAAAACAAAAAAATGGTGCCTTCTGAACTACACAGACCTGTGACTATAGCATATTTCTCTCCTTTTTCTTCTTTGTGCATGTTTGTGTGTGTGCATGTGCCCGTGTGTGAAGGTCAGAGAATGACATTGAGTGTCTTCCTTGGTCACTGTCTACTTTTCTTTTTTTCTTTCTTTCTTCTTTTGGTTTTCCAAGGAAAGGTTTCACTCTAGCTCAGGCTGACCTGGAATTCACTATGTAGTCTCAGGGTGTCCTTGAACTCATGGCGATCCTGCTACCTCTGTCTCCCAAGTGCTAGGATTGAAGGCATGTGCCACCACTCTACCCTTTTCTTTTGAGAGTGAGAGACAGACAGAGAGAGCAAGAGAGAGAGAATGGGCACACCAGGGTTTTGCAGCCACTGTGAATGAAGTCCAGACTTGGTGCACCCCTTGGTGGGCAGGAGTGGCATTGCATACTTGCATCACTTGCTTCTGGCGGCTATATGTGGGATCTGGAGGATTTGAACAGGCATTCTTAGACTTTGCAGGCAAGCACCTTAACTGCTCTGCCATCTCTCTGGCCCACACTCTACCTTTTAAAATATATTTTAAATGAATTTTTATTGTTATTTATTTACTAGAGAGAGAGAATGGGCGCTCATGGCCTCTAGCCACTCCAAACAAACTCCAGATGCATGCACCATCATGTGCATCTGGTTTACATGGGTTCTGGGGACTTGAACCTGGATCCTTAGGCTTCACAGGCAAGTGCCTTAACCGCTAAGCATCCAGTCCTCTCTTCCTTTAAAAAAATATTTTTATTGCACTGGAGAGATGGCTTAGCAGTTAAGGCATTTGCCTGCAAAGCCTAAGGACCTACGTTCAATTCTCCAGATCCTACATAACCCAGACGCACAAAGGTGAGGCAAGCACAAGGTCGCACATGCCCACTAGGTGGTGCAAGTGTCTGGAGTTTGACTGCAGTGGCTGAGACCCTGGGTATCTCCTCTCTCTCTCTCTCTCTCTCTCTCTCTCAAAAAAAAAAAAAAAGATAGAAAGAAAAAAATATTTTCATTTATTATAAATTATTTTCAAGCAGAGAAAGAGTTAGTTGAGAGAGAGAGAATGGGCAATCTGGGAGTCTCTTGCCCTGGCAAAGGAACTCCAGATGCATGCACCACTTTGTGCATCTACCTTTATGGGGGTACTGGGGAATCGAACCTGAGCCATCACGCTTTGTAAGAAAGTGACTTTAACCACTGAGCAAACTTGCCAGCCCTATCTTTTTGTTTTGTTTTGTTTTACCCCCCAGGCATGTTCTCACACTAGCCTTGGTTGACCCTGAACTCATTCTGTAGCCCCAAGCTGGCCTGGAATTCATTTGATCCTCCACCTAGCCCTCCTGGACACTAGGATTATAGGCAATACCACACCCAGCTCCACTTTAATATTTGAGACCTGGTCTCTCACTGAATGTGGAGATCACATTATGTTAGACTAGCTACCTCCAGCACTGGGATTATAGGCACACAGTGATGCACTTGGCTTTCTTTTTTATATGGAGGTGAAGTACACTGATCTTTATTTATTTTTTGGTTTTTTGAGGAAAGGTTTCACTCTAGCCCACGGTGACCTGGATCTCACTCTGTAATCTCAGGGTGGCCTTGAACTCATGGTGATCCTCCTACCTCTGCCTCCCAAGTGCTGAGATTAAGGGTGTGTGCCACCATGTCTGCCTAATCTTTTCCTCTAATAGAAGTATGTACAAAATGTTTATGGGGTTCAGAGAAGGGCTTAATAGATTTACTAGCTAATTGTCAAGGACCATACTGCTATGACAAATTCTTCAAGTCTTTTTCCTTTTCTTATTTTTTATAATTTATTTTTCCTTCATTCTTCTCTGCTTTCTTTTCTTTTTTATTGACAACTTCCAAAATTGTAAACAATATCCTGTAGTAATACCCTCTCTCCCCCCCCCCACTTTCCCCCTTTTTTTGGTGTTTTCTGGAGGTAGAGTCTGGCTCTATCCCAGGCTGACCTGGAATTCACTATGTAGTCTCAGGCTGGCCTCGAACTCCCAGCAATCCTCCTACCTCTGCCTCCCAAGTGCTGGAATTAAAGATGTGCGCACCATGCCCAGCTGATCTTGGATATTTTTGATCTTGAATATTTAAATATGAATAGTGATTTTTCAGAAAGAGGGAGAAAAGTAGAATGTTTTAGGTAGGGCTAATGAGAAAGTCAAACTTAAAAGAAGTATAGGTGCTGGGCGTGGTGGCGCATGCCTTTAATCCCAGCACTTGGGAGGCAGAGGTAGGGGTGAATTCCAGGTCAGCCTGGGCTACAGTGAGACCCTACCCTGAAAAACAAACAAAGAAACAAACAAACAAAAACTATAGGCAAATGACATTTTCGGAGAAGTTGGTTAAAGAAAGATACATTCAGAGAATGAATTGTTACCAACTCTTCTTTCTAAAATGCTAAATTGGGGGCTGGTGAGATGGCTTACAAGCTAAGGCGTTTGCCTGCAAAGCCAAAGGATCCCAGTCCAATTCCCCAGGACCCACGTTAGCCAGATGCACAAGGTGGCGCATATGTCTGGAGTTCATTTGCAGTGGCTGGAGGCCCTGGAATGCCCATTCTCTCTCTCTCTCTCTCAAATGAATAGATGAAAAATAAATAAAATATAAAGTGCTAAATTGGAAAGTAAATTCTGGAGAAGGATTGGGGCAGAATCTTAAATATATTTAAGTATAACTGTAATATCAGAAGCACAAAATTCCAAGGAATTTTTGTGAGAGCAGTTCTCATGTGGTAGCTTACACTGCCCTGGAACTCACAAGGCCGTGATTGTCCTTGTACTCCCTGAAAACCTATTTTGCCTCCCAAATATCGAATTACAGGTATGAGCCACCAAGAAATTTTAAGCAATTAGGCAGAAAAACTAAGTATACGTTAGTGGGTGTTGAAACCAACAGCATTAGAAAGCTGGGAGAGTTAAACTCCATAAATTTTAATCTATGGTAGAGAATTGGAGACCAGACGTAAATCCTCACTGTACAAAATAAAAAACAGGAGCAGAGACTTGTCTAAGAACAAACAAAAAAGACTAGAACCCAGGTTTCTGTACTCAACCCTCCTCCCCCCGTCAAAAAAAAAAAAAAAACAGGGCTGGAGAGATGGCTCAGCAGTTAAGACAGTTGCCTGCAAAGCCTAAGGACCCAGGTTTGATTTCCCAGGACCCACGTATAGCTAGATTCATAAAGTAGTACATGTGACTGGAGTTTATTTGCATCAGCTAAAGACCCTGGTGCCCATTCTCTCTCTCTCTCCCTTCAAAAAATTAATTAATTAATAAAATAAAACACAAAAGATTGGGCTGGAGAAGTGGCTTAGCAGTTTAGGCACTTGCCTTGGAAGCCTAAGGACCCAGGTTTAATTTTCCAGGACCCACTTAAGCCAGGTGCACAAGGTGGTGCACTGTCCGGTGTTTGTTTGCAGTGACTAGAGGCAATGACATGCCTGTTCTCTCTGTGTCTGTCTACCTATCTATGCTTGCAAATAAATAAATAAAAAATTAAAAAAAAACAAAACAAAAGTTTGGTACCAATTTATTTATTACCATTTATTTATTTATTGGTTTTTCAAGGTAGGGTCTTCTAGCCCAGACTGACCTGGAATTCACTCTGCCGTCTCAGGTTGGCCTCAAACTCATGGTGATCCTCCTACTTTTGCCTCTTGAGTAGTGGGATTAAGGGTGTGCACTACTAGGCCTGGCTTTTATTTATTTTTACTAAGCTTATAAAATATGGGTTTTCACAGAATAAAGTAAAAACAACAACAAAAAAATAAAACATGGGGTTTCATTATGACATTTTCATACATGTATATCGTTGCGCTTTGCTCATATTCGCCTTCCACAATACCCTACCTTGTCTGTCCTACCCATGGTCCTGCTTGCCACTGGTCTCCTCCTCACATAGGCTCATACCAATTTAGAAGTCAGGGCCCCTTAGAACTTGAAAGAAGGGAGATTCTATTCAACCTAACCATGCCTATTTATATACAGGATATTTTTTTCTGTAGCACTATTTCAGGGTATTGATTAGGTACTGATTCACTGAAATAAAAACATACCCTAAATCGGGCGTGATGCTGCATGTCTTTAATCCTAGCACTTGGGAGGCAGAGGTAGGAAGATCTCTGTGTTCAAGCTGAGTTCACGGCCACCCTGGGACTACATAGTCAATTCCAGGTCAGCCTGGGCCAGAGAGAGAGAGAGAGACCCATCCCCCGCACCCCCGCAAAATACCCTAAACCATATTTCCAGGAATTACAATAGTCGGATACAAGTTCTCTGCAGCCCACCAAGGGGCGCAAAATATTTTTTTTCTACAAGGCAGTCCACATCAACCCCCAAAATTTCGCGGAACCTAGAGGCTGAACGTTTGTGGGTGGTAAGGTTGCTTTTTGAAAAGACACATCCGGCTAGCAAAGACGAATTTTTTCACGTGATAAAGGTCCTTCCATGTCCCACGTTCCGATTGGCCACATTAGCTCTGAGAGGCGGGCTTGCTTCGGGGTCACTCTCTTCTATTGGCTGTTGAGACGGCGGCCGTTTGGAGCGCAAGTAGCAAGTTAGGACGAAGGAGCTGAGGCACGCTGTGGCACTGTCGTTCTTCCACCTCGGTTCTGGTGGGAATCGGAGGACTGGATCAGGTCTGGGTCCCTAGGGAATGGATCGGGTATGGCGTGCGTGGTTCCGAAAGTGCGTCAAAGAGAAAGGATCGTCCGCACCGGGCTCCCAGAGCATCGTAGTCTCCTGGCTCAACCGGGCCGAGTGGGACCAGGTGACGGTCTATCTGTTTTGCGATGATCAGAAATTGCAGCGGTACGCACTGAACCGTATTACTGTGTGGAGGAGCAGGTAAGATGGTAGACAGCCTTCTAACCTGCATGCTGCTATTGCTTCACCACTTCCCGTGTCGAGTTCTTGAAAGCCCTAATAATCTGTAGTTCCCCTCTCCAAATTGTCTAATGGTGCTATTCTCCCAGGTGTCTAAGGGAAAGTTACAACCAAGCTCTTATACGCAACCTGTCTGGGGATGAAAAAGGCGTGTGTTTCAATAATCCTGTTGTATCTGGGAAGTTTAATCTTTGCCTACAAAATAGAAGGATCGGTGCAAAAGTAGTGGGTTAACATTCTAGAATGGTTTTCTGATTCCAGTTAGAAAGGGGGCCTTACAAGAAAAGCCATGTTGGTGTGGGCGCGGGATGGGCGTGGCTGTTCAATCCACTTTTTCAATCCACTTGATCGGGACGGGGGCAGGCTAAGAAGGGATTATTATAGGGCTTCTCTAGCTAAGTAGAGTTTCAGAGCAAAAGAAAGGGGTGTATCCATACAGATGTTGAGTCTGGGGGAGGGGCAGCCTCTTGTGTGCCTTGTAGCCTCTCAGGCTGTCTTATTACTGCTGGATTCCAGCGACATTACCCATCTCTTTCACCTTGTATCTACTTGTACTCTTGAGCCAGTATATAATGAGCATATAACAACATTTTTATGATAGTGCTGGACTGTGGCCCTTTAGGTTAGGCAACGAACTCCCCCTGGCAGTGGCTTCTACTGCTGACCTGATACGCTGTAAGCTCATGGATGTTACTGGTGGCTTGGGCATGGATGAACTTAGACTGCTCTATGGCATGGCATTGGTCAGGTAAGGCCTGCATGGGATAAAAATGGGGGATGGCTTTGGGAACTGGAGGTGGATAGCATGTAATAAGCAAAGCTTGGCTTCAAGTGCTACCTGAAACAAAAAGTGCTGGGGGGGGGTCCTCTCTGACTATGGGTCAACCTGTGATTGTTTAACTGAACAGCTCTTGTCACCTTGCCAACATATTCTGTTTTTTTTTTTTTGTACAGAAAGGCTATCTTCTCTCTCTCTCTCTCTCTCTTTTCCCTTCCCCCTTAGGTATATGGCAGGGAGGAGGATTTAGATCATTTGGTCTAGGTGGTCCTCATGTGGCTTTGACAGTCTGATTTTTTCCTTCCCCATTTACTCCCTACTGAGAGGAACATTTCTGAATGGTTCATTTCCCTTGTCTATAATTGTAGATTTTCCATCCTTACTTCCATCTGTGTATCTAGCACCATATTTCCTCTATGAAAATAGAGATTGCTGAGTTGTGTAAGTGAAGAAGACATGCACTGGGAGTTGCTGTACTACAAAGTGAATCATACTGGTAGTTTTACCTATTTCATACATATGGTGGTGTTGCCACTGAATTGTTTCATATGTCAAAACTTTTTCTCTGGGCCAGAGAGAGGCTGAGATGGCTTAGTTAAGGCCTGTGTAGTCTAAAGACCCAGGTTTCATTTCCCAGGACCCACATAAGCCAGATGCACAGGTTGCTGCATGCATCTGGAGTTTGTTTTCAGTAGCTAGAGGCCCTGGCGTGCCCATTCTCTCTCTGTCTCTCTCAAATAAATAAATAACATATTTTGAAAACCGCTTTTTATCATTACATATTGTTCCCTTTTTCTTGATGTCCTTTCCTCTTACTGTTTCTATTATATAGCTGTGTCCCCCATAACATCTGATGTAGTTCTAGCATCTGTAACATATGTTATGTTATATCATGATTATTTATTCTAGACCAAACTTGTCAAGGCCATAATAGTGTCTTATTCCTTTACATGGCTTCAGTATGGGAGGATATCTCAATAAACATTGAGGTAGATGGAAGTATACATTAGCTGACACCCACCACAAGTAGAGGTCAGTCAGAAAGGTTGTGGAAATATATAAGGTGTAACTTAGCAAGGGATTTCAGGTAAAATAGTTTTTTTTTTTTTTTTTTTTTTTTTTGGCTCTGCCACTTTTCTTCCCCAATCCCAGGTTTGTGAATCTTATCTCAGAGAGGAAGACAAAGGATGCCAAGCTCCCCCTCAGATACCTGGCTCAGGAGGTATGTATGATAAAATGGCATTGATTATTCTCTGGCTCTCCAGGAAGGCTCCTTAAGTGGGGTAGGTAGTGAGGTTTGCAAACAAACTATTTCATCCTATCACCACCAGCTGAACCTAGTGGGCACTCCAGGGTGTTCCAATTTCTTTTTCTTTTTTAATTTTTTTTACAGTTAGCATATGAAGAAATAGGTTTCTGTATATCATACTTATTCACTCCCCCACTGCCCATCCCTCTCTCTCTTGCCTTTCCTCCCCCTAAATAGTCCTTTTGTTTGTGTGTCAGTTACATTCCATACCCTCTTTCTTCTCCCCCTTTATACCTCTTCCTATCCTCTTATAGTCTCTTTTCTACTTTCATGTCCTAAACACACAAACATGCATATATAAATTGAAGTCTGGATTCTAACATATGTGAGAAATCATGTGTTATACTTCACCTCACATATTGATGTCCAATCCTATCTATTGCACTGAAAATGTCATTATTTAATTCTTTACAGCTAAATAAAATTCCATTTGTTATATGTACCACATTTTCTATATCCATTCATGCGAAGCTGGTTCCATATGGTGGATATTATGAACAGAATAGCAGTAAGCATGGATTTCTAAGTGTCTTTCTGGTATGCTGACGTAGAATCATTTGGGTATATGCCCAGAAATGGTATAGCTGGATCCTATTGTAATTCTGTTTTTAGTTTTTCCCCCCTTTTATAATTTTATTTGTGTGTGTGGGGGGCATGTGTGCACGCACCCACAGGTCAGGTCTCTTGCCACTCCAAACTCCAGATACATCCACCACTTTGTGCATCTGGCTTTATGTGGATACTGGGGAACTGAAGTTTTGCAAAAATGCACGTTTATCCACTGAGCCATCTTCCGAACCCCTGTTTGTTCTACTTTAAAAAAAATTTCTTTATTTGCAAGGAGAGAGAGAGAAATATATGAATGAATATGAGCACACCAGGGTCTCTAGCCACTGCAAATGAACTCTAGATGCATACACCATTTTCTGCTTCTGGCTTTACATGGGCACTAGGAATCACACCCAGGTGGTCAGGCAAGCACCTTAACCACTAAGCCATCTCCCCAGCCCCCTTGTTCTACTTTTTATTTGTTTGCTTTTTTTTTTGAAGTAGGGTCTCACTCTATCTCAGGCTGACCTGGAATTCACTGTGTAGTCTCAGGGTGGCCTCAAACTCATGACGATCCTCCTACCTCTGCCTCCCAAGTGTTGGGATTAAAGGCATGTGCCACCACACCTGGCTCCCTTGTTCTACTTTCTTTCTTTTTTTTTTTTTTCAAGGTAGGGTCTCACTCAAACTCAGGCTGACCTGGAATTCACTATGTAGTCTCAGGGTGGTCTTGAACTCGTGGTGATCCTCCTACCTCTGCCTCTTAAGTGCTGGGATTAAAGATGTGTGCCACCATGCCCGGTCCCCTTGTTCTACTTTTAACAACTGAAAATAATGTAAACTCACAACAGGATATAGTATTTTCCAAAAAGTAATATCTCTTGCCAACTACTTTAGTACATGGGTGAGATGTCTGTGAGTGAGGAGAGCAGGACAGTTACATTTTCTCAGTTGTGATCCCAAAAATCAGTAGTGGCAGAAAAGCTACTGAAAGCTAGCTTGCCCTTAATAGCTCTCAAATACAACTTAAACTACTGTGGGAAAGAAAAGCTTGTTTTTTCCTAGACTATACGGCTGAGTGGGCAAATGACAACTTCCCCAGTCTTGCTTTAGAATTGAGTGAAAGTCTGAGATTAAAGAAATAAGGGGAGGGGCTGTAGAGATGTCTCAGAGGTCAAAGGTGCTTGCTTATACATCCTGATGGCCCAGGTTCAGTTCCCCAGTTCCCAGTGCAAAGTGGTACATGTGTCTGGAGTTCGTTTGCAGTGGCAGGAAGCCCTGGGGTGCCCATTTTCTCCCTCTGTCTACCTTGTGTCTCCCTCATATAAATAAAAACTTAAGGCCAGAGGGATCATTTGAACCTTATATAATTAAAAAAAAATGGGGACCATTTGAACCTCAGCTTCTATTATATCAGTGCGTCTAGCCCAGACTGGGATCTAACTTGCTAAGTAGATGAGGATGACCTAGAACTTGTGATCTTCCAGCCTCCATCTCCCGAGTGCTGGGATGACAGGCGCACATCACCAGCCCTGTTTAGGCAGTGCTGAGACTCAAAATTGAGCCTTATGGCATGCCAGGCAATCACTCTGAAAGAAGCAGAATTGCTCCCTTGATCCTTATGACTTGTATCTCAGTGGGCTTGGCCAGCCCGTAATTCTGGGAGTGGCCCATTGAAGGTGAGGAGTCTGAATGTACTACTGCATAGGGACAGAAAAGAGGTAGCCGTTAAAGTGCCTCCTCTCAGAACTGACAGTGTAAGGGAGGAGACTGCCAAGCAGCAAGAAAGTTACAGATATTTCTGCCTTGCATGAGTATTTGTATTGTGTATGGCAGAGGGCAGGTATTGGAAGAAAGGAGGGATAAAGGGTACATAGGGAGAGGGAAAGGGCAGAGGGTGGCTGGAGAAGGTAATTGCTAATGCTTACAGAAATCTCTTAAAGTATGGTTGGTGGTTGGATGACTTTCCTGATTTTCAAAAACATTTCTACAGAGCCATAAAATAAATCAGAAACCCTGGATTTTAATCTTCACATGAAGATTAGAATCCTCTCTCAGGGCATGAATTATTCCATCTGTAAAATGGGAGGGATAACCAGGCTAATACATTCTTGGGTTTCTTCCAGCTTTAATATTTTCTGGTTTCTATACTTATCCCTTATCTCCAATCAGGTAAATATTCCAGATTGGATTGTTGAACTTCGCCACGAGTTGACCCACAAGAAAATGCCACATATAAATGACTGCCGCAGAGGTGAGGTGTACCAATTACAGTTAAGTCCAAGGGTTTGGGCTGATGTCATTTGGATTAGAAGAGCAGGGAGGTCTGAGTGTAGTGGTATATGTCTTTAATCAAAGAAGGCCAGGGAGGAAGATCTTGTCTTGGCCACAGAATTTATGGGATTATCTGAAGCTTAGTGATCAAGATAAACACATCTTCATGTGGAAAACCCGCTATAAGCAAAGTATGAAAAATGAAAAAAATATTAGTATTACTCAGTTCTTTGGCTTCAGGCTCCAATATGGCTTGCAGGGTAGTGCTGGTCTTTTTTTAAATTTAAATTTATTTTTATTTTTTACTTGAGAGCGACAGACAGAGAAGGAGGCAGACAGATAGCAAATGGGTGCACCAGGGCCTCCAGCCACTGCAAACAAACTCCAGATGCATGTGCCACCTTGTGCATCTAGCTTACATGGGTCCTGGGAATTGAGCCTCAAATCAGGGTCCTTGGGCTTCACAGGCAAGTGCTTAACTGCTAAACAATCTCTCCAGCTCTGGTCTTTTATTTTTTGAAGTAGGGTCTCACTCTAGCCCAGGCTGACCTGGAATTCACTAGGTAGTCTCAGAGTGGCCTCAAACTCATGGTGGTCCTCCTACCTCTGCCTCTCGAGTGCTGGGATTAAAAGCATGTTCTACCACACCTGGCTTTCTGGGTCTTTTTGATAGCTTGATTTCAGGTTTTATTTTTGCCTTCTCCTAAATTTTGCTTCTGCTGAATACCTCATTAGCCTTACTGCAACAGGGATGCAAGGGGTTTATTGAGAGGTGTGAGCCACAACCACAGTTATGAACCCAGGAGTTACTTGGTTATCCATCTCATCACATTAAAAACAAAAATAACAAAGCAACAACAACAAAAAACCCTGATCTAACCTTCTCCCTTATACTTAGGAAACAGATCTAGAAAAAGGAAGAGACTTGGCTAAGGCCTTGTAACTAGCTGGTGTGGCTGGCTTCCAGTTCTCCCTCTTATCACCTCTTGCTTTATGTAGTATCCCATGTCTAAGTAGTATTAGGCTTTGTTTGTTTTGTGTTCTTTTTCTTTTCTGGGAAAGATTCTGGTGAACAGGAGAAAACAAAGAACAGACAGCTTAGGGGGAGAGAAGCTATATATGAATATTTGAGACTTGGGTCTTTGAGCTAACTATTCCCTAGGCTTTCCCATTATGTGCACTGGATGTGAATGGAAACCACAGAGCTGGGGACCTGCTAGCTGTTTGCCTTTGGTTGGTCCTATGACATTGCCTTTTTCCTCTCTTCCTTTAGGCTGTTACTTTGTACTGAACTGGCTCCAGAAGACCTACTGGTGCCATCAATTGGAGAATAGCATGAGAGACACCTGGGATTTGGAGGAGGACAGGGGACAGATAGAAGAACAAGAGGAAAATAATGTTATTGATGATGTGGAACCAAAATCCGAGCCTCAGGATGAAGGGAAAGGTGCTGAGTTGGCTGTCAGGGGTGATGGAGACAATAAAAGTAATGAAGAGGTGGATTCTCCTTGTGAAAAGACTCTGAGACATAAGGAGTTATATGGTAGGTGTGCATGGAGGAAAAGGGCCCACGAGCTTGGAAATCTCAGGCTTAGGGTTAGTATGAGTTATTCACTGATTTAGCATATCCTATGGACTGTGGTGAGTCTCAGCTTTAAAATTTAGTTCCACAAACCATCTTCTGCTAGTTTCTATGATGTAGTGGTTGTCTCATCTTCCTTGGACTCTGTGAAGTAGATGGGGAAAAGAACTGTCCTCAATTTTTATAACTCAAGAAATGAGGTATAAGAGGTTCAGAATCTTAGCAGGAAATGCGGCTGGGATGGTGGCCCCATCTGTTTCCCCATTCTATTTTCAGAAAGATCCCGAGAATTGCTTGTATCATATGAAGAGGAACAGTTTAAGGTAAGTGCCCTTGACCTGACATACTCTTACCTTCCCTAGCCACTGTCTTTTTTGCTTTTGCCAGCTACCTGAGAGAATTCTTGAGAAAACATTTGAAAGAAAAGTGGCAAAGCATGAAGGAATTCCTGGGAAAGTGAGGAGGAGGGGAGCAAGGAATGAGGGAAGCAGAGCAGAGTCTAATCACATGACCCACCATACTGATGGAAAGGAGCAGGTGATGAAGTTTGCAGACAATCTTGTCCTATGGGTATAGATAGCTGGGTGAATGGTTGTACAGACCTGCAATTCTGAAGCTGGCCAGCAGATGGAAACTCAAGAGCATCCCTAGATCAGGTGAGCATCAGCATGCTATTTTATTTATTTGATTTTTTGAGGCAGGGTCTCACTTTAGCTCAGGCTGACCTGGAATTCATGATGTAGTCCCAGGGTGGCCTCAAATTCACGGTGATCCTCCTACCTCTGCCTCCCGAGCACTGGGATTAAAGGTGTGTGCCACCATGCCTGGCCAGCATGCTATTTTAATAGAAAGGCTCAGAAACCACTTAGCTTACTCTCCCTTTTCACAGACACATATGAGCTGAGAATGAGTAAAGGGACAGAACCAAGGTCCCATATACAGTTAATGATAAAACCAGGATGCACACCTGGGCCTCTGACTTTTCTTGCTTAGATAACTCATTGCCTCCCCTCACGTCTTACTTCTTGGCCCAAATGTCTCTACCTACCTCCAACCAAGTACTCCTACTGGGCATCTTTGTATTAGGATATCTGATGATTGGCAGCCACAGAGAATTTGGGGCAGAAGGAAGAGGAGAGAGTTGTTATTTTTAGTTGTTGGGCTAATATGGGAATTGTGGACCCCCCCCCCCCTTACATGCTTTGCTCTGTTTGCTGAAAGGCACTGTTGAAGTTCTATGAGAAGGCATTCTGGAGGAATTGAGGTTGGGTTGCCTTGCTGAGTCAGCCTTTTGATGGGACCCTCTTTGCCGTCAGGTGCTGGAGAAACTTAGGCATTTACCTCGGGCCATTAAGATTTGGAGTAATCCGTCTCCACGTGTAGAATGCATCCTGGCAGAACTCAAGGGCATTTCATGGGAGAACAGGTGTGTAAAACTGTAACCAGGGGCTAGTTAGTTTCTAAGCCAGGCTTTGTTGTACAGGTCCATATTCCCAGATTCTTAGGAGGCTGAGGCAGGGGTATCACATAATCTGGTTTACAGAATGAACTCAAGGCTAGCTTAGGCAATTTAGTGATACCCTGTCTCAATATAAATGGTAACAAAAGAAGACTGTGAATATAGCTTAGTGGTAGAGTGGTGCTTAGCATGCACAAGGCCCTGGGTTCCATTCAAAGACAAGAAATCAGTTTCCATATCCTAGTTTGCTAACCTCTGCTGTAGGAAATCCCCAGGGTAATTTCCGTCCCCCACACAGTGACCCTATTTTCTGCATGTTCTTCTGCCCCCGGCTATGCCAGCGACCAGTGAAGGTTGCCTGTTGTGTCAGAAGAATGTCCAGAAGCAGGAATTCCCACTGTTATCCATCCCTTGACCAGCCTTGTTCCTCTCTGTTGGGTGTAATATGGCACTGCATACAAGTAGGAAAAGCACGTGATCCTTAACACCTCACTGCTTAGTTCTTGGGTACAGCTAGTTAATGCTTTGAAACAGGTGTTGGAGGGTGTCAGCATCTCTTGAGTAGTCATGGTTGGGGTGGGGGCAGAGGAAGGTCCTTTTCAGGGCTTGGCTCCTAGAGATGAAATTCTTCCTCTTTCAGTATAGCCATGTATGCACCCCTTACTTTCAGTAGGGCTCAATTCCTGCTCTCAGGGGCATTCTACCTAACTTAAGATGGAAAGGGCTTTGGGGAACTGTTTACTAAGAACTTGTGGAGTCAGGGGTATAGTTCAGTGGTAGAATGCTTGCCTTACATGCATGAGGCCCTGGGTTTGATCCTCAGCACCAGAAGGAAGGAGAGAAGAAAGAAAGAATGGGAAGGTTAAGTAAACAATGATATTTTATTGGGGGTGTCTTGGAAATTCTTTTCTCTAGGCTTGTCAGAGGCTTTTGGGAAGCAACTAGCTCTGGAGTAGTTAGCTTGCTGCTACTAGTTTAGGTTTGAGCTACATGAGGTTAAGAGATTAACCCTAGAACTAGGGTTTGATTCCCTAGTTCCCACATAAAGCCAGATACACGAAGTGGTGCATGCATCTGGAGTTTGAGCGATTAGAGGCCCTGGCATGCACATTCATTCTCTCTCCCTATGCAAATAAATAAATAAATTAAATATTTTTGAAAAAATAAAGTTGGGTATCTGAATGCTACCTTGTTTTTGAGATGGTTTCTCACTTAACCTTCAGGTAAGCATTCTAGCTAGACTAGCTATCCAACAGATCCCAGGAATCCACAGGTCTCTCCTTCCCTAGCACTGGGATTATAGGTGTGGGCTATGTAACATTGTTTGAGGGTTTTAGCAATCTGAACTCAGGTCTTCATGCTTGCATAGCAAGCACTTTTACCCACTGAGCTATCTCCCCAGCCCGCCATATGTTATTTTTTTTTTTTTTTTGAGGTAGGTTCTCACTTTAGTCTAGGCTGGCCTAGAACTCACAGTGATTGTCGTACCTCAGCCTCCCAAGTGCTGCTCCTGAGTAACTTGGACTACGTACATGTGCCACCATTCTTGGATAAACTAGTATCCTCTTGTTTCAGAAATGCTGTGCTGGATGCTTTTCTGGATGATGGTTTCCTCATTCCCACATTTGAGCAGCTGGCAGCTTTGCAGATAGAGTATGAAGGTAGGGTCCTGGGGGTCCGCTGCAATGTTAGGGTTCTGTGTTTCTTGTGTAAGAACACGAGAGGTGGGCTGGGGAGGTGGGGATTGGGGAGCATTAAGTCTCAGCTTTCTTGGTTGCGTGGATCAGGTGGTCCTGCTGATAAGTAGTTGTGGGGCTGTCTTGAGGTTGCTGTGGTTAGGGTGGAATGGGATGGTATGGCATGGGGTGGAATGCATAAAGTGGAAGAATCTTACTGTTATTGTGCCTTGGTAATTGTGATTTAGCTACTAGCTAAAGAGCTATTAACAACAGTACTGGAAGGGCCTTTGTGAGGTCATCTAGTCCAACATCCTCATGTTACAGATGGTCAGACTGAGGTCCAGAGAGGGGAAAGTACTGATCCAAAGTCACACAGTGAGTTACTGACAAAGTTGAAGCCAGAACCAGAGCTCTTTTTCTTTTACACTTTATTATTTTGCATCAGTTGTTGGTTTCTAGATACTAACTGGTTTCTCTTTCCCTGCTCTGCTTTCCTCTTTCTTCTTGTTCTGCGGTGGCAACTGTGTTGTTGGGGCTTGGGTGTGTTCTCTCTTGCTTGCTCGCTCTCTTGCTCCCATCCCATTGCCCTCACAAACCAGAAAACATGGACTTGAATGACGTCTCGGTGCCAAAGCCATTCTCTAAGTTCTGGCAGCCTCTGCTCAGGGGCCTGCACTCTCAGACCTTCACACAGGCCCTGCTGGAGAGGATGTTCTCTGAGCTGCCAACCTTAGGGAACAGTGGGATCCGGCCCACCTACATCCTTAGATGGACCATTGAACTGATCGTGGCCAACACCAAAACTGGTGAGAGAGACTAGCCTTTACCCCAGGCAGGACAATGTCCTCAGCTCTCTTCTGAAAAGCTCCAACAGACAGACAATTCCCTTATTACAGGTTTAGAATTGTCCAAGAGGGTCCTGCATGAATCCCAGAGCCAGCTAAGCTGGGCTAGGATAAAGCAGTCTGAATGCTTTGAGCATTTAGGAGGTATAGGGTGGGAGATCTAGGGGATGAAGAGGGATACAGCCCAAGGTTTCAAGGTCACAAGTTGGGTGCGGGGGGGGGTGGTGATATGGTTTCTTCTCAGACCCTTTTTTCTCTTTCAGGACGGAATGCACGACGGTTTTCTGCAAGCCAATGGGAAGCAAGAAGGAGCTGGAGGCTGTTCAACTGTTCTGCCTCCCTTGACTGGCCCCAAGTGGTTGAGTCCTGCTTGGGCTCACCTTGTTGGGCCAGCCCCCACCTCCTTCAGCTGTAAGTCTTAAATTCCATCTGGTAAGAGGGTGAGGCCCTGGAAGCCTCAGGGCCATACAGCCCTAGACTTGCTGAATTGGAAGATCCTTTTGGGGACATCTATCCCAGTCCCCCTCTCAGAGACAGATGGGACAACTGAGTCCAGAGAGGAAGGGATAAGATATTCTTGCCTATGATCATTCAGCTTAAGATTTGACTGAACTGAGTCCAGTGTGAGAATGCTTCACTTATGGCTTGCACAATGTAGATGCTCAATAAGTGGTAGCTGATGTTCATTACTGGACCCAGGTCTTCTGATTTAAAGCCAATACTTTCCAAAACATATGTCTCATAGTTGTGCAAAAGTCTTTAGTGGCTCCCCAATGCCTTCATGGCACAGTAAAGCATAGCCAGATATTCAAAGATCTTTGTGATTCTGTTCCTACCTATCATGGTAAACATATCTCTTGTGAGTCTCCTTTACTCAGTCTTCTTCAGGTTCTGTGTCCAATTAGAATCATCATGCTGGTTCCTATAAATATCTTTGATTGTCTCCTTTTCCTTTCTCTGTCATTTCCT
This sequence comes from Dipus sagitta, assembly GCA_036346955.1. Classification (NCBI taxonomy): domain Eukaryota; kingdom Metazoa; phylum Chordata; class Mammalia; order Rodentia; family Dipodidae; genus Dipus; species Dipus sagitta. The sequence goes on along the minus strand of CM070776.1, from coordinate 55,616,594 downwards.
GCCTCCAAGCCACTTCCCTCATTCTCATGGAAGCTGTCAGCACTTGATTATCTTCCTGCTTTCTGGAGCAATTTTTCTTTTCCTGGATGATCCATTTGACACTGTATTTCCTCAACTCTACAGATTGTCATTCTCTCCTGCACATAGCCGTCAGTTTCCATTACTCAGAGGTGTTCCTCCTTGAAAGCTGACACCCCAGCATCCCATTTGGTGTCCACCACCTCTTATCCTTTTATTTCTCACCCTCCTAATTTATGACAGTGTTCTATACCTGTGCCCTAACATCCCTTTCATTTCCTTCTTCCATCTACTTTGTTTCCCTCAGTCAGTCCTGTCTGTGGCTGGTCACTTCAGTCACTTATCATCAACACTCATTTCTGCTCATCCTTCAGCCTTGTGGGATTGCAGATTTTAAGCTGGAATTAGTCCTCTCTTCTTCCCTCCCTTCTCAGCCTGGGAGCTGAGCTCTTCTGGAGAAAACCACATAGCTCTGCAGATTGCTGCTACTGCAGAGGTGTAACATTTTTTGTTGTTGTTGTTTTTTCGAGGTAGGGTCTCTCTCACTCTAGCTCAGGCTGACCCGGAATTCACTATGTAGTCTCAGGGTGGCCTCGAACTCTGGGTGGTCCTCCTACCTCTGCATCCTGAGTGCTAAGATTAAAGGCGTGCACCACCACACCTGGCTTATATATATATTTTTTTGAGGCAGGGTCTCACTTGAGCTCAGGTTAACCTGGAACATACTCTGTAGTCCCAGGCTGATCTTGATCCCACTTCTGCCTCCTGAGTGCTAGAATTAAAGGTATACACTTTCAATCTCAGACTTGGCCTCAATTTCTTGTGTCTAGACTTTTTTTTTTTGTTTGTTTTTTCGAGGTAGGGTCTCACTCTAGCCCAGGTGGATCTGGAATTCACTATGGAGTATCAGGGTGGCCTTGAACTCATGGCAATCCTCCTACCTCTGCCTCCCGAGTGCTGGGGTTAAAGGCAGGTGCCACCACGCGTGACTTTTTTTTTTTTTTGAGGTAGGGTTTTGCTCTAGCCCAGGCTTACTTGAAATTCACTATGCAGTCTCGGGGTGGCCTTGAACTCAGCGATCCTACCACCATCAACTTTGTCCTGTTGACTCCAAAATACTTTCCAAATCTGAGATTTTTCTTGCCATATCTACTTATCCAGTGTCTCTTTCTATTAGCCCTAAGCTTTTGAAGAGCAAGAGTTCTGCATTAGCTATCTGCTCCAGCACACCACACAAATGCAGACATTAAGCAAGCCTTAATGAAGATCATTGAACTGCAAGGTGTGGTGGTATTTCTTTGATAACAGTGCTGTCCTTGTTAGGAGATGACTCATTGCCTGAGAAATGAATGAAACAGGAGACTGGATGTCAAGACCTTCTTAGTTCCCTAATCCTTCTGTTTGATCCAGAAGTCTTTCTTGAACCCTTAGTAGCATTTGAGGCAGAGTTTAATTTACAAGGTAAAAAAATGTGGCCTTGTTGACATTCATTCAAGGTCAGAATTCTAGAGATGAGATTAACCAAATAGCCACATTGCTAAATGGGTGGAGCTCTAGAGTAGAAGTGACATGGGTGGGTAGTAAACTGGGAAGAGTGCTAGATGAAGCTGGGAGAGTGAGGATTGACCATTTAAAGGATAGATAGGCTGGGGAGATGGCTCAACAGTTACAGGTGCTCACTTGCAAAATCTGACTATCTTGGCTAATTTTCCCAGGACCAACTTAAACCTTGACCCAAAAGTGGTACACACATGTGCAGTGTGTTTGCAATAGCAAGAGGCTATGGAGTGCCCATACACATGTGCACACACACACACACACACACACAAACAAGCAAATAAATAAAGGAGAAACATTTGAGCATTTCAAGCAGGGAAAATCAAGGAAGTTTTAATGTGCAGAAGGAATGCCACATGTGTATGTACTTGAGGGAGGGAGTGTAAAGAGCAACATGGAGATGTTTGGATAGATGACCTTCAAGATACTTTCCAATCCTAAGTATCTGCAGGGTGGAAGCTACTGGTCTCAAGTCTGGACCATAGAGAACTTCCAACCCATGCATACCAGAAGGATGCAGCACATGCCAGCAATACAGCAGCTTACTTGGGTACGATCCATTGTGAACAGATCCTGCCTTTCTCAGATAATCAGGAATTTAGTTTGAATCACCCCATTATACAAGTGGGAAATAGAGGGAACTTCCTAGGTATGCTGCAAGTCTGCTGTAGCCAGAATCCTGGCAGCCTTTCCTTAGTCCTGTGGTCTTTATTTTATTTTGGCTTTATTTATTTATTAGAGAAAGAGGGAGAAAGAGAGAGAATGGGCATGCCAGGGCTTCCAGCCACTGCAAACGAACTCCAGATGCATGTGCCAACTTGTGCATCTGGCTTATGTGGGTCCTGGGGAATCGAACCTGGGTTCTTAAGCTTCACAGGCAAGTACCTTAACCATTAACCCATCTTTCCAGCCCCTGTGGTCTTTCATAATGCTCCACTGGTTTATGATAGTAGAAGGCATTTGTTACCAGGTTAATATAGAACTCAGTTTTTGTCCCCCCCTTCAAAAAATAAAGAAATACCACTGTTAATTAGTATCAGTCATGGTGCTGTTTCTTTCTAACTTATGTAATTTGATACAGTGTTCTTGGTAGGCAGAAGAATAATACCCTTTGACAAAGAAGATGTGATAAGATAATTACCTGGTGTGTTGATAATGGGACAGGAATCCTGGCCTGTGTCCTATGAGTCTAAGTCTACCTTCTTCCAGCAGTTCAGAGCTGTGACCTTCCCAGGCTGTCACCAGACATCCTCAGGAAGGAGGTGCATTTTACTACTCCTGTCATGTCAGCTGGAGAATAGTGGGTGGGTAATAAGAAGCAGCAGTGACAAGGAGACTTGTCAGCAACAAGTGCCTGGGAATATTTATTATTAATCAAGCTAATGGACCACAGAGAGTGGGCAGAGTGGAGTTTCTCCCTGGATTTTCTGCTAATAAGTTTGGAAGCTTCTCAGAAGCTCCCTGCAGCCAGCCAATATCAATATTGAATTTGAATCAGTGTCCTTTGGGAATGTGAAATAGCCCTGCCAACAGGGTGTTCTGCAGACCCCCAGCTCTACTAGTAGCGGCCATGCATATGTGACCAACCTGCATGCGCTGTCTGAGCTCCTCCAGCACCCACGTACAGATCACACTGGTAGGACTAGAAGGATGTCTTCCATCCCTCCACTTGGCCCTGTGTCCAGCAGTGCTGCCTGCCTGGTAGGGGTGAGGCTCTGTGAGGTGTGCTCTGCCCCTGCCTCCCCAGCAGCCCTGCGTCTGGCACTGGTTTTGCTGCTAGCACTACCTGTTGTGTGCACAGTATCGTCATATTTAGTTCTCTGCCTGACCCTTCCTGACAGTCATCCATGCCCTGTCCCCTGTCTGTCCACCATCCCTCATAGCTTCTCTCCCTCCCTTCTCTCCCACCATTGCCCTAGCTCTGCCCTCACTGGCTAGCCTGAATTGTGCCAACAGGTGCCTTCCTGATCTCTCTGCCTTCAGGACGCCCTGCCTAGGCCATTTTCTACATGACCGTCCTTCATGTGGTCGCTACAGGGATCTTCAGAAATGGCAGCTCTCACCTGTTCTCAGAGTTGGCATATGGTCTGCTCCATAACACACATTTCCTTTCCTGGCCTTGTCTTTCTCCCCCAGCTCCTCAACACAGGTCTTGCTGCCCTGCAGCCAGGCTGCTCTCGCCACATGCAGCACAGTGCTTAGTCTTGTCACCAGTCTTCCTGAGCCTCACCTGCATGCGGTCTCCTTCCGACCCACTCCTTGTGCTTTCTGCCTCCCCAGCTCCTGCAGTGCCCACAGATCAGTCCACTGTGCTCACTGGGCCTCCCTTCGACATCCTGTTTTGTCTTTCCAAATGCTAATATTTGGGATTTTTTTTTTTTTGGTTTGTTTTTGTTTTTCGAGGCAGGGTCTCACTGTAGCCCAGGCTGACCTGGAATTCACTTTCTAGTCTCAGGGTGGCCTTGAACTCACGGCAACCCTCCTGCCTCTGCCTCCCGAGTGCTGGGATTAAAGGTGTGCACCGCTCCTGGTTTTTTTTTTTTTTTAACCTTTCCTCCATTCCAGGCTGGGTTTATAACTGCTCCCATAAGGAATCACACATTGTGTTCCAGGCAGAAGAAGTCCAGAACATTTCCAGGTATATCCTTGGATCTGAGGACAGATTGCTCAGCCAGGCCCAGAGGATGAAGGATTCTATCATTCTCATTTCTTGCCCATTGGCTACTTCGTACATTTATTTGGCCTTTCTTGCCCTATGGGCCCATTGGCTACATTGTATATTTATTTAGCCTTTTCGCCTTATAAGCCCATTGGTTACTTTGTATATTTATATAGCCTTTCTTGCCCTATAGGCCCATTGGCTACTTTGTATATTTATTTAGCCTTTCTTGCCTTATAAACCCATTGGCTACTTTGTATATTGATTTAGCCCTTCTTGCCCTATAGGCCCATTGGCTACTTTATTTATGAGAGAGAGAGAATGAGCATGCCAGGGCTTCTAGCCTATGTAAAAGAACTCCAGAAGCATGTGTCACCTTGTGCATCTGGCTTACATGGGTCCTGGGGAATCGAACCTGGGTCCTTTGGCTTTACAGGCAAGTGCCTTTACCACTAAGACATTCCTCCAGCCCTATTGCCCTCATTTTAATGAGTGAGAGAGAGAATGAGAATGGGTACATCAGGGCCTCTTGCCATTGTAAAACAAACTCCAGGTGCCTCTGGCTTTATGTGGATACTGGGGAATTGAACCCAGGAAGTCAGGCTTTGCACGTAAGCAACTTTAACCTGTGAGTCATCTCTTTAGCCTCCTTGTTTATTCTAATATATATATATATATATATATATATATATATATATATATATATGTATAATATATATGGGTTTTTCGGGTAGGGTATCACTCTAGCCCAGGCTGACCTGGAGTTCACTATGTAGTCTCGGGGTGGCCTCGAACTCATGGTGATCCTCCTACCTCTGCCTCCCAAGTGCTGGGATTAAAGGCGTGCGCCACCATGCCTGGCTTATTCTAATTTTTATTAATTAGAAACTTTGTTCTATGGACAAATCATGTGTTCTGCTGTACTTTTTTTTTTCTAGGTAGGGTCTCACTGTAGCTCAGGCTGACCTGGAATTCACTATGTAGTCTCAGTGTGGCCTCAAACTCACAGCAATCCTCCTACCTCTGCCTCCTGAGTGCTGGGAGTAAAGGCGTGCGCCACCACACCAAGCCTATTGTACTTCTTTATTTTTTAAAGATATATTTTTATTTATTTATTAGAGAAGGAGAGAGAGATTGAGTGTGTGAGAATGGGCATGCTAGGGCCTGTAGCCACTAGAAATGAGCTCCAGATGCGTGTGCCACCATGTGCATCTGGCTTACATGGGGCCTGGAGAATTGAGCCTGGGTCCTTTGACTTCACAGGCAAGCACCTTAACCACTAAGCCAGCTCTCCAGCCCCCTATTGTACTTCTTAACAAAGTTTGTTCCTCTCTTGTCTAAAAGCCATCAGGTGCTTTGACAGGACTTCAGAACAGCTCTAAAACATAGCTCAAAATTCTATTTGTTTCGACTGGATCATTTAGGACAAGAAATTCATGACTGAGATGACATTTCAACATTTTGCTATAGCATGCCATCACCTCAGGACAAGGGCAGGAAAAGATAGCTTCCAAGAGAGCAAGGACAATACCTTCTTATTAGAAAGAAATTATGGAAGACTGATTTTTGCTCCTGTGCATCTCTAATGAATTAGTGAAAGAAGTCTCTCAGAGGGAAATTGAGGCAGGAAAACAATACAGACAGCCCAGGCCTTAGAGTACCTCCCCTTGGAAAAAATGTGTCTACCCTTTGCTGGTAGAGCAGCACCCATTACCTCTCCACTTTTGAGTAATTTGTGGTCAGATACTTCCGGGTAGAAGGAGAACTGAGCAAGGCCAACCTAAACCAGTATTTAGCCCACGCACAGCAAGAGCCAACCTGCCCTGAAAGTGACCTGTTAGGGGAATACCCTATTTAGCAGTTTATGCTTATGCACTTTGTGTATGCATATGATTTAAATCAGACACAACATGGTAAAGGACATGTGTAATAATGAAGGGTTTACATAACCCAAGCCTATCAATCACTACAGGAGACCATCTGTATCCTGTCCCTAACAGTCAACTCCACTTCCTTCAGAAGCCTGAAAATGAAGCCCTAAAATAATCTGATGTTTTTTGAGCTGTGTACTTGCTCAAAGCCTGCCTGAGGGCTTTATTCCTGCCTGTGGGATTTATTCTTTGCTTTTTCTTTCACTTTTAATAAATCTATCATTTTAGTACTACTATTAATACTACTACTACCACCACCACATGTCTTGCTCAATTCTTTGGCAAACAAAGAGCCTGAACAATGTGTCATAGAACACTCAAGACCTACTTAGGTTCAGTGGCATATATCTTGGCATGTATCTGTAATCCCACTACTTAAGACATGAAAGAATGAGGATTAGAAGTTCAAGAACAACTTCAGTTACATAGTTTGAAACCAGTCTGGGCTACACTATATATATATATATATATATATATATATATATATATATATATATATATACATACATACATACATATATATATATATACATACATACATACACACACACACAAAGTAGCCAATGGGCCTATAAGGCATGAAAGGCTAAATCAATATACAAAGTAGCCAGTGGGCCTATAGGGCAAGAAAGGCTAAATCAATATGCAAAGTAGCCAATGGGCCTTTCTTGCCCTATAGACCCATTGGCTATTTTGTATATTGATTTAGCCTTTCAGTACAGATTAGTAGCTATCATTTGTTACATGCCTACTATATGCCACGCACTTACCAGGCGTTAAGTATCATTACTGTCCTCATTTTAATGAAAATGGAAGTGAGTCATAGTGCTGTTTCAGGGTTCATGATTCTGTTGTCTCTGTATTGTTTACTCTTCTGTACTGCCTTTCAGAGGCAAATATAGAAACTCAGAACAAGTTCAAATCCTGGAGTGACATGAGATTTTGAAACGTCCCTACTCCATCCTTCCCTTTGCTCAGTGTCTTCAAAGCCATGGGGCAACTCTTGCCTGATGAGGAACAGGAGAAGCTGCTGCGCATTTGTTCCATTTATACCCAGAATGGAGAGAACAGCCAGACAAAGCCAGCCTTAGGGTCCTCTCCCACTGGGAAGTGTCCATACACACCTGACACTCTTAATTGGAGCCTAAGACAAGCTGCCACCAATTGTGGGTCTGGAGATAAGGTCCAGCAGCCGAAGCAGCAGGGCAGCCTTAATGATGTCAAGCAAGAGGAGGACGAGGAGGAGGAGGAGGAAGAGGAGGAAAAGGGCTTGCAAGACCAGATGGAGGAAGAAGAGGAAGAAGAGGAGGAGGAAGAGGAAAGTGATGATCTGGAAGAGGAAGAGGTGGATGAAGATGAGGAAGAAGATGATGATAGTGAAGAGGAAGACAGAATGGAAATGGAACCTTTCTCGGCCATGCAGGAATCCTTCACTGTTGAGAATGCTAGGATTATGACCCAGAAAAGAGAAGCTTTGCAGGGTTCGGCATGGCAAGTTAGCTCTGGTAAGGAATCTATATCTACCTTCTCCACTTAATGATTTCTTTCCTTGGATGGCCCTTCAATTGCTTTTTTGTTTTTTTTTGTGTTTGTTTGTTAACCTCCTGAGTGCTGGGAGCACAGGGATTTGCCATCATTTCCAGCTTCTTTTATTTAATTAATTAATTTATTTTTGAGATAGGGTATATGCTGCCTAGGCTGTTAGTCTGGAGCTCCTGCATTCAGGAGGTACTTCTACCTCAGCCTCCTAAGTATCTGGAGCTACAGGTGCATGCCGAACCACTGTAGTCTGCTGGATGGCGCGTGGGCCTTCCCTTTACCCTATAGAATAGGTGAGAAAGTGGCCGGAGGTAGTCAGTGTGAGGTAAGCCTGGGGGGCAGCCAGGTACATGGATGACAAATGGCTTCTCTCTTAGGATGGAGTGTGTACTAACGGACCCTTCTCAAATTCCTGGTTGTTTCATTTAGGTAGCATATTGGGGTGGGGGGGCTGGGTGAGGGCCAGCAATAGCAGGACAAAGTGAGGCTAGAGTGTGTGCATGTGTGTGGTAATGCATGTTTATGTGTGTAGTAAGAGCACGTTCTGTGGACACATGGAGGCTGGCTGATGGTAAGACAACATTTTGCTATGTGTGTTAGAAGTAAGGAACCCAGAGGACCCTGCTAAATGCCCTCATTTAGGCTGGGAAGCACTAGCCTCAGCTAGACCTGGAAGAAGTAGTAGGGCAGTGTGGTGTGGAGCAAGGCATATGTGTGTGTACATGTCCACACTAGAGGTAGGGGCATGGGCTGTATGCTGAAGTCTGAGGGAGGGAAGGAAAACAGACAAGCCTGGTAGGGAGCAGAATAGAATCACGTGTGTCATTAAATGAACTTACAGGGAGAGCCAAACTCCAGGTGCATGTGCCTAGCATTTTGTTCATCTGCTTTTACGTGGGTACTGTTGAGGTGACCCTGGGCCCTTGCCCTCATGTGGTCAGGTGGGAAAGGACTGGAGCATAAAGACCCCAAGTGGGAATTCAAGGGTAGATAAAGACACTGTGTGTGTGTGTGTGTGTGTCTGTCTGTCTGTCTGTCTGATAGATGAACCATGGCACAGTGACAGAAATCTCTAGGACAAGGAAGGCTATGTTTGCAGGTTTTTGTAAATAGCAAAAGGGAGGGGCATTGGTATGGGAAGAATTGTATTTGTGTTACAGTGGGGAGAGGAGGTGTGGATGTGAGAGAAGCAGGGTCATTGAAAGAAGTCTCTGAAACAGGCAGTAATGCAGCTGTTTATACATACATTCATGGTTGTTTATGTTTCCAGAAGACAAGACAGTGTTACCAAGACCCATGAGAGCCGGGAGGTATTGGTATTGTGTAAGAGAGAGAAGTGGCAGCAATGAAGAGTGGGAAACTGGGGGCTGGAGGGATGGCTTAGCGGTTAAGGCGTTTGCCTGCAAAGTCAAAGGACCCAGGTTCGATTCCCCAGGACCCACGTTAGCCAGATGTACAAGGGGGAGCACACGTCTGGGGTTCATTTGCAGTGGCTGGAGGCCCTGGTGTGGCCATTGTCTCTTTCTCTCTCTCCCTCTTTCTCTGTCAAATATATGTATGTATGTATGTATGTATGTATGTATGTATGTATTTTTTTTTGTTTTTTTGAGGTAGGGTCTCACTCTGGCCCAGGCTGATCTGGAATTCACTATGGAGTCTCAGGGTGGCATTGAACTCATGGCAATCCTCCTACCTCTGCCTCCCGAGTGGTGTGATTAAAGGCATGTGCCACCACGCCTGGCAATAATTTTTTTTTTTTTAAAGAGTGGAAAACTGGAGAGATGTGTGACTGGTTAGCAAGACAGTTGCTTGGAGGTGGCCTGTGTGTTTCTGCTATCAGTGAGGGGACTTGTACAAGGAAGGATGCCAGGCTAAAGAGGCATGGCAATGATATAGATAGATTTGGGTGTGCTAATGATAGAGGGATGGTCAACTCAGTGCCAGACAACCTATGGGGGTGGCCCCTGTGCTTGAAGGTACCTGTATAATAGGGTGATACAGGTCATTAAGATAGATAGAAATATCTGTAAGAGCCACAGTTGGGGGAACTGGAAGATAGAGGGATGGCTCTTTTGTGTGTGTTCATTTGTGGGCACCAAACCCAGGGCCTTGGCCTACTAGGAAAGCACCCTACCACTGAGCTACTCTCCTGGCCTATCCTTAATTTTAAAATTACTTATTTGCAAGCAGAGAGAGATAGAAGAGAGACAGAATGGGTGTGTCAGGGCCTCTAGCTGCTGCAAATGGACTCCAGATGCATGAACCACTTTGGGCATCTGACTTTATGTGGGTACTGGGAAATCAAACTTAGGTTATTAGGCTTTATAGGCAAGCACCTTAACTGCTGAGCCATCTCTTCAGCTCTAACTTTTATTTTACTATTTAAAATTTATTTATTTATTTATTTTATTTTATTTGAGAGACAGAGAGGAAGATAGAGAGAATGGGTGTGCCATCTCTTCAGCTCTAACTTTTATTTTACTATTTAAAATTTATTTATTTATTTATTTATTTTATTTGAGAGACAGAGAGGAAGATAGAGAGAATGGGTGTGCCAGGGCCTTCAACCACTGCCAACGAACTCCAGAAGCATCTGGCTTATATGGGACCTGGCAAATCGAACCTGGATTCTTTGGCTTTGCAGGCTAGTGCCTTAACTGCTAAGCCATCCTCCCAGCCCTAACTTTTTTAAAGTACTTTTTAAAATTTTTTATTTATTTTTTATATTTTTGGTTTTTTGAAGTAGGGTCTCACTGTAGCCCAGGCTGACCTGAAATTCACTATGTAGTCTCAAGGTGGCCTTGAACTCACAGAGATCCTCCTATCTCTGCCTTCTGAATGCTGGGATTAAAGGCGTGTGCCACCATACCCAGCTTGCTGGAACTTTTAATAAGGAATCCTAAGTTGGTCATCTTTTATTTTATTTTTTTTTATTTTTAGAGAAAAAGAGAGACAGATGGAGGGAGAGAGAGAATTGGCACCCCAAGGCTTCAGCCACTGCATTCGAACTCCAGATGCTTGCACCATCTAGTGAGCATGTGCAACCTTGTGCTTGCCTCACCTTTGTGTGTCTGGTTAAGGTGGGATCTGGAGAGTTGAACATGGGTCCTTAGGCTTCGCAGGCAAGTGCCTCAACCTCTAAGCAATCTCTCCAGCCCAAGTTGAACAGTTTTTAAAAATATTTTTTGGTTTGCTTTTTCAAGATAGGGTTTCAATCTAGCCTAAGCTGACCTGGAATTCACTCTGTAGTCCCAGGCTGGGCTTGAACTCACAGTCATCCTCCTACTTCTCCCTCCCAAGTGCTGGGATTAAAGGTGTGTGCCACTATACCCAGCAATAATTTTATTAATTGGAGAGATTATGGGCATACAAGGGCCTCTTGCCATTGCAAACAAACTCCAGGTGCATGTGCCTATGCCTATCATTTTGTCTGTCTGGCTCTATATGTGTACTGGGAAACTGACATTGACCCTGAGCCAGCAGGCTTTGCAAGAAGTGCCTTTAACCACTGAGCTATATCCTCAGCCTTGGTTTTTTTGTGTGTGTGTGTGTGTCAGGGTATCACCATCACCCAGGCTGACCTGGAACTCACTCTGGCCTTGAATTCATAGTAATCCTCCTACCTCTGCTTCCCGAGTGGTAGAGTTAAATGTGTGAGCCACCATGCCCACTTTATGTCTGTTTTTTCTGAGGTAGTATCTCGCTAGCTCGGGCTGACCTATGTAGTCTCAGGGTAGCCTTGAACTCATGGTGATCCTCCTACCTCTGCCTCCTGAGTGCTGGGATTAAAGGTATTTGCCACCATGCCTGGCTTCATGGCTGTTTCTTAATTGTAAAATAATTGTATATATTTGTAGGGTATAATGTCATAATT